>ML778166.1:467901-493364 GCA_009831015.1 Picea engelmannii | reverse complement strand
ATTCTTCGCATGTACAATTCAAAGAATCCACACACATGGGATGAGAGCCTCCCCTATGTACAACACAACTACAACCGGGCTCTCCATAGCTCAACTAGCCACAACCCCTTTCAAGTGGGCTTGGGATTCCTGCCACTCTGTCCCATTGACATAGCCATGCCATTTGTGGATACTCAGGAAGATTCAACTCATGTCCAGTCTGAGGCAGATAAGGCAAACAACTTCATTGAGCACATTCAACACATCCGCCAACAGGTTCATGACATCTTGGACATAACCAATGCTAAGTACAAGCAACGACATGATCAACATCGGGTGCCACACAACTTCCAAGTGGGCGACAAAGTGTGGTTGCATTTGCAAAAGGAGTGCCTCGTTGGACCCCACTGCAATCTTCGTCCCCTTTGATATGGGCCGTACACCCTCACCAAGGCTGTAGGGGAAAATGCCTTTGAGCTCAACATTCCACCATTCCTTGGTCTGCACCTAGTGTTCAATGTGGGCCACCTTTGGCCCTACTTTCCACCCCTACTAGACACATCCGACATGGAAAAACAACTCACACCAACAGAGTTAAATAAAAACTGCATGGAACAAGCCATAACTGATCAGATCATGGATACACAGATCAAGCACACCCAAAAAAAAAGGATACCGCTATATCGAGTTGTCAAAGCAGGCCAACTCCTTCACCAAGGAAAATGGCTCACCAGGGACCAAGTTCAACAGAAGTTTCCTCATCTCATAGAGGAACTCAATGCAATGGGGACCATTGCTTCCTAAGGACGGAGGATTGATCCAGGTGGATATCGGTGGCCACCCACCTTTTTCAACTGGCTCAAGACAATTTTTTGGCAATTTTGGCAATTTACTATTTTTAGCAGGTTTTAACTTCTAGGGCCATTTTGAGGGTCTAAATGAAGGTTTTTTGAGATCGAGGTTCTCAATGATATCCAAAGGCATAATTGATCCCCCAAAATGAATGTCCTCGATGATACCTTTCCAACGAGCTATCACACGCTTAAAACGGAGATCGTATGCAAAAGTTACGACCCCGGGAAGTTGATGTACTAACTTACCCAAACGGGGCCCACATGACTTTTGGCGCTTCATCTCCTAGGGTTAGGTTTTTGGATGTCTATGACTTTTGGCATTCTCATCTATTGTAAAAATGCCTCTAGAGCCTCATTGTAACATCTTCTCATGGATGCGAGTAGCAGCCACATCTCTTCTCAGAGATAAGCTACCAGTGCCCTAGCTAGTTTATTTCCATTCTATCTGTAAACATATTTCATTCATTTGTTATTAACGAAATGAAGTCTTATTTCCGCTGCATCTCTACGTTTATGTGTATTTCTGTATTTCATTGTGTTCCTACATAAATCCGGATCAGAAAATCCATTTTTGATTTTCAAAGACAACACTTGGGCATCATCAGTGTTGATGTTTGTAACTATTGAGTTTAAGAGGGAGTGTTAAATATAATGTAACCTCAAAAATCTGATTGTACACTGCCAGCCATCTTGGCCAGTTGTACTATCATTTCTTGATTTGTTTGAGCCTATTTAGCTCAACTATTTTCCCTTTTCTCATAATACTCTTTTCTTCATTTACCTAATATACTAAATTCTATTTTTGCTCTGCTCTTTCTCTGTATTCTTTGCTTCACATTTTATCAAGGATCATGTCAATGGAATGTTAATAGAGATAATTTGATTTTTTGGTAGGTAATTTGATTGTTCACTTAACCTTTCCCTCCTCCTATGTGTGAGTTGTGTGGAGTTTTGTGAATAATAACAGTCAACTAGAAAAATTATATGATTATAAAATTTCCTTCCTTTACATATTATTGATAATATGTATCGAAGGGATCGCCCTTCTTCTTACTGTTTGAAATACCAAGTTGAGCAGTTTTAGTTAGTGTTCTAAACTTGCAAGTTTTGTTTCAGATTGGTTTCGCTGAAAACCATTGTTGTTATGGAAATAAATTGTTTCAACAGATTGTCCTCGTACAAAAAAATATAATACTATAACTTCTTTTTTTTAAATCTCAACATTAGCTTAATTTTAACATTAGTGTTTCAACGGATTTGTAGTCTTAAAAAAATATAAAATTCTAACTTTTTTTAAAAATTTAGAATATAAATAAAGGTAACTTTCAACATTAACTTAATTTTAACATTAAACGTTACACTGGGGCTTTATTTCAAGATGTCTGGTGACTCGATTATCCATCGACTTCTCTAACTTCACCTAGAGAATTTAGAATTTGGTTTGTTTTTTAGTTTTCAATGAGCTAAATGGGTTTCTTTAGCATTTCAAGTTCCATAGTTGAAAAATTCTCAATATATGAAATATCAACTTTTGTTTTAAGTTGACATTTTCTTTATCTTTTCATTTTATCTTTTTACTTGAATTTTTTACATTATTATTAATTGTTTCAGGATGTTTGAGAGTGGTTCCAAGTTACATCCAACCTCATCTAACTTGATATGGAGAAAGTAGAATTTCATATCCCATTCAAAATCCAACAGACTTAACATATTTCAAGATTCATAGGATTGCAACATTTTCATTTGATTCTATCACGTATGAGAGTATGGGATTGGCATTTAATCAAGACCACAAAGCCCTTTATGTACCTTGATGTTGGTGGTATTGATTGTTGAAGATTGTTGAACTCATGTGACATAGCCTTGCAAAAATGTACCTTTCACTCAAACCAAAATTGGGAGGTGTTCACCAATGTCTCTAGAGGATGAAGGTAGAGGCAAAGGGTGATACTAACGATGAGGATCTTAATATAAGAAATGGTGGAACACTGCTTGTCATTTATATTTCTCATTTAAATGTTCTTGCTCATTTGTTCATAATGCTTTCTTTCAAAGTTTCAATAGTTTTTTGGAATCATGGTTTGAAATTTTTAAAATACAATTTGTCATTAAAATTTAAATATTTATGTAATTTTTAGTAAACCAAGTCATTGAAATCAAATGGTCCGAGTTCAAGTTTGAGTTAGAATTGACCATCTACTGACGTTTTAAAACATTGCATTATACATCTACCTCATGATGATGAGATACATTTATATGTGATGTCATTTTGTATTGGTTCTTCACTTTTGAGTCCTTGATTGGATAGCTATCAAGGTTCAGGCTTTAGTATCAACTTTGATGTATCATTTTTTATTTGGCATCCACTATATCATATATATCAGTGCTTTCTCCATATTGATGTGCCAATGATTTTATTTGATGTTGTTGTTGCTTTATATGTTTAAAATTTTGAAACAAATGAATAGATTTTGTATTTTTTAATGTTTGTTGTGGATTTTCGATTTTTATTTTCGACTTTTTCCAAAATGATGTTTTCCTGACCCTCTCCGTCAATTTTTTGTCTATGCCAAATTTTTCAATAGTGATTTCAACTTATATTAAAAACTATCCCCTGTATGCTTCCTCCTCCCATTTAAGATGGGGATTGTGGAATTTTAATATTAAAAGCTAAAAGGGAAATAGGGTGTTTAATAGTGTGAACTCATTACAATATAATGATTTTAGTCTCTGGAATCTATTTAGTAATAATAATAAAAATAATATATTTTTTATGGTCGCGTTCAAGCCACACCAAATTGGTGTATGAGACTACCTTGCTTGTGGGACAAGGGACCCCCCTCCACCCAGCGATTTGACTAGTAAAGTCTACGAAGGTATACATACCCTACCCCCCTCTGGATTTGAACTTGTGACCTCTTAAGAGAAAACACAAGTTCTTAACCATTAGGCCCACTCAGGATTATGGAGATGTCTAGATATGACTTTTAATCTTTTACAAATTGAAACTACCTTTAAGATTAAAACCTAAAAGGGAAATAGGGTGTTTAATGGTGTGAACTGATTGCAATTTAAACACATCAAAGAGAGGAAAATGAGTATATACAATTTGATTATAGTATCCTGATTTTAGTTTGTAGAAGCTATTTGGTGCATCTAATTAATAGTTTTGTATCATCTCTTAGAACTTTAATTATACGAACCTATATTCACCTTTACATGATATATACGTGTAAACTTTGAATATTTTGTGTTGAATGGTTTAGACTTACATTAATGTACTTCACTAAAAAAAATTCTATTAAATTAAGTTTAACCATTTATCTATTTTTGATATGATCAGTTGTTTTTCCCATCCTAGACTTCTTTTCTTTTGACAATGATGTTTTCATCGAGTTTTAGTTTTGACAACATTGCTTTTACATATGCATACTTGTTAGGTGTATTTTTTGGGGGGATGGACATATAAGAAAGCATTTGAAGGGGTACTATCATAGCTTTGGTGAAGAGGGCATGTGGCTTCTCTGCCCTACCGACATCTACGAAGGCAGGTCATGGAAGTTGGGGTTGTTGAGGCGACTTCGATGGACGCTCGCACCTGTGGTTGGGTAAGATGTGAAACAATATGGCTAAGTTGGACCATTATGATAAGGGAGGACTTGGCTAGGAGAGTTGAGGAGGTAGGCCAAGACTTCTATGGATGTGTGCTCTACATTTGGGGTTTGCAATGGACAAGCTTAGAGCCTTGAGGCACACGTTGCCCCACATCATGAACAATGGGCTTGCTTACCGTACGGATGTCTTGAGCACGCCATCTTTGGGCACCTTGTGCGGATGACTTGAGGTGAGGTTGACTCATGTGACGGGTGAGTTGGGGTTGTGACACAACAAATCAATGCGATAGTAGGCACATTGTGGTGAAGTGTTCTGCACGACAGGGTGAGTTAGTGAGTCAGCTCAACCTCACCAAAGAACAACACCAAGAATTCTGAGGTGGATTCAGACAGAGAGGGGCGATTTTCCTCCCCAAGGGGATAAGCTGCTCCATCCATGATGAGCTATGTTTCCTTACGGAGAATGGGGTGGAAAGTTGGGGCGAGTTCTCTTTGGGATGAGTTCAGCTCTCAGGATGGTTTTGGAGATGAAGCACAAGGGCGAGTCTTTCCTTAGTTAGGTGTTTGGATATGAGGTACAAAATAGGGGAACGAGAGTTTTAGTGAAGGTCATTGAGCCAACTTTTCCACGTGCTCATCCAAGAGTTCAGATGGAGTGACCCACTTAGCTAGTTTAGCATGGAGAGGTGCGACGAATTCTGGAAGGAAGGGAGAAGTTTTGATTGCATGTCTAATTTTTATTGCCAACAAGTGTATGCGATAGTGAAGTTCATTATATGTATCTATTGAGCCACGTGCTCCTTGTGAACCATTTTGGTTGATGTACAAGCTACATGCTCGGTGTCTTTGTTGTATGGTGTATCATTTTGTATAATATGAAGTTTTGTACGGCTGTTAGGCACTTCTAGTGTTTCCCAACCATATTTGTGTCTCTTCTTATGTGTGTATGATGCCCACATGTTCTTGGTTGCATAATTGGATAAGTATAGAATTATTAATTATATGAGTTGTAAAGAACAATAGTGTAATGAAGTGCTTGGTTGGTTGGATGCCTTGGCTGCCAAGTGAGGAGACTTGATTCACCTCAGTAGCTTAAGGTGTAGATATGTATAGAATTTGAGTGAAATAAGTGTAGTACAGATGGAGTACTCTTGGGTTGGTCTGACCGCAAACATGATCAAGTAGTTGATCGCAGAAGTTATCTTAAAGTGGTCAGAAGTTTTGAAGATCGGGAAGAATGGCAGTTTTGGTTTACGACAAAAGTGGACACTATATTGTATAGTGATTTGACATAGAGCAAGGAGTAGACCATGTTATGGGTCAAGACTTGGATGAGTTCGTACGAACACAAATATAGTGTGACCCAAGGCAACATTGCAGAGTTGGGTCATAGACTTGACATGAGTAGTTCGGGCTCACTTCATTGTGACGTCCTCATACTTAGCTTCACTAAATGTGTTTTGTTTAGTCATGTTGTGGTGCAACTTGAAGGGTGGTAGACTTTGAAGAGTTGATATGGTAGCGAAGGATAAATTTGATAAAGTGTATGGTGGGAGCTTGGTGCGTTGGTGGCAAAGATAACCAAGGCATGGGAAGATGGATTTGTGAGAGATGAGGCGACTTGAGAATGTCGAAAGTTTGTGACTTAGCCGGTTTTTTAAGTGGACAGATGGGCTCAATATTTGGTTGTTGAAGAAGTGTTATAACAGTTGTATAACTCCAGAAGGTGACTTGGGTGAGTTTGTGTGGACAGTTGGTCATTTGGACAAGTCATAGATCCATGGGTGTAGGTAGCCAAGAGGGCCATTGGACAAAGTATGGTTTGTTTTGAGTTCTATGCCTTCTTAAGTGTTGTGATGAGTTCTTTGAAGGGAATTTGAGTGAATTGGTGGTTCAAGTGTAACCTACTTCCATGGTGAAAACCGACAGATTTGGGAGTGGCCCAAGTGTTGTATATTCAGAGAAGTTGCAGAGTAGTTTAGATACTTTGACAAAGGCAGGTGTGTGGAGAAATTGGGGCAACGAACTTAGACATGTTCAATGGTGGACTAAGGCAAATTTGGAATTGGCCATGTAGGTGGCTTGGGAAGTTTCCTACCTCTTTGATGAGGTGTGTTGGACTCGTTGAAGCAAGAAGTGAGGCTGAAAACGTGCCAAGTTTGAGAGGATGGATGAGGTTCCTTGGTGTGTGGGTGTCTTAAACAAATTTGGTTGAGTCATGTGATGACTTGACAAGTTGCGAAGACAAAGATAGAGTATGAGACGCTTGCAGAGCCACAAGGAAGTTTGTTCTAAGTGATGGATGGACTCAATAAAGAAGTTGACCAAGAATTATTAATGGTCAACTTGAATAAGAAAAATGTAGACCAAGTGACTTAGGTGGTGTTTTCTCACCTTTGGTATGGACATTGGAAGAGGTAGAGCACTCCTTGGTGACTTTTGGATGATTTTGTGATGACTCGGAGATTTGAGTAGGGGGTTGTTGGTTGAAGTTGATAGGAGTATTGGCTCAGACATGCCTAAGGCATGGAAGTTCTTGGGGTGACTCATTCTACTAAGAATGCTTTAGACAGTTCATTGAGACGTTTGAGGAGTGTGGACATATTGGACACACATGGTTGAGGAGTGTGGCAGCAATGGTAGTTTGGGAATTGCAAACAAGGTTGGGGAGGAGACCTCCTTCCAATGCAATGGGCATATTGGTTGCACACACCTTTAAGTGGAGAGCAGTGTGGATGGTTTCATAGTATTGTAGATGATTGCATGAGTTGTGGAAATTTGGGGAAACTTGGGGTTTCCAGTTATTGAAGTGACGATGGAGGCACGAGTTCGGGAAAAGACTTAAAGTTGATATTTTGTGGGTGTTTCCAGGGAAAACAACAACTTTTGGTGGGGGAGGATGTTAGAAACTTGGCGAGGAGGGCGCATGGCACGTCCATATGACTGACATGTACGAATGTAAGTGATGGAAGTTGAGGTTGTTGAGGTGACTCGGGTGGACGCTCACACCTATAGTTGGGAAGGATGTGCAATGAGAAGGCTAAGTTGGACACACTATGATTAGGATGGACTTGGCTAGCAAAATTGAGGTAGGCCAAGACTTATATGGATGTGCGGTCCACATTTGGGGTTTGTTATGGGCAAGCTCAGTGCCTTGTGGCACACGTCGCCCAGATCATGACCAATGGGTGTGCTCACCATGAAGACGTCTTCAACATGCCATCCTTGAGTGCCTTGTGTGGATGACTTGAGGCAAGGTGGACTCATGCGATGGGTTCAACCGATTCTATGGTAGGCACATCACACCTATTCTACAGTAGGCACATCACGGTGAAGTGTTCTACACAACAAAGTGAGTTGATGATATGCGACGGTTTGGCATGAAGCGACAGGACGATTCGGTGAGGAGGTCACATATATGAGACGTGAGCTAGGACAAACCAAGGAACAACACAACACTTTGGAAAGAAAAACACCAAGATTTTTGAGGCAGATTCAGAAAAAGAGGGGTGAGCTCCCTCCTCAAAGGACTAAGTCACTCCATCCAGGACGACTTGTGCTTCCTTGTAGAGAATGGCGTGGACAGTTGGGGCGAGTTCTCTTTGGGCTGAGTTGGGTTAGCGGGATGGTTTTGGACATGAAGCACAAGGGAAAGTCTTAGCTTGGTGAGGTGTTTTGGATATGAGGCATGGAACAGGGGAATGAGAGTTTTGGTGAAGGTTAACTAGCCAACTTGGCGTGTGTCTATCCAAGAGTTCGGGTGGAGCAAATCACTTAATTTGTTAGGCGTGGAGAGGTGCGACAAAGTCTATGATGAAGGGAGAAGTCTCGATTGTATCTTTGAGTTGTATCGCCAACAAGTGTATGCGATGGTGAAGTTCATTGTATGTATCTATTGAGCCATGCTCTCCTTGTGAAAAAATTCATTTGTTGTAAAAGTTGCACGCTCGTTGTCTTTGCTTTATGTTGTAACATATTTTTATGCCAAAAAGTGTACACCTATTGGAGATGGACACTTTTAATAATCATTTAATTATAAATTATAATTTTATGGCTAGCAATTGAAGATTCTAGCATATTCTTAGTCATCCTTATCAATCAATGAATGAGATTTAATGTTCATATCCTCCTGGCATTTTTTAATGCATCCGTGAACCTGTTTACTTTTTCACATTTACTTAATCATGTTAAGAAATTATTGTGTAACCATCTTGCCACATTATATGATTAGCAAACTTAGTTGACATTAAGTATTTAATTCACTATTAACATTTTAAGATTTACATTTGTGCCATGTTTTTCCATATCTATGATACAGCTACGAACCACAATTATCATATTGGCTGAGTGTTTAATTTTGTACATGAACATGGAGCGTGGAAATGTAGGATGCAAGGCATCCTAAAACCCAACGGTTTTCTACATGAACTTGTGCCACGTTTTTCCATATCTCCTATACAGCTACGAACCACACTTATAATATTGGTTGATCGTTTAATTTTCTACATGAACATGGAGCGTGGCAATGCAGGATGCCAGGCATCCTAAAACATTGTGGTTTTTTACATGAATGTGGAGGGTGGAAATGCATGATGCGAGGCGTCCTAAAACCCAACGACATGTGGAATAACTCATGCAGCAACCCATGGACCGACTCGGTTGATTGTAAATTATTGACAAATAAATGATGAAACCGCTCAGATAATTGCTACCCTATGAAAACATTTGGGTATGGGCAGAGGATCATGGATTCATGGAATCACTCTATTCCCTATAAATCATTGAAAAATAAATGAAAGCTCCCTTTTCTAGTAGATCATTGGTACCAGATGAAAATATTTTGGTATGTTTTTTCTATGCACAATATCTAGGGTTTTGAGATATCAATAGTACTAGCTAGGTTTTAATAATAGAATTTGGATGTTTGTGTTTGGCTAGTGTCAGAACAAGGGAGAGAAGCTATGAATTACATCGAAAATTCCAAGACCTTTCATCATAAAGAAAGAAAATGAAGGCCAAATCTCATTAAAATGCAAAAATTACAATGGAGAAATATGTTAACAAATCTCGACCTTCCTCGAATCGATGCTCGTATATGGACGAACAGTTTGGAACATGAGATTGTGTAATCTGATATTACTGGTATTTTATTAATTTATTTTTTTTCCATCTTTGCTGTGTTTTTCTTCCATGCGAAACTGGATGGAAGTAACATAATGGCCATGCTAATATTTTTGGTATCTTACTTATTTTTATGTGTATTATTTTTTTTGTGTATGGTACTGTACTCGAACTTATTCTTCACTTTTAAATCAAATTTTCACCTACATTGTTTATACATTGAACCTCACAATGGTCAGAACGAAACCACCGTCATAAAAATATACAGAGATAATAAAAAAAAACAACCATCATCAAGTTTATGAAAAAATATTCATGTACTTTTGTTTCTCGATCTTAGCTTTCACGTTTCAATTGATTTTTTAATAAGACAAACTGTATCCAAATTCTCACTATTTATTTATACGGTCTTGTCAAAGTAAAAGTCTCACTATTTATGTATTTATTTATATATTTATAGGGTTTTGGAAAAGTATTTATTTATAGGGTCTCAACAAGGTAAAAAGGGTACCTCAATCTTAACATAGAGAGATGATTTAAAAAAAACACAATTATAAAAGAGTTGTAAGTAGTTCTTCTCAAATCTCTCACAAATTTGAGGATCCAAAAGGAATGCTTCTTCAAGCAAGGAATCTTTCTAAACATTTCTCTTTCTTAAAAAGTGTCACATTTGATAACAACATTCTCTTCCTTTTCGAAAATAAGAGGAGAAATATTTGAGTTAGGATGTTGTGGATATTTGAATTTGTGCTAAACAATTAAAAATTAAGGATTTTTTATTAAAATATTAGTGTTTTGTTACTATAAGAAAAAATATGGTTTTTTTTATTGATAAACTTTAATTTTTCAATAACAAACTCAAATTGTTTTTATAAATAATAATAATAATCTATTTTTAAGGTCACGGCCAAGGCAGCACACCAAATTGGTGTATGAGACCCCCTTGTTTCTCCGCCCAACGATTTGACTGGTAAAGTCTACGAAGGTATACATACCCTACCCCCCTCTGGATTACCTGTGACCTCTTAAGAGGAAACAAATATTCTTAACCATTAGGCACACTCAGGTTGTATCATCATTATGTATTTTATAAATAATTTAATTATATATCTTTTCCTTTTCTCACCTCTTATAAATGATTATTTTGTTTATTTTGTTTATATATGCTTAAATAAATTGTTTAAAATAATAATCAAAATATTATCATACAAAATATATATACTTTTTAATAGAAATTAAATTATTTAAAATAATTCCCAAAATACCAACACATTAATGATTATTTTGTTGATTTATATTTAAATAAATTGTTTAAAATAGTAGTGCAAAATATATATACTTTTTAATAGAAATTAAATTATTTACAATAATTCCCAAAATACCAACCCATTTAAATGTAAGTAATAATTAAATTATTTAAAATAATTCCAAAAATACATTTAAATGTAAGTAATTGAACAAATTTAAACAATAATAATAATAATATTAAATAAATAAAATATCAAACATTTCTATATGTCACGATCTGAAGAACATAGCCATGTCATCATAATGTGGATAATAATGTCACAATGTGACGAACATCAATAGAGGCTGCAATGTGTCGCACATCACCTTGTCTTCACAATGTGATGAACATTTCCTCATGTTACAATGTAATACAAACATCTTGACGTCGCAATGTGTCGAACATAGTAACATTGCAATATACCACAAACAACAATGTCATAATGTGATGAACATAGCCCTATTATCACAATGTGACAAACATATCCTCACATTCCTATGTGACACACATACCTTGACGTCACATTATGATAGACATACCCTTGACATCGCATTGTGACAGTCGTCGCAATGTGATGAACATTGCCTCACATTGCAATGTAACACATATATCCCAAGGTCGCAATGTATCAAACATTTCCAAATTTCACAATGTATCGAACATAGTAATGTTGCGATCTACCAAACATAGTAATTTCACAATGTTATGAACATATCATTGTCCTCGCAATGTGACAAACATGACATATCCTCACATTCTTATATGACACACATACCCTGACGTCCCATTGTGACACACATACCCTTGACATCGCATTGTGACAGTTGTCACAATGTGACGAACATTGCCTCACATTGCATTGTAACGCACATATCCCAAGGTCGCAATGTGTCAAACATTTCCAAATGTCACAATGTATCGAACATAGTAACATTGCAATCTACTAAACATAGTAACTTCACAATGTAACGAACATATCCTTGTCCTCGCAATGTGACTAACATAGTCATGTCATCGCAATGTGACGAAAATAAACGTATGTCACATTGTGACGAATATATCCATCTCGTTGCTATGTGAAAAACACATCCTCGCATTCCAATGTGAAGCACATATCCTGACGTCGTATTATGACATACATTTTTAAATGTTGTAATGGGACTAACAAAACCCATTGTCATGATGTGATGTACACAACTGAATGTGGAAATGTGGCAAACATACATCAACATTTCAATGAGACGAACATTTCCCAACATCACAATGTGATGAACATAACCCACTGTTGGAGTGTGAAAAACTTATTTTGACACCATAATGTGACAAACAAAAACCCTTCATCGTAATTTGATGACCATAACCTTACGATATTATGTGACGAAAAAAATCTAATGTCACAATGTGACGAACAAAACCTGATGTCACAATGTGATGAACAAAACATGATTAACATTGCAATGCAATAATTCCATAGTAAACTATGGTTAAACATAATCAACTTGACCCACCATAATCAGATCCACATGGTCAACAAATTTGATCCATGGGCATGGTTAACCATAACAAAACCTCATCAACCATAGTCAACCATGGTCAAGGACAACCATGATCAACCATAGTCAACGTTTCCTTCCCAAGTCAACCAAGGTCTACCAAAGTTAACCATGGTCATGGTCAACCATAATCAACCATGGTCATTGTCAATTAATGTATTAATAATTTAACATGTGGGTGAAATCACGAAGGTGGGTAACACTTTCCTGACAATCGAATCTCCAAAATTCCGAAAAACATTTTTTCGACCGAAAGATATTTTTTTTGGCCGAACTATTTTTCAGCCGAAAAGTGGAACGTCAAATCGAATGGTACAGTGACGGGACCCTCGATTTGCATGTAAAAAAAATTTTGGATGGATTTTTTCCATCTCGAAATATGTTTTTGGCCTAAAGATATTTCAGCCGAAACATTCTTTCGGCCGAAAGAATGTTTTGGCCAAAAAACATTTTGACCGGAATAATGTTTATATATCAACCACACATCGATATTGAAATTTTTTTCTAACTTTGTTGGTGTTTGTGAGCGTTTGTGATATTTTGTTGGCATTTGTGAGCATTTGTGAGTGTGGGCACATATCCTGACCTCGTATTGTGACATACATTTTTAAATGTTGCAATGGGACTAACAAAACCCATTGTCATGATGTGATGTACACAACTGAATGTGGAAATGTGGCAAACATACATTAACATTTCAATGAGACGAACATTTCCCAACATCACAATGTGATGAACATAACCCACTGTTGGAGTGTGACAAACCTATTTTGACACCATAATGTGACAAACAAAAACCCTTCATCGTAATTTGATGACCATAACCTTATGATGTTATGTGACGAAAAAAATCTAATGTCACAATGTGACGAACAAAACCTGATGTCACAATGTGATGAACAAAACATGATTAACATTGCAATGCAATAATTCCATAGTAAACCATGGTTAAACATAATCAACTTGACCCACCATAATCAGATCCACATGGTCAACAAATTTGATCCATGGGCATGTTTAACCATAACAAAACCTCATCAACCATAGTCAACCATGTTCAAGGACAACCATGATCAACCATAGTCAACGCTTCCTTCCCAAAGTCAACCAAGGTCTACCAAAGTTAACCATGGTCATGGTCAACCATAATCAACCATGGTCATTGTCAATTAATGTATTAATAATTTAACATGTGGGTGAAATCACGAAGGTGGGTAACACTTTCCTGACAATCGAATCTCCAAAATTCCGAAAAACGTTTTTTTGACCGAAAGATATTTTTTTCGGTCGAACTATTTTTCAGCCGAAAAGTGGAACATCAAATCGAATCGTACAGTGGCGAGACCCTCGATTTGCATGTAAAATTTTTGTCGGATGGATTTTTTCCATCTCGAAATATGTTTTTGGCCTAAAGATATTTCAGCCGAAACATTCTTTCGACCGAAAGAATGTTTTGGCCAAAAAACATTTTGATCGGAATAATGTTTATATATCAACCACACAATGATATTGAAATTTTTTTCTAACTTTGTTGGTGTTTGTGAGAGTTTGTGAGCTTTTGTTGGCATTTGTGAGCATTTGTGAGTGTTTATGAGTGTGGGCGCAGAGGTCGTGAGCATTTGTGAGTGTGGGTGCAGAGGTTGTGCTGGTGCAGAGGTCGTGTCGACGGAGGTAGGGTTGGTACAGAGGTCATGTTGGCGGGTGGTCGGTGAGTTTTATGTATTTCTCTAAGTTTTAGTTTTTAATTTTGATTTTAATTTTTAATTTGTATTATGAAATTTAATTTATATTTTTAAATTAAAATTTAGTTAATTTGGTGGCCCCTGTGGGCATGCCAACAACTTGGCCATAGGGCTGGGCCCTTGTGGCCAAGTCACAGTTCAGTGGAATATGACATGGCCGTGGGGGGGGCAGGCCTGTGGCCAAGTCATGGGCACACCAACAGCTTGGCCACAAGGCTGGGCCCCTGCAGCCAAATCATAGTCCACTAGACTGTGACTGGCTGCGAGGCTCCAACCCTATGGCCAAGCACTAGACTGTGACTTGGATGCGGGGGCCCAGCCCTATGGCCAAGCCATTGGCATGCGCATGGCATTTCCCTGTTCAACTTAGGCCCATATCATTTGAAGTAAAAATTTATAATATATATATATTTTTTTCATAAATAAAAATATCTTATATTAGTTAATATAGTAAATTTGTTCCCAAGAGGACATTACAACTTAAATCATCCTCTCTTTAGTTCATGACTATTCCCATCATTTAACCTTCACCAAAACTTTTCTAAAACCAAATACAACAACAATTACCTTAATTTTAGTACCATGTTTACAAAATTATCAAAACACAAAAGAAACATTAACTAGTCTTTTACAGTGAATATCGATCCTATCATTTTCCTTTGTACCAATATTCTTTATCTTGTAGACACTTTTTCATAGTTCCCTAGAAGACCATCTGTGATTTTTGTAAAAAAAACACCTTCCTCATCTAGTTTTAGTGCTTCCTTAGACATATGATCTGCAACCTTGTTATATGTTATGTAAATGTGATGTTCTTTTAGTTGAATAAACCTTCCACACAATCTTCTGATTTTTTCCATCCATGGCTGTAAAGCGAGTACCTGTAAATTATTATCATTATTGAACCAAACAATAATGATCTTTGAATCACCTGCCAGCATTAATCTTGTAACCTTCAATACATTTTCAAAATACAAGATGCACCATACAGCTAACAGTTCTCCCTTTGTATTTGTCCCATACCCAGAGTTCATTTTCATATTGAAGGTCTCTAAGGCTGGACATTTTAAAATAGCCCCTGCCCTGCATTTTTTTCCCATGTCTTGTGAGGCTCCATCAAAGAACCCTACTGCATAATCCCAATCCAAACAAGGAGGTCTATCAATCCTTAATTTCTTTAACTTATGGATAGGTTTGTATTCTCCCAAGGCCTGTAGGATGCAAGTACACACTCTGTCAAGGCTAGGAAATGTATTTTCAAATATAATTATATTTATGTATTTCCATAATATTTACTTGTGGTATTATGACATTTTAGAAGTGTGTCAATCCACTTTATTTTGATAGTATGTTACATCACATAACTTAGTATATACCATAGTCTTGTTCTCAACTTATGCCCATATTATAAAAGTAAAAATGATAACACTTATTAGAAAAAAATTATAAGATTTACTTGTGGGGTTACAACATTTATTTATCTAAATTAGAAAAATATTATACTTTAGAATGACCTATGCTACATTGTATTGTCATATATCAATTATAATACTTTACAATTGCAACTAATAAATTCCATGATGATTCCAAATGAATGAATTATAAAGAACATGTTTAAATTTTTAAATGTCCCATGTCACAAACCATCTCAACACTCAGATCACCTATAATTGCATCCTTTCTCAATTGTAGTCTTCAAAATTCTACCCCCCTCTCTCAATCTCTAGAAATTCATATTTGTATGTCCCATATCTAAGAGAAGTTACAATTGTTCCTCTTCTTAACATGCCACTTGAACAATCAATTCAACTTCTACATGTCATTTGATGCCCACTTCCTAATGACAATGAATTGGTTCAATAATTATTGTCGATGCACCATACACATGTTGCTTTTGATCTTGTAATCCCTTGTACATTTTGTCAATTCATTGAGGTTAATATATGCACCCTCAAAGAAACCATTAGGATTGATCTATTCCATGGTAATGTTGAGTGACATTCTACCAATAACCCCAATCAACTTAGTCCTCAATCACTCAACTACTCATAGACCATACTACATGAATAATTGACTAATAAACATTCTTAGAACCTTTTAGGTTTTTGTTGACATGTTCTAGAAACATGCATCCATTATTTCCATTAATTGTCTATCAATGTGATCTTCAAGTCAATTATGCATAGTTTAGTAAATCTATCACTTCCATATTAGGTCGGTTCTCTCCTAGTGGAACTTCCCAACAAACTTAGTACTTAGTCGCACTTTGACTTAATTGACTATTTGACTTCTTACATGATTCCTTATGATTCCTAGGAAATGTTTAATTTGTCTACTCAAATTAGTTTAATATCATGATTGATCTCCACATATTTGTGTTTGCATTATGCACTTGTGGAGAAAATATACTTGTATATCAAAATTTACAAAGATATATTTCAATAAAGATTAGTAATTGATGATGAAAATTGTTTTACAAAATAAATGACTTCTCAAAATACAAGTCAAAGGGTGAGTCAAGTAATAAGTTGTGACTTTTAATTGGATATGTTAATTGGGTCTAGGTCAAGTGTTAGAGAGGACAATTTTGTATCTACCCCACCTAGGACCAAACTGCACTTTTGACATGTTTTCTTTTCATGAGATGACTATTGATTAGTACTCTTCATGAGTTAATTTTTTATTGGGGATGGAAAGGTAATAACAATCTCATTCTAGCACATATCTATGTGTGTAACCTCTAACCAAAATTTTGGTTGGTAACCTACCAAAAGTACTCAATTGTTAACCTAGTGGAAATATGTTGGTAACCAAGAGAGAATCTATTTGTCTCTCTCTATATATACCCCCAACTCCGTCCCCCTGCCGCTCTTTCTCTCTAGAGGAAAACCATGATAGTTTGGTCATTGTTCTACTATTTTTCTTTCATTGTGAAGTAATTATTTTGTTAGTTAATGTTTAAAATCCATATAGTTTATAAGTTTCACCTTTCCATATAAATTTCAAGATTCAATTTTGAATATTTTTGACACAAGCACATAGATACATTAACTATTCAACACATAATAACATATCCATTTCATTCACTAGTAAGGCATAACATTCCATTTGTAGCTCTATGTTTTCTAGTTTTGTAGATACCTTATGACACTTTCCTATATCCCTTGTATTTATTCATCATTTGATATCTTTGGTAGTATATACAAATATATTTATTTATTTTTAGGGATGTTGATATTTACAAAATTTTGTGTGTTGGTGTAATTTACTAGTATTGTGGCATTGTTGCTCTTTAAATGAAAAGGAAAAGAGATGAAAGCAGTCTTGCAAAAAGGTAAAATTCATTTTGTTATCAAATATAAAAAACCATTAGTAAGATGGAATTGAATTGCAAAGAGTGAATATGGCATTGTACTTAACAAAAAATAATCTAGTGTCATATTGTATGATTTTAGTTCAAGAACAAGAATCTATATGGAACAATTATATCTTGTGTGCATCGTATTTTTTAACACAATTTCGTAGTGTACAAGAGTCTTTAAAAAATATTATTAAAAAGAAGTAATCACAAGTGACAAAATCCTTAAAAACTATGTTCAAAGTGTTTTCTAGCAAACATTTACACTAAGAATCAACACTAAGATTCAAGATATTTTCCATGAATAGAAAATCTATATTACTTTGTCGATGTTGGTATTTCTATAATGAGTCAACCTATTCATAGATTGATTAGGTTCAAAGTGTTTGATAGCAAACATTTACACTAAGAATCAACACTAAGATTCAATATATTTTCCATGAATAGAAAATCTATATTACTTTGTTAATGTTGGTATTTCTATAATGAGTCAATCTATTCATAGATTGATTCTATTTTAGGTAATCTATAATGGTCATTAGCCAAGATATCAAGATTCCTTAGGTTAGTGAGTTGGGCAAAGCTATGATATATGCTCCCTTAGTTATGTCCTCAAACAAAAATTTCATTCAAAAACTCAATGATTAACATGATTATGTAATTCACCCCAAGTTTTGCATTTTTTTGTGTCCTTCATTTCATAACAAGAGAAAGAAATATTCATTGCCAAGAGTCATTTATATTTGGACTAGATTAACAAAACACATCTTGAAACCATCTAGTGAGACCTAATGATAATGGGTAAGTAAATCTCCCCCCATGCTTCGCATGTCCTACATATTGTCACGAGTCTTGGTCACATCTTTGTGTAAGACATGAGTGACCTACTTGTGTAGTAAACTGCTCAAAAAGGAACTAGTCTCCCACTTTGGTGGTCTTTTCCAATGTCTTCCACTTTGGTGGTCTTTTCCAATTGTAGAGGCCCTTTGACTAAAGGAATAGGTATAATGAATACTTCATTTTGGATGATAAAGTCTAATTTATAGAAATAAAAGAGTCTTAGATGAGAACTAATTATTATACTCATTTATTACTTCACACATATTGACCAAAGTTATTGAATGCTTATCTTATTGATGATATTTATATTCATATAATATAACTTCAAATTGACAACTTATTGGGTTTGTGTTGGATATGTAGGCATAGCTATCACATACATATCCCACATGTAGACGATAATAACAAGTGATGTTCCTTATATGCATATTTTTAAAATGTTCACAACTAATCATGCATACAAATAAATAAAGTAAATCAAACTTCAAATAATCCTCATTAAAGAAAGAATAATAATTCAAAATTCATCCATCTTTAAAATTGATTTTTTATAATTTAAACATGGTAGGAACTATGTGAGGAAACAAGGAATCATAATGTTATGAGGGCCATGTGACATAACACTAGTGATATATCCACTCATAGTAGAAACATTTTCCAATGAAAACCCATATCATATGGGAGTTTTTATGTTAGAAATAACATTTTATCCCTACCTTCTAGTTAACAAAAACTCTTCATAAGTATTGATATTTCTTTGAATTTCGATTTAATAGTATTTTTAATGGTATATCAATGTTTTGTAGATTTATCTCCTTCTCCATTCTCAAATGATTTAGCCAGGAATTGTAATCTTTATGCCAACCCCCATTAAGAAATAGGTAGCATATTTTCTTTCATGTTAGTAGTCTCTTGTGCATGTACATTAGGTACCTAGTTTTAGTCATTCTCTTAATGGGGAAATAACTAATTATATGAGGATAGGATAGGTTACATATGATATTAATTACAATATTATAAATTATAAACACTTTTGAATTTTCTTAGTATTTCTCCATGATTATATAGAAATGCTACAACCCAAATCTTCAAATCCATGTATAATATAACAAGATTGATGAGTGTCTCAAATGGGGTTTATTTTTTTCCGAGAGCCAAAATTCATACGATTTACAATTGTTTTCAAGGTAAAAATAGGTTTTGGAAATGGAGGGATATGATGTTAGGTTTAATAATCAACAACAAATAAACTCAAAACTATATCAAGCAAGGGACTTAGGGAGTTTATAGTTAATAAATCCCTTAGTGTAAATATGGTTCCTTTATGTAACAATTAGGTATAAATCCCTAAGTGGAAATCCCTTAGTTTATAGTAAAATTACGTCCATTTATGTATCCCTTAGTGGAAATACCTTAATTTATAGTAAAATTACGTCCCTTTATGTAATTTTAGGTGACCATAAAATATTTCACAGTTATGTATTTAGTTCCACTATATCCACAACTATGCAACAATTTGTCCTTAAATCTCTCAAGTGATCCAAATATATAATATATAATTTGCACAGTTCATATGTTATATAATATAACATTATCACAAAAATTACATTTTCTCCACCTCATCTTAATTTATATTAGGAATACAAACAACCCTCAATCCCATCCCATTTAACATGACAATAAAGGAATTAGTATAAAAACTCAACGACATTTAAACAATGCTAATGGGAAGTTTAAAGCAATGGCATATAATCCATGTTCATGAAATACCTTCACCTCGTTGTGATTAAAACATGGGTGTGTGAGGTTATGAAGATTAAACTCTTTGTTTTGGGGATTCTAATGCATTACATTTTATGCGATCTTTGTGGATCCAACCATAGGGAACTTTTAAGGAATCTTAAATAAATGTTCTAATACATTTTTTTAGTGGATCCAACCATAGGGAACTTTAAATGAATCCACTTGCTTGTTGTTTTCCTGAATTAATTTCCCTTGGCGAACCCAACTTTCTGATTTCAATGACTTCTTTGTGTGGGTTTTGTTGATTATTATGAAAATATTGTGATTTTATCTTCTTTCCCTTATCCCTTTAGTCATCAGTCCTTGCCTGAGTAGTTGGCCAGGAGATGAATCGATGGTTGTCACTTCGATGTTTAAATACCTTTAGATTCAAATGCCCTTCTTTTATGTGCATGGATGATGATTGAAGGATAAGAATTTGTCTTGATGTTTATCCCTTACTTATCTTTTATTTGATTGATTCATGTCTGAATGTTTAGTCTTTGTGTCTTCTTCTTTGATGTGGATTATGAATGATAAACCTCTGAGTTGAATGACAGTCCCTTGGCGAACCCAACTTCTTATTTCAATGAATTTTATGTGTGGGTTTTATTGATTATTATGAAAAGATTGTGGTTTTATCTTCTGTCACTTATCCCTTTAGTCATCAGTCTATGCCTGAGTAGTCAACTAGGAGCTAAAACATCGGTTGTCACTTCGGTGTTTAAATACCTATAGATTCAAATTCCATTCTTTTCTCTACATGGATGATGAGTGAAGGATAAGAATTTTCCATACTGTCTATGGACCCCTTACTTATCATTGATTTGATTAATTCATGGATGAATGTTTAGGATTTGCATCTTCTTCTCTGATGTGCATTCTGAATGGTAAAACTCTAAGTTTAATGACAGTCCCTTGGCGAACCCAAATTCTGATTTCAATGACTTCTATGTGTGGGTTTTATTGATTATTACGAAAAGATTGTGGTTTATCTTTTGTCGCTTATCCCTTTAGTCATCAGTCTTTGCTTGAACAATTGGCTAGGAGCCGAATCAACGGTCGTCACTTTGGTGTTTAAAGGCCTATAGATTCAAATGCCCTTCTTTTTTGTGCATGGATGATGAGTGAAGGATAAGAATTTGCCATGTTGTCAATGGACCCCTTACTTATCTTTGAGTTGATTGATTCGTGGTTGAATGTCTAGGCTTTGCGTCTTCTTCTTTGATGTGCATTGTGAATGATAAACCTATGATTTGAATGAGAGTCCCTTGGCGAACCCAACTTATGATTTCAATGACTTCTATGTGTGGGTTTTATTGATTATTATGAAAAGATTGTGATTTTATCTTCTGTCACTTATCCCTTTAGTCATCAGTCTGTGCCTGAGAAGTCGGCTAAGAGTCGAATCAACGGCCATCACTTCGATGTTTAAATACCTATAGATTCAAATGCCCTACTTTTATGTGCATGGATGATGAGTGAAGTGTAATTACCCCATCGTTATGACGACAAGCAAAGCAATTTTTTTTGTTTTATGTGTTTTTAGGCAAGAAGGAGACGACGACAATAATTTAACCACACCACTGACGGCGAACACAAGCACGCAATCCAGGAAACAGGCTACTATGACACCATGCACAGGCACAAAGGTAACTAGTCAAAACATGCACAGAGTAACAAGGAGGAATGACTGCCAAACACATGAAGGCATTCCACCCATGCATCCAAGCAACTTACCATGCTCGACAACACTCCACCACCCACACCGTCTTTGGAGAGGTATTTGTTCTTCGTTATCCCACTAGGTGTGCCATGATCCCGTCATCAGGAATCATGTTGTCCCTAGGTGATAGACACATAGAAAACCTTGGCACAACACATCCTATCCAAACCAAAGACTCGATAAAAATCCGACGTGCTAGGAAAATCCTACGGATAAGAAGACTACACCCACACCCCAAGCAACGGATCAGCAAGACGGAGGCTGACGCTAATAAGAAAACGCAAGTTGTTACATGACTACATAGCAACCCAACCCATTCATCTGGTCTGAACTGGTCAAAATAGCGTTAAATATAGATCTACCTTACCCATCTATATTACAAAGTCATTGATTTACCACCTAAATTAACATGATATACAGTTCTAAATTACAGAGTCTAATTACCAATTTAGACAACCACTATATACTAATGAGCATTAACCAAAAATCAGAATTTAGCAAGCAAATACTACCACTTGTTGATAGATTTTTATTCTGCATTAGTCCTTAACAAATATGATTCACAAGTCTAATTTACAATTTAGACATTATTACAATCAATCTACATTATTACAATATCATTTAAACGTTAATAAGGTCTAAGCGGGGAAATCTAAACTAATTCCAAATTCAATCTAACTAGCAATTGACGTCAATTAACAACATTAACTACCTCAAGGCAGAATGCAACAATGAAAAATTTATTAACTCATTAAATTTCCACACGTTGTATGTCTACACTAACTATACCAAATGACAGTTTTCTATGAACATTAAAAGAATCTGCTAAGAAGTGTAAATGTCATAAAGCCATATACATTCAATGAGAAACTAAGGTCGTGTACCTATAATTATATTTACTGCCATATGTCTTTAATAAGATTTTTTCATCACAAATGTTAAAAGAGATTACTCACAAATGTTAAAAGAGATTACTGCCATCTGCAGTAAAAAGATTTACTTCCATAAATGTAAAAAGGATATTACTGCCATATGTAGAAAATAAAATTTACTGTCATAAATGGTAAAGGAGATTACTACCATAATTGTCTAAAGGAATTAATTACATGGCCTGATCTTAATTAAGTCATCTAGAACCAGACACTACAGCCGATGCAAATGCAAAAATCCTATAACAATACTTAATATTGCAAAAAAGAGGGGAGGAAAGTTGTTCCAATCCAACTATGCCAACTAGACACGCTGCCAGGTAAAGGTAAGGCTTATGAGTATGAACGCCTAGTTAGTTGTCTAGAAATATTGTCTTTTCCAGGTTAAGAGGTGCATTCAATAGTTAAGAAAACTTGTGGGCATTCAATGCAAACACAGTCCACAATTAAAGATAAAAATCATGGGCATACCAGCAATGCAGACACCATTCTAATTAGCACAAGCGTGTTCCTTAAACATCGAACTCATGTAATCCTTTTCGGCAAATCCATGTTCATTTACAACAAACTCAATAACATCAAAATGGAAAAAATCATGGGTAAATACAGCAAGCTTAGGAAATCATTTTAATAGCCAAATCATGGGCGTTTACACTAAGCTCAGACAAGTGTTTTAAAGCAAATTCGTGTGCGTTTTTAAAT
Source organism: Picea engelmannii (assembly GCA_009831015.1). Taxonomy (NCBI): domain Eukaryota; kingdom Viridiplantae; phylum Streptophyta; class Pinopsida; order Pinales; family Pinaceae; genus Picea; species Picea engelmannii. The sequence continues at coordinate 469,876 of ML778166.1, read as the reverse complement.
AGAAAACTCAGTCACGTTTTTAGGAAAAAAGGGGGTCATTTAAACAACAAACTCCATCATGTTTTAAAGGAAAAATGGTGGTTCTTTAAACAACAAACTCCATCACATTTTTAAGGCAAAATGGTGGTCCTTTAAACAACAAAATCAGTCACGTTTTTAAAGCAAGGGCGGTCATTTAAACATCAAACTTAGTCATTTTTTTAAGTGGCAATTCGTTATCATAAAAATATTTTCAAACTCGAATCTATACAAGAGATCAACGAAAATTGGTAATTGTAAAAGCGTTGAGGTAAATACAAAAACAATGTAGATAGGAATAATAAGTAAAAACGTTTTCCCGTTCCAGGATACCAATACAAAAATGCAGACATGAAATCAAATCATTTTTCCATTGCTATATTACCAATACAATGCAGACAGGAATAACAAAAAAAAAATGTCTTTCGATTTCCCATATACCAATACAAAAATGCAGACATGAAATCAATTTGTTTTGCCATTGCCAGATTACCAACACAACGTAGACAGGAATAATGAACAAAAATGTTTTTCCATTTCCAGGATACCAATACAAAAATGTAGACATGAAATCAGTTCATTTTTCCATTGCCATAATACCAATACAACATATACCACAAGAAGAGGAATGAAATGATCCAATGGGAAAGGTCATTGAAATGATCGCAGGGATTCTATCAGTCAAGGTGCAAAGAAAAAAACCCAACAAGGATGCAAGATAATCCATATGCAGAGGCCTTGGTAGAAGGCACAAGTCAAAAAATCATCCAAGGACAACAACAGAGGTAGACAGGTGACAAGATCATCCTTCTCTCATCATCCATGCATAGAAAAGCAAGGCATTGATATCCATAGGTCTATTAACTCTGAAGCAATGACTGTAGATCAGGCTCCTGATCGACTGCTTAGGCGAGGACTGATGAGCTAGGGACGAAAGGAAAAAACAACCACTATCTTCACAATCAAAACACCAAAGGGTGGTCAAGACATGTCAGGAATCGAAGGCCATGGGAGTCAGCGAATCAACAAGTTATAGGCTATGGAAAAATGCAGTCATCAACTAGAATGATAAGACAATCAATTTCCTTACCTAATTAAACATGCAAATCTAAAGCATAAATCATACTACCATGTACCATGCAAAAATAAAGAAAGTGTACCATTGCCTAATTGCTTGCTCTGAGTTGATGTCTCGTGCACTTCGTGCAACTCTCGCTCACCGAATGACGAGACTTCATCGGTACCTCCCAACCAATGCTAAGGGTAATCTTCTTCCCCCTTAGCCCCTCGAGTTGCAAAGGGGCCACGTACACTAACCAAAGAATCATCTAGCTCCCAGCTCGCCTCGCAAGGCCGAGCTACCATTCCTCATCGATCTGGGTATCCCAACTCCCACAAGCTAAGTGAGTCAAGTATAGATTTCTGCAGCATTACATTACGCAAATCATAAGGCATCCATCAGCCTTCTCCTCCCTCCATTATATAAAGTTTTGAAGTCCCTTACTTTCCCAAAGTCTCGTTTTATTTAAATTTTAATAAATTAATTCATAAAAATCCTCCCCGTACATGTGTCACCCATCCCGTTCATTCCTCCAAAAACTAATTTATTTAATTAATTTATTACCCTTATTTCCCTCACCCACATAGAGTCACTCCTAGAATTGCTCCTAGGTGTCCCCAAATTCTCTTACAGGTTTTAATGAATTTCCCCATTGTTAATTTGCTAGTTCAGTTTAAATTAGAAAGTTCTTAAATGCTAGATACCTTACTAAGTTTGACTTTCTATTTTTTCCCTTGTGTTTCCCTTTTCTTTTTTTACATTTCCCTCTTTTTCTAGTTTCCTAATTATTTTAGATTTCCCTCTTTCCCCTTTTCATTTAGAAATCAATTTGGCAGGTGTAGAAATTAAATTTTTCCCTTTTCCCTTTTTAATTAATAAATTTTAAATTATCATAAT
>ML778166.1:438480-467894 GCA_009831015.1 Picea engelmannii | reverse complement strand
GATTGATTACTCCCTTCTTGTTACAAGATTAATGAATATTATCATCATTATTTATCTTATATATATATATATATATATATATATAAAGATAGAAAAATTCTACCATGAATATAATTTAGACATAGACTTTAATTTTCGTGATGGGAGACATTTTATTAGGGAAATTGTTTTAAAAAACAATATTATCACATTATTCGTCCTAAGGCCATATAGGTTCATTCATTCATCATTAACAATGTGGCATGCCCTTCAGGATGCACTAGGTGCTCCAAGGGTGCCACTCGCCTCATTTTTTTCCCTTGCGTGACATGACCTTCAAGACGCACCACGTGCTCCAAGGGTGCCACTCACCTCTTTCCATTTTTCTTGTGTGACGTGCCCTTCAGGATGCACCATGTGCTCCAAGGGTGCCACTCACCTCTTGACTGACTTGGTAAACATCAAAAACCCCTGGAGTCAATGCTCTGCTAAGAGAACTTGTGGGATACTAAGGGCCTCTAAGGAATAAGGCCCCTACCTTATTGTGCACCCCTTAGAATCATCATGAGAGACTGTCACAGTCTGACCTCATGAAATTGTGGTCCTCTCAAACTAGGTAATCATTAACCTTCAGTTCGAGCCACGACGAGAGTGCTAGTAGGCTGTGGTAGGGATTCTTTCCACACCTCTCCCTCAACATCTCTGGTAGTCCTGCATGACCCCTCTACTCCACATGTGAGTTTGGTCGGAAAGCTATCGTCAGACTGCATCATCAACAAATCATGTCAGAAATATATCCATAATCATATCATCTAATCAGATGCACTAATACCACATATAAAATAATCAAACCCCAATAGTTCACTCCTTGACTCGATACAGAGTCCAAGGGGTTCCATCAATGCCTCTACATCCTCGAGGTATGAAATCTTGCACACTTTGTAAAATTGAGTTAAAAGCACCGGTCTATGTCAATGCAGCAAAACAACATGACGTCAACCGATAATGCCTCATAATCAAAATCAATGTTTTATTAGCATAATAATCTGGATCACTTGCGAGCAAGTGTCATCAAAAAATAAGTTCGCTGAGTGCGCAAGAGAGAGATGTTACATACACCCCCCTCTTGGTCTAAACTTCGTCTCGAAGTTTCATAGTATAAGTGTCGAATAATGTGTAACACGGTATCATAATTCTATCTATCAAAAAAAATGGAAACTGTTGGCGCATATCATATGCGTCCTTCTAGGTCATCGAGTGCAAACTATAGTTGTCCCACTGGACCTTGACTTGATCTATTGTTTGACATCATAGCTTTCAAACACAATGATCCAGGATGTGGATTGACTCAGCCATGAGTTCCCCCTCATCTGATACTTGCAAGGAACTCATGTCGATAACATGTTTAGGATCACTAATATAATGTCTTAGAACAGATATGTGAAAAACATCGTGCATATGCCTCAAATAATTAGGCAAGTCTAGTCGATAGGCCATGGCCCCTTTATCTCCACAATCTCAAAAGGTCCCATGAACCTAGTAGAGATTTTATCTCCCTTTCCAAACTTGATCGAACTCTTATGCAGTTTAACCCGCAAGAAGACTCGATCACCAACCTCATAACTACGGTTGACATGGTGCACATCGGCATAACTCTTCTACCGATTTTTTGCTTCTTTAATCCTTCGTATTATTGTTTACATTTTCTCTTCCAATTCTTAGATCACTTATGGTCCCACTAGGACCCTATCCTCAAGCCAATCCCAACTCAAAGGCGTCTGACACGATCGTCCGTAAAGAAACTCGAAAGGTGTCATCTTAATGGTGCTTTGGTAAGTGTTGTTATAAGTGAATTCCACCAGTGGAAATAATTCTTTCCAACACTTTTGTTGGTCCATCACATACATGCGCAACATGTCCTCCAAGTTCTGGTTCGTTTATTCAGTCTGCCCGTCAGTCTCTAGGTGGTACGCAGTACTGAAGTTAAGTTGGGTTCCCAAGGCCTCTTGGAAACTCATCCAAAATCGTCCAGTAAACACCAATTCGTGATCGGATATAATCCTCTTAGGCACACCATGCAGCCTCACAATCTCACTGATGAAAACTCTAGCTATGTCAGAGTGTCTACTACTAAAAAAATCAAGTCATGTCTCCTTGCCCTCAGTGGAAATCCAACAATAAAGTCCATTGAAATAACCTCCCATTTCGATTCTGGAATAGTGTGTGGCTGTAGTAATCCTACTGGATGTCTATGTTCAGCCTTTGCTTGCTGACATTCTAGACATCTGGCCACATAGTTAACTATATCTTCCTTTATTCCCTTCCAGAAGAATAAGGGTTTAAGGTCGGCCCTCATCTTCGTGACTCCTATGTGAGCCATGTACACTTCTCTATGAGCCTCGTTTAGGATCAAACTCCTCAGCGTGTCGTTCGGAGGTACATAAATTCAATTTTTAAACCTCAGTAATCCATCGTCGTCAAACGTAAATCCTTCAAATATCGGTACCATCATTGTGTTTTGTTCGATAAAACCCTTGACCTCTTTGTACCAGTCATCGTCACACTGTAAAGTTACAATATTCTCATGTAGATTCATTTGAAGAGGCAACACCGAAAAGATGTGTGGTCTCCCACTCAATGCATCTGCCACTCAGTTCATTGTTCCTTTTATGTAAGTAATCTCAAAGTCGTGCTCACTCAGTAATTTAGAACAACACTGTTGTCACGCGTTCAGGTCACTTTGCATAATGATGTGTTGTAGTCCACAATGGTCAGTCATTAGTTCAAATTTTCATCCAACAAGGTAGTGTCTCCAAACCTTCAAGGAATGTACAATGGCTAACAACTCCAAATCATGCGTCGTATAGTTCTCCTCATGCCTTCTTAGTTTCATCGATATTTAAGCGATCACTCGACGGTCTTGCATCAAGACTCTGCCTAAGCCTTCCTTGGATGCATTAGTGCATACCAAGAAGTTTGCGTCCATGTCAGGGACCTTTAGTATCGGTGCTTTTGTCAACAACTCCTTGAGCCTCCGAAATGATTCTACACATTTCTTGGTCCAAACAAACTTCTTGTTTTTCTTCTGCAATTATGTGATCGCATTTGCTATCTTTGAAAATCCCTCGATGAATTTTCGATAGTATCCTGCTAGACCCATGAAGCTACGTACTTCCATGACATTCGTTGACGCAGGCCATTCCATAATAGCCTCAACCTTTGTTAGATCTACAACGATACCTTCACCACAGATGACATGCCCTAAGTAGTGAATCTTTGATTGATAAAATGAGCATTTGGACAACTGCCGATACAATTTTTTCTCTCACAGACACTGTAGTACCAAGTGTAAGTTCTTTTCATGCTCCTCTGTCGTCCGAGAGTAAATCAAAATATTTTCAATGAATACTTGGACGAACTTGTCCAAGTACTCGTGGAGCACCCCATTCATCAAACTCATAAATACCCCTGGGGAATTTGTCAGTCCAAATGGTAAAACAATAAAATCATAATCTCCAAACCTCATCTTAAGGGCAGTCTTAGGGACATCATCTTCCTTGATCTGTAACTAGTGATACCCTGATCACAAATCGATCTTTGAGAACATCGTCGCACCCTTCATCTGATCGAACAAATCATCAATCCTCGGCAATGGATACTGATTCTTGATTGTGGCCTTGTTTAATTGACGGTATTCAATGCAGAGCCTCCACGACCCATCCTTCTTTCATATGAAAATAATAGGCTCATCCCATGGTGACACACTTGGACGTATCATTCCCAAGTCCAACAATTATTTTAGTTGCATTCTCAAATCCTGTAACTCCAGGGTCGACATCCGATAAGGCATCCTAGATATTAGTTCAGTCCCTAGTTTTAGGTCTATAGTAAACTCCCATTCCCTCTCCAATGGCATCCCATGTAACTCCTCCAAAAATATGTATGCAAACTCTCTCACCACCAGAAGGTGTTCTACACCTTCCACTACTCCCTTCTCGTTTAAAGAAAGGATCACATAAAGCTTACATCCCTTGCGCATGCTCTTCCAAAGCTGCAAGGAAGAGATGAACCTCAGGGAAACTCCCTGGTTTCATCCTACAATCACATGTCTTTCTCCCTCATCATCGACCAAGCTCAACTGTTTCATCTTACAGTTGAGTATCACCTCATGCGATCCCAACCAATCCATACTGATCATGACGTCATAAGATCCTAATATCGTGACATACAAGTTGGCCCTGGTGAAAAAGTATCTCAGGTTAAAGATACAGCCTATAACCTATCCTCCAACCTTTTGTTTGGCTCCAGAAGCCATCTCTATGAATCTAAACTCATCTTGTTTGACTGCCTTTACCTTAATCTTTTTTAGTGCCACACCAGAAATGAAACTCTCGATAGCACCAGGATCTATCAAAACACTAAGGGTCTGGTCAGTGGTAGTACCTGACATCTCGAGCATAATCGACTGGTGCTCTGCCTGGCGGTTATTCACCGCTGCATGAATCCAATGGACCTTGCCCAAATATCCCACGATAGTGGGTCTGGATGATCTAGATGCTCTAGTGCTCTCCACAAGGCAGTCGCGCTCATAGTGTGTCTCCCCACACTTCCAAAACCCCTTCTTCGGTCCAGTACTCCTGGTACCCGAAGCAGAAGATGATGACCCACCGTCTAGGAATCTCGATATGTTCTGTTGAACAGGCCTAAACTGTTGTTGTTGCGGTCAACACTGTTGTTGATGTTGTGGTCCCCGATAAGGTGTCTGCTACTGAGGCGTCGGTCGTCAAGGTGTAGTGAAATTGGATCCCCTCTGGAAGCCACGATATCCTGATGTATGTCTGGCTGGTGTCTGATGTTGTTGCACACCAGATGACACCTGCCTTGTTGGTCTCATTGGAGTCCTTTTCTGACCCCCACTGATAAGCTCCTCCTCTACTATGAGGGCCTTCTGGATGAAATCATGCAAGGTTTGAGGCATCAAAATCCTAACCTTTGCATGTATGTTTCCATTAAATCCGAACACGAACCTGTTGACCTTAAGTTTCTTTGTGTTAAGATGTGGAGCATACCAGACCATCTCAATAAAATGGGCCTTGTACTTGGGCACCGTATGACCACCCTGTCGTAAGGCATTGAACTCATTAAGCTGATGCTCAATGAATTCCTATGATAGGTACCTCTCTCAGAACTATTCCTCAAACAGTTCACATGACACGTCTTTGATGGCCATGTCCAGTTGCGGTAAGAGCATCTTCCACCATAGAAGATCGCTTCCTTTCAGTTGAAAGACCGCCATGCAAACCTTCATGTTGGAGGTATAGTCGTGAAGTGAAAAGCATATTTCCATACTCTCCAACCATGCCTCGGCGTCTACGTCGTCCAGGGAAACAAAGAACTCAGGAAATTTTACCTTCTCAAGTTTGTGGTGAATGCTACCAGTACTGACCGGAGTGCGTGTTGGACCCTCAGGGGGTGTCAACACCCTAGTCTCCTCTCTATCCAAACAGTTGATCAGTGCCTCAGACATCCGCTGAAAATACCTCATCATACCAACCACATCACCCATCGCTATCTTCTCCTACCTGACAACCTGTTCATCTCCCTGGGGTTTAGACCCCTCAGGCATGGATGCTCCTGGAGGCATCGCGCCTCCTCCCCTAGCACACTGTCGTCTACCTCCGCGACGTCGACTAACCATGATTACCTGCCCAAATACAAGCCAACTTAATTAGAAACATCATAATCAAATCATATCAATGAACGTTGTAGTGATCCCAAGTCATGGGTTGAACACCGCTCTGATACCATATGTAACAACCCCATCGTTACGACGACAAGTGAAGAAAATTTTTATTTTTTATGTGTTTTAAGGAAATAAGGTGACAACAACAACATTTTAACCACACCACTGACGACGAACGCAAGCACGCAATCCAGGCAACAGGCTACTATGACACCATGCACAGGCACAAGGGAAACTGGGCAAAACATGCACAGAGTAACAAGGAGGAACGACTGCCCGCTCGACGCAATCAAGACACTCCTACCCGCTAAGGGACAACTTCCCGTTCCCAACACAATGACGTTGATGAACAATACTAGAACCTCAAGGTGCACAAACCAAACACATGAAGGCGTTCCACCCATGTGTCCAAGAAACTTACCTTGCTCGACAACACTCCACCACCCACACCGACTTCGGCTAGGTATTCGTTCGTCGATATCCCACTTGGTGTGTCATGATCCCTTCATTAGGAATCATGCCATCCCTAGGTGATAGACACATCGACAACCTTGGCAAAACACATCCTATCCAGACTGAAGACTCTATAAAAATACAACGCGCTAGGACAATCCCACGGACAAGAAGACTACACCCACACCCCAAGCAATGGGTTGGCAAGATGCAAGCTGACGCTAACAAGAAAACGTAAGCTGTTACATGATGGCTTAGCAACCCAACTCATTCATCTGGTCTGAACTGGTCAAAATAGCGTTAAAGATAGATATACCTTACCCGTCTAGATTATGAAGTCACTGATTTACCACCTAAATTAACATGATATACAGTTCTAAATTATAGAGTCTAATTACCAATTTAGACAACCACTATATACGAAGGAGTGTCAACCACAAATCAGAATTTAGCAAGTGAATACTACCACTTGTTGATAGATTTTGATTCTGCATTATTCCTTAACAAATCTGATTCACAAGTCTAATTTACAATTTAGACATTATTACAATCAATCTACATTATTACAATATCATTTAAACATTAATAAGGTCTAAGAGGGAAAATCTAAACTAATCCCAAATTCAATATAACTAGCAATTGAAGTCAATTAACAACATTAACTGCCTCAAGGTAGAATACAACAATGAAACATTTATTAACTCGTTAAATTTCCACACCTTGTCTATATACACTAATTGTACCAAATGACAGTTATCTATGAACATTAAAAGAATCTACTAAGAAGTGTAAATGTCATAAATCCATATACATTCAATGATAAACTAAGGCCATGTACCTATAATTAGATTTAATTCCATATGTCTTTAATAAGATTTTTCTGTCATAAATGTTAAAAGAGATTACTGCCATCTGTAGTAATAATATTTACCGCCATAAATGTAAAAAGGAGATTACTACCATATGTAGCAAATAAGATTTTCTATCATAAATGTTAAAGGAGATTACTGCCATAATCGTCTAAAAGAAATAATTACAGTGCCTAATCTTAATTTAGTCATCCAAAACTAGACACTACAGTCGATGCAAATGCAAAAATAATATAACAATACTTAATACTGTAAAAAAGAGGGGAGGAAAGTTGTTCCAATCCAACTATGCCAACTAGACATGTTGTCAGGTAAAGGTAAGGCTCAAGAGTATGAATGCCTAGTTATCTTTCTAGAAATATTGTCGTTTCCAAGTTAAGAGGCACATTCAATAGTTAAGCAAACTCATGGCCATTCAACGCAAACAAAGTCCAAAATTAAAGACAAAAATGGTGGGCATACCAACAATGCAGTCATCATTCTAATTAGCACATGCATGTTCCTTAAACAGTGAACTCAGGCAATCTTTTTTGGAAAATCCATGGTCATTTATAGCAAACTCAGTGACATCAAAATGGAAAAACTCGTGGGTAAATACAACAATCTCAGGAAAGCATTTTAATAGCCAAATCATGGGCGTTTACAGCAAGCTCAGACAAGCATTTTAAAGGAAATTTGTGGGAATTTTTAAAGAACAAACTCAGTCACGTTTTTTGGCAAAAAGGGGGTCATTTAAAAAGAAAACTCCATCACGTTTTTAAGGCAAAATGGTGGTCCTTTAAACAACAAACTCCATCATGCTTTTAAGGAAAAATGGTGGTCATTTAAACAACGAAATCAATCACGTTTTTAAAGCAAGGGTGGTCATTTAAAAAACAAACTTAGTCACGTTTTTAAGTGGCAATTCATTATCATAAAAATATTTGCAAACTCGAAGGTATACAAGAGATCAACGAAAATTGGTAATTATAAAAGCGTTGAGGTAAATACAAAAACAACGTAGAGAGGAATAATAAGTAAAAACGTTTTTCCGTTCCAGGATACCAATACAAAAATGCAGACATGAAATCAAATCATTTTTCCATTGCTAGATTACCAATACAACGTAGACATGAATAACAAACAAAAATGTCTTTCGATTTCCCGGATACCAATACAAAAATGCAGACATGAAATCAATTCATTTTTCCATTGCCAGATTACCAACACAACGCAGACAGGAATAATGAACAAAAATATTTTTCCATTTCAAGGATACCAATACAAAAATGCAGACATGAAATCAATCCATTTTTTCATTGCCAGAATACCAATACAACACATACCACAGTAAGAGGAATGAAAGGATCCAATGGGAAAGGTCATTGAAATGATCGCAGGTATTCTATCAGTTAAGGCGCAGAGAAGAAAAACCAACAAGGACGCAATATAATTCATATGCAGAGGTCTTGGTAGAAGGCACAAGTCAAACAATCAACCAAGGACAACAGCGGAGGTAGACGGATGAAAGGATCGTCCTTCGCTCATCATCCATGCATAGAAAAGTAGGGCATTGATATCCATAGGTCTATTAACTTTGAAGCAATGACTGTAGGTCAAGCTCCTGCTCGACTGATTAGGCGAGGACTAATGAGCTAGGGACAAAAGGCAAAAAAAACCACTATCTTCACAATCAAAACATAAAAGGGCGTTCAAGACATGTTGGGAATCGAAAGCCATGGGAGTCAGTCAATCAACGAGCTATAGGCTATGGAAAAATGCATTCATCAACTAGAATGCTAAGACAATCAATTTCCTTACCCAATTAAACATGTAGATCGAAATCATAAATCATACTACAATGTACCATGCAAAAATAAAGAAAGTGTACCATTGTCTAATTGCCCACTCTGAGTTGATGTCTCACACGCTCCATGTAACTCTCGTTCATCGATTGACGTGACTTCATCGGTACCTCCCAACCAATGCTAGGGGTACTCTTCTTCCCCCTTAACCCTCCGAACCACAAAGGGGCCACGCACACTAACCAGAGAATCATCTAGCTCCCAGCTCACCTCGCAAGGCCGAGCTATCACTCCTCACCAATCTAGGTATCCCAACTCCCACAAGCTAAGTGAGTCAAGTATATATTTCTGCAATGTAACATTACACAAATCAGAAAGCATCCTTCAACTTTCTTCTCCCTCCATTATATAGAGTTTCGAAGTCCCTTACTTTCCTAAAATCCTATTTTATTTAAAGTTTAATAAATTAATTCATAAAAATCCTCCCTGTACATGTGTCACCCATCCCCTTCATTCCTCCAAAAACTAATTTCTTTAATTAATTAATTACCCTTATTTCCCTCACCCACCTAGAGTCACTCCTAAAATCACTCCTAGGTGTCCCCAAATTCCCTTACAGGTTATAATGACTTTCCCATTATTAATTTGCTAGTTTAGTTTAAACTAGAAAGTTCTTAAATGCTAGATACCTTACTAAGTTTGACTTTCTGCTTTTTCCCTTGTGTTTCCCTTTTCTTTATTTATGTTTCCCTATTCTCCTAGTTTCCTAATTATTTTAGATTTCCCTGTTTCCCCTCTTCATTTAGAACTCAATTTGGCAGGTGTAGAAATTAATTTTTTCCCTTTTCCCTATTTAATTAATAAATTTTAAATTACCATAATATAATAAAACAATTAATTCCCCCTTTTTTTTATTTTATCCCAACAGATTTTTATGAATCAATTAAATTTCTTACTCCCTTCTTGTTACAAGATTAATGAAGATTATATATATATATATATATATATATATATATATATATATATATATATATTAAAAGGATAGAAAAATTCTCCCACTATATAATTTAGACCTAGACTTTAATTTTCGTGCTGGGTGACATTTTATTAGGGAAATTGTTTTAAAAAAAATTATTATCATGTTATTAATCCTAAGGCCATATAGGTTCATTCATTCATCATTAACAATGTGACGTGCCCTTTAGGATGCACTAGGTTCTCCAAGGGTGTCACTCGTCTCATCTCTTTCCCTTGCGTGATGTGCCCTTCAGGACACACCACGTGCTCTAATGGTGCCACTCACCTCTTTCCATTTTTCTTGCGTGACGTGCCCTTTAGGATGCACCACATGCTCCAAGGGTGCCACTTGCCTCCTGACTGACTTGGTAGACATAAAAAAACCCTGGATTCAATACTCTGCCAGGTGAACTTGTGGGAGACTAAGAGCCTCTAAGGAATAAGGCCCCTTCCTTATTGTGCACCACTTAGAATCATCGTGAGAGACTGTCACAGTCTACTCTCACATCATCATGGTCCTCTCAAACTAGGTAATCATTAACCTCAGTTCGATCCACGGTGGGAGTGCTTGTAGGTTGTGGCAGGGCTGTTGTCCACACCTCTCCCTCAACATCTCTGGTAGTCCTACATGACCCCTCTACTCCACACGTGAGTCTAGTCGGCAAGCTATCGTCAGCTTGCATCATCAACGAATCATGTCAAAAATATATCCATAATCATATTATCTAATCAGATGCACTAATATCACATATAAAACAATCAAACCCCAATAGTTCACTCCTCAACTTGATGCGGAGTCCAAGGGGTTCCATCGATGCCTCTGCATCCTCGAGGTCTGAAATCCTACACACTCAGTAAAACCAGGTCAATAGCACATGTCTATGTCAATGCAGAAAAACAACATGACATCAACCCATAATGCCTCATAATCAAAATCAATGTTTTAATAGCATAATAATCTAGATCACTTGAGAGAAAGTGTCCTCAAAGAATAAGTTTGCTCAGTGCGCAAGAGAGGGATATTGATTATTATGAAAATATTATGGTTTTATATTCTGTCACTTATCCCTTTAGTCATCATTCCATGCTTGAGCAGTTGGCCAGAAGCCAAATCGACGGTCGTCACTTCGGTGTTTAAAGACCTATAGATTCAAATGCCCTCGTTTTTGTGCATGGATGATGAGTGAAGGATAATAATTTTCCATACTATTTATGGACCCCTTATTTATCTTTGAATTGATTGATTCATAGCTGGATGTCTAGGCTTTGTGTCTTTTTCTTTGATGTGCATCGTGAATGATAAACCTCTGAGTTGAATGATAGTCCCTTGGCGAACCGAACTTCTAATTTCAATGACTTCTATGTGTGGGTTTTATTGAATATTATGAAAAGATTGTGGTTTTATATTCTGTCATTTATCATTTTAGTCATCAATCTGTGCCTGAGCATTTGGCCAGGAGACGAATCGACGGTCATCACTTCGTTGTTTAAAGACCTATAGATTCAAATTCCCTGATTTTCTTTGCATGGATGATGAGTGAAGGATAAGAATTTTCCCTGCTGTCTATGGGCCCCTTACTTATCTTTGATTTTATTAATTCATGGCTGAATGTCTAGTATTTGTGCCTTCTAGTGAGCGAGTACCTCTGTGGCTTGACTGATTAAAACTTCGATTTATCTCTGCATTTTTAATTGCTTGATTTTGTGTACATATATGCATTTTTATTGATAAACTCTGCATTGTGGATAGATATTGAGGAGAGATGTCGACACGGGATTCTCCAAACATTCCACGCAAACACTCTTGGTATTCTCAAGAAGGAAGAACAATAACTCCTTCTTTGACTGAGACTCCGAGTGAGAAACAACAATCTCGTTAGAGGATATTTTCGAACGAGTCTGTGAACAGATCAACCGCAGAACCTGCTCAAGCTAGTGCTATGGATGAAACCTTCTTAGATAGGTTGCGCATCAATACTCCTACACCTGAAAATGTAGGGAATACCTCTGGACAAGAGAATATTTCTGGTAATTTTCTTTGATTTTGTTTATCTTTGTTGTATTTTTTTTGTATTTAAATTTATGTGAGGTTAAATCTTGAAGTTACTTTCAAATGTGTGTGTAGACAGTCAATTTAGAGAAAAGTCTAACAATGAGAGTGGTTGTCATGAAGATTGAAATGTCGATGCAAATGGTGAAGGTGAATTTAGGAGGCCGCGTTATCAAGAAACAGAATATTACACGCATACGTCCACCTATCCTTCAGATGTTGGTGATGAACTTCTCTGGGAAGGGAATACTGAAGCAATGATGCTTGAGCGATGCTTGGGTGTTAAAAAGAGGTTGGAAAATGATTTGGTGGTGTTGGAACTCCCTCATGAGAGAAAACAAAGTTTTCAATTTGTTTTGCATTCATTGGAAAACTTTATGGATGCATATCAGAAGATGGGACCAACCACTAATAGTTTTGTCGATCTAATAAGGCGACGAAAGTTAGAGGTGATGGGTCTTGATAAATGGGAGCCAGTAAAAAATAGAGTTTCAAAAGAAGACATCATTTCCATGTTCAATTTCAAAGAGGGCCCAAATTCGAAGATGTTGAAGGTGCAATATTTTAAGCACCCTAACTTTGCAGGACATCTGTATAACATATTTTTAGCAGCATATGGAAAATTTTCATGGAACGATGAGGTTCCACACTATTTTGCAAGACACTTTTTTGCAGTGTTTTCCTTGCACATGCACCTTGATTATACTAGTCTACCTTCCAAATATTATGGGACTCGTAAAGGACATACATATGATCGAAAAGGAAAATATCGAAGTGTTTCATTTCCGACGCCTAGACAACCTTTAAAACCTCACCCAAAAGGGACATTTACTTCACTTTTAGAGTTCTAGGCTACTTCAGAAGTTGGAAAAGAGGCCAAAACTGCAATCAGGAAAAATTTGGTAGTTATTTTTTATGGTGTTTATGTTGTCATAAAGCATCAACGAGCAGAAGCCAATTTCCGAGCCACGTTTGTTGATAAAACAAATGTGAAGTTAGATACAATGTTAGCAAAAGATGTTTTGGAGTATGCAAACTTTTGCAGGGATGGTTGGAAAAAGGTCATTCAGAATGATGACCCAAACCGCAGATTGGTATGTGTTCTATTTAGGAACTTTTTGACGCATTTTATGATAGTCTACTTCTAGTTCTAGATTTAGATATCATTGTCTCTATAGAAATAATCGAGTTCTTCTTGCCATTAATTGTAGTTTGGAGATATGTTAAACGAATCTCTAGTCGGTAGGGGACTTGATTCAACAAGTTTAAATTTGGATGGGTTGAATCATGTATGTGTTTTCTAATATGTGTTCAATCTCCACTCTTTTGAATAAGCGATCAACAACATTTATAATTTTGTATAATTGTGAACACATTGAATCCTAGATTTAGTTCTTAGTTGTGGTGTTCACATATCTCTATTCAATCTCCTACTACTTGGGCAAGCTTGTCTCAATTCTCATTGGGAGTGTTTGAAGAGGGTGGGAGTTCACAGATATCATTTAATGTCTTAAAATCATTTAAATTTAATGTGTTATAATCATTTAAATATAATTTTTCAAATTTGAAATGTGTTATATAGGCTAATGTGGAGAAAAGAGTACTTGAGAGTGTTCTCAAAAGGGATATTGGGATTGAGGAAGCAGAGGAAGCACCCATATTAGGGAAGGATGTGTCCATTTGAGATTATTCATAAATGTATGTTCTTGACTTTTATCAATTTTTTGTTTTCTCAAATTTTTAGTTTAGCCTTTCTTATTCAACGCTTTGATCAATTATTTTGAAATATATAGAACTGTTAGATAAGTTTATCGTTGTCTTAAATGGTGTACACTCAAACTTATTTAAGGTTAAATCATGATGAAGGCCTAATTTTGAACTTGAACATGTTTGAATATTTGAGAACAGACTCTATCCCACATCATAAAAGAGAAAGTTTCTAAATTTTCCTCGATTGCATTCCTTTCTTTCTTATCCAAGAATGGCGTAGTATAGACAAATTTTTGTTTTCTACGTACAACGAAGTGAATTCCTTCTTGCCAGGGTATTTTCAAACTCTTAACAAAATTGGTTACTAATCACAAAAACCAACATTCAATTAGATTTACAAATAAGCTCACACATATTGTATATGCGAGCTAGCTCAAACATATTGTATATGTGAGTTCCCTCACATAATTTCAAAGAGAATTTCATTATATCTAATATGAATACGTCCAATTTAAATGGTTTTTGAAGAATGACTTAATATACATGTGCATATTTGTGTTTTCTACATGTACATGCAAGATTATATGAGAACATCTATTCCACCGAAGAAAGAGGAGATAAGTATTTTCCGGAAGAATGATAATAAAAATATTAATTTGTAAATTTTTTTAGATAATAAGTAGATTTTTGGAAGAATGGCTTAATATGGAGATTTATGAGTCTTTTAGTTTGAAAGGGCATCGTGGAATTTGATTATATAACCACTGCAAAAGAAGAAGAGAGAAGTATTTAACTACTGAGGAGATTAGTATATTATTGTTGTGTAAATATGATCAAATAACATCACCTGGGATGAGAATTTCTGAAGGATTTCGGAATTTATCCACAAGGAGAATTTCACCTAAAGGATTTTGGACTTTATCCACAAGGAGATAAGTATTTCTTTGGAAGAATGACTTAATATGGAGATTTGTGTTTATTTTCTCCATACACAATTCTATATTTATTTTTAAATTATTATCTAACTCTAACTCACAATTTGTTTTACTAAGAACATGATAACATCAACTGGATGAAAATTTCACCTGAAGGATTTGAGACCTTATCCACAAGGGGAATTGTACCTGAAGGATTTGAGACCTTATCCACAAGGAGATAAGTATTTCATTGGAAGAATGACTTAATATGGAGATTTGTGAACTTTCTTCATACACAGTTCTATATTTATTTTCGGATTATTATCTAACTCTAATTCAATTAGTTTTTTACCAAGAACATAATTTTTCTATTTAAATTTTTTTAAGATTATAGATAAGATTTAAAAATTATTTAAATATGTTTAAATTGTTTAAGATTTCATGTACTCTTAATTGGAGAGTAACTAGATCTTAAATTTGTTTAACTATGATTGGTTATGTTATTATTTCTTATTGTTTATTTAATATTTAGTTACAGTATATATGCTAACATCTGGGTTTTTTTATTATGTTTTTTATTTTTACAGATGTCTAAATTATATTTGGTGGAAAATATGTTTACAATATATTTTGTGGGAAAGAGTATGTTGGAAGATGACACTTAACTCTTTTGGTATGTATGTCAATTTTGTTTTAATCACAAATTTTGAATTATGTATTATTTCGCATGTTTGAATTGTAAATTTTTAATTTTTGAATTCTATTTTTTTTGCAAGTTTGAATTTCATGTATGAAGTGATCTATATTAAAGCGATGGCTTAGAGTCCAGAATTTTGGAGTTAAATGTCTTATTTTTTGTTATCATCCTAAAATGGATGTGAAACTTATGTATTTTACAGTGTAACTATTCAGACTTTGATTTTATATATATATATATATATATATATATATATATATATATTTCATAATTTTGGAATTCAAAATAACAATTATTGTCTCATATTTGATTTCTCAAAGTTAAGGAAAAAAATGGCAAAGTTAACTAGTAATGAACTAATGTTTTGTATATTATCATTTTTATAATGCATTAAATTAGGCATCAAACTATTAAATAGTTTTCTAGTATGTATTAATTTAAATGTTTCATTTTATGTGTACTATCAAAAATATGATTCCATTGTCAAGAAGTGGCAAAGTTAAATAGTAATGAACTAATATTTTGTGTATTCTCCTTTTTAAAGTGACAAAGTTAACTAGTAATGAACTAATGTTTTGTGTATTCTCCTTTTTAAAGTGACAAAGTTAACTAGTAATGAACTAACATTTTTTGTATTCTCCTTTTTAAAGTGACAAAGTTAACTAGTAATGAACTAATGTTTTGTGTATTCTCATTTTTACAATGCATTAAATTAAGCAACAAACTCTTAAATACTTTTCTGCTAAGTATTAATTTAGATGTTTCATTTTATGTTCACCATGTACTATCATAAATAGGATTCTATTGTCAAAAAGTGTCAAAGTTAACTAGTAATGAACTAATGTTGTGTATATATTCTCATTTTTACAATGCATTAAATTAAACATCAAACTCTTAAATATTTTTCTTAATTTAAATGTTTCATTTTATGTATTGTGGACTGTCAAAAATATAATTCTATTGACATATCATCAAATAATTTTGGCAGAATAATTTTAGCAGATTCTAATTTTTTTTTATTTTTTTTTATGTCTGGCAGAATCAACAACTAGTTGGGCACGTGCTCGCGTTACACGTGGCCGCTTTTTAGCAGATTTTAATTACTAATAAAAAAATTCTATTTTTTTAGCGTATTTTAGTAGATTTTATTTTCTTTTTTTCTAGTTACTAATGATTATGTTGGTTACATAGATGTACTTAACCAATAAAAAAAATTAAAGGAAAAACTATTTAGGAAAGAAATGCACATGAGATCTGCTAAATAAATTACAACTTAAACAAATCAATGTTCTCAAATCAAGGATAAAAGAGATGTTCAAATTACAATAATAAGGTAGAAGAGATATTCAAATTAATTATAGGTAATGTTTATACAATAAAATCTTGAGATAGAAGAGATTTTCAACTCTTTTTTTTAGTTTGTGTGTTAATGATAAAATAAAATGCTCAAAATGATGTGACAATAAAATAAAACCTTAAAATGGAAGAGACTCAAACTCTTCTTTAATTTTATCTTTAGCTTTAGTATATGTATATTAGAAAATGTAGTCATTAAAAAAATTCTAAAGCTATAAGAGATATTCACCTAAAGGTTCATATACCCTTAAAAAAATAAAATCCAAAGATAAGTCAATGCTCTCAAATCAAGGATAAAAGAGATGTTCAAATTACAATAATTAGGTAGGAGAGATATCCAAATTAAGTATAGGTAATGTTTATACAATAAAATCTTAAGATAGAAGAGACGTTCAACTCTTTTTTGGCTTGTATGTTAACGATAAAATAAAATGCTCAAAATATTCAAAATAAAAAAGATGTTCAATTCAACTTTAATTTATATAATGCTCGTAAAATAAAATAAAAATTGGAATGAGTTAAAATTTGAAAAAAAACAATCTTGTCGAAAATTTGAAAAACTAAAGGAAAAACTATTTAGGAAAGAAATACACATGAGATATGCTAAATAAATTGGTTTACATAGATGCACTTAAATAATAAAAACAAGTAAAAGAAAAAGTAAAAGAAAGATAGGCATATGAGATCGTAGATGCAAACTCATAGAATGTAACCTATTGTTTAAATATATTTAAGAATATGTAAACTCAATAGGTTTAAATATATTTAAGAATATGCAAACTCAATAGATGGACAAGAAAAAAGTGAACTGTCAAACATACAATATGTATCATTGCATATCTATTTAAGAATATATGATAATAGATATGTTAAACTATGAAAAAATTATTTGAGAATATATTATGGTAGTAGAAAACACTTTAAACCATGCAAAGCCTATGCTGGTATGAATTGTACTAAAATAAATAAATTTTCATGATCTACCAATTTACTTTCAGAAAATTTGTGTTTGATTTTGGAAGAAGGTAACCAATGTGGAATTCAAGGGAGGAGGTATGAATTCAAGCATTGTGTTTTAGACATGTAAATGAACAACACATCCCTTGTACAATTCAGATAACATGTATGGAAGAGAATTACATTAGGAAAACGAAGAGATGATAGAAGAAATGTTCAATTCTTTTTTGGTTTGTGTCTTAACGATAAAATAAAATGATCAAAATGATGTGACAATAAAACAAAACCTTAAAATGGAAGAGATTCAAACTCTTCTTTAATTTTATCTTTAGCTTTAATATATGTATATGTATATTAGAAAATGTAGTCATTAAAAAAATGCTAAATCTATAAGAGATATTCACCTAAAGGTTCATATACCCTTAATAAAATAAAATCCAAAGAGAAGTCAATTCTCTCAAATCAAGGATAAAATAGATGTTCAAATTACAATAATTAGGTAGAAGAAATATCCAAATTAATTATAGGTAATGTTTATACAATAAAATATTGAGATAGAAGATATGTTCAACTCTTTTTTGGTTTGTGTTAACGATAAAATAAAATGATCAAAATATTCAAAATAAAAAATATGTTCAATTCAACTTTAATTTATATAATGCTCATAAAATAAAATAAAAATCGGAACGAGTTAAAATTTGAAACAAAAAATTATTAAAATAGAAAATATAATGGTTGAAAAACACAATAGAAAATATTATTGGTGTAATGGTTGAAAAACATAGATAAAATATGGTTGAACCACATTTTATCTGTGTTTTTTAAAAATGATCTGGAGTTTTTTATACATGTAACCTTTTTATAAATATCATATTTGGAAATATGTTTGAAGATAGTCAAAACAAATCATCAAAATATGGAATGTACACATGTGCCACTTATTTAAAAACACCATAATGGTATTCCATCTTCAATTATTCGTTCATGATCGACTTTGGACATTTTCCATTTTCTAGTTTTTTTTTTTATTGAACTTCTATTAACTTTATGTGCGTTGCACATACGAAATGACTATATTGACAGCTTGTGACATATGAATGGTAGTCTTGAAAGTGAACATGAGTATCCATTTGATGGGTTTCTTGAAAAAAATATCATTTCAATACAATGGATCATCTTTCATATAAAACCATTATCAACAAAATCTTCTAATGGCCTCATCTTTTGTTCCGTGCATCACATCAAATAATATTTCACGTTTTCAGTGTTGTCTATAGGTGAAACCATGACAAAAACATCTCCTGCAAATAATTGGATATATTGGACAACAAATAATTTGTGTTAGATTATCACACAAGTACATCTACAAGTTATTTGAAAAAAATTAAACATGAAAATTTTACCTTCTCTAACAAGATCAGAAAATCTATCGCCATCAACTGACACTATAGTTTTATTTGATTCCATCTTCTCTAAGCTTGCAATTCGTATTTTCCCTTTTACATTAATTTCAGTATGTCTCAAAGTTTTATCATATCCTGCATTTTTGTTCTCGTAAATATCTATGGATTTTGTGTCCTCTATGCAAACTGAACAAAATCAAGAGTCATTTCTTCTATCAAATGCAAACCCATTTTGAAAACGTTTTGTTTTAACTGAATGTATATTTTGTGTCCCAAGTATTGTACTAGTGTCATATGGGATTGATCTCTTTACATCTTCGATTCCAACATACCAAAAAAACCTGCACAAGATAAGAACTTGTTAACTTGAAATCTCTCAAGAAAATAATTGAAGATTGAATATAAATTTGAACACATTCAAATTTATATATCCTGTGTACATACATGTAACATTTATATATAGACACACATGTGCACATACCTTGACGGATCATATTCATGGCTTAGTGCCATTTTGCACTATTCAACAACTTGTTTAGCGGATTCAAATCGATCGGCACAAGGGTTCAGCTAATACCTTCGAAGTGCTCATTTTATAGATGCCCCTGCACCGTCGTGCTCTCCTTTTCCATGACCAATCTCAAAAAAATTCCAACAATGTGTAATGTTTAATTTTGTATGAAGACAACATAACCAATAGAATGACTGTGCATATTTGAACTGACCCACACACTCATCGGACCATATCCAATGTCGATTGAATCTGATTTTGTGTTCTTTCAATGAATTATAAAATTTATCAAAACGATGTTGTACATAATGTGTGTCGTTTTCTCGATCATCACTTATATAAAAGTGATATTCTTTAATAATATGTTGATTGTCGTTGGTGCTTTCTATGTTATCAAGACTCTATTGAGAATGTCTATATAGAACATGGACAAATATTGTGACTTGATCAGAATGATAATATTCACTCTGTATTTTTTTTTGTTCAGCGAATGTGTAATTCTCTGCAAAATCAACTACAGACAAAATTGTCCCTAGTGGAAACACTTCACGGGATTGTTTGAATTGTATATCTTTTCATCGAGCTCTATGTGAATGTTGGGTGTATTTATAGATTTCTTCCTCAAACTTCTTCAAAAAATCTATCACATGGATTTTATCATCAATCCTTTTGGAAATAACATTTGAAGAATGTGGAGTCATGCTGCTCATATATTCATATCTCTTCTAATTGACTCTTATATTAGAAAATGATTGATCATTCATATCAATATGATACTTTGAATGAAACAAACTTAGATTTCCACAACAATCACATTTCTTTCCACCAACTCATTTTTTTTGTAAAATAAATCATCATCTTCTCTTTCACATAGAATTTCAGATATAAAATCACAGAATGTGGAAAGAGGAGGTGAATCTGGCCATAAAGTTTTACCAAAATCCAAAAACATTTCATAATACAACTCAAATTCCACATGATAACAACAACAACAAATGTCACAAACAGTGATGGGTCTAACAAACCATGGTTTTTGTTGCACAAATGTATTGATGGAAATTTTAACTTCTTTGTGCTCTTATTTGAACTTATTTAACAAATCTATTTGTGTCATTGGAAATATATGTTTTGGATGTTCTTCATTTTTTTTTCACGTTATTGACACTGATGCACCACCCTCACGGGCACGTCCGCTCACACAGGACCTTCCTCGATTCTCGTCCCGAAGAACTCAAAGGTTCTCCTAATTCCCTATCGGGAATATTTCTCCCCACAGGTTCTCTTTTCTCCCATGATCCCCCTTCTTAACTTGTTGGAGGATCGGAACTCGTACCTTCGCAAGTTCAACAATCGAGTTCTACAACCTTGGATCCCCGAGACCCGATGTGTCAGTCAATCGCTGACTTTCTCCCTCTGCTGTCGGGACTTTTCTCTATCACGACTTCGCGACTCGCGACACCCAACACTTGATTTTCCAACCTCCGCTACACGATGCACCGAAATGCCGAAACTCGCGGTCTCGCTCCCTCGCGACTTCGCTACTCGCGAGGGAAATTAACTCCTATGTCAGCTCCCGATGACTGAGATGCCAAAACGCCAATATCTCACTTCACCTGCCACGTCACCCTACTGTGGCCCTCACTCTTTACGCAACCCGTCGGGACTTCGCTCCTCGCACTATCGCAATTCCCGTGGCCTAATCTTCCACTCCTTTCTCACAATGGCCCGATAGTCGATCTCGCGATGGATACAATGGCCCGAGATGTCTTGGATCAATGACTCGATTTGTTCTGAGCGTCAAACCTCTTCACTCTTGCGTTGGAGCTTTTCTCTGAGAGCTCTACAATCTTGAGCCTCGCTGCGCGTATACAACGCTGGCCCTCCTGAGCTTTGTCTGTGAATCCTCAACGGATTCTCCCAACTCCTATACTCCTTGCAGAGTCTTCCAATACACTCGCTGGTGTTGTCACTCCTGAGCTTACGCAACCACTCAGACCCCTTGGGGGATTTTATCCTTCTTCTCCCTCAGATGGAGAACAAAATGCCTTCCTGGCTCTTCGTTGCTCATGCAACCTCTTGTTGAGTCTCTCTGGGTTTTCAGCAACCCAGTGAAGATCCTTCCTTGGACTCTTCCTTCAAATGGCAGAACTCAAAGAGTTCTCTATTCTCCTGTGCCTGCTTGCACACTTTCTCGATACCCTCCTGGCGAAGTCTCTTCTCCACAGAACGTTCAGCAGTTCTGGGTTCTTGTGCACCTATGCACTTGTTCGATGCCTACCTAGCAGAGCCTTCCAGAATCCTCAGTGATTCTGTTTCCTTTGAACTCACGACAGAGTTCCTCCCTTTGTGCACTCCTTGCGCACACATGCTCAATGCCCCTCTAGCAGAGCTTCTTAGAACTCCTTAGAGCTTCTGACTTCTATCTTCAAACTCTCAATAGATTTCTTCCTTTAGCACCTCGTGCTTACGCTCAATGCCCACCTGGCAGAGCTTCTACAGAATCCTCAGTGATTCTGTCTACAACTATGCTTCAACTACACAGCCTTACCTCTTGAGGTATTAAGCAACCTCCCAGGTCTTCTTCCTGAGATGTTGACTTCAGTTCTATGCCTCTGCATGTCTTTGTCTAACTCCTTAGAGTTCATAAGTGAATCCTCTGTGCACTGGCTCTCAGAAACCTCAGCGTTCTGTCACACCCTCCTGGTGTGAAGCCTCAAAGACCTTCAACCTGAAATCAAACAAACTCCTGCAGAATGCATAACAAACATACATTCACAGCATATATGTGGAACACACACAGACATACATATACACAGAATATGTAGGAAAAATTTCTCTGTTATATTAACAATGGCAAATGCATGTATTTTATAATGGTCTCCCTTGAGCTCTCTCTCTGGCTCTCTCATACAACCATCCTACTTGACTAACTCAAAAATGAGATCTCCAAATCTCTTTTACCTAAGGCTCATCCCTCCAGGTTCGCCTACTCTAATTAATTACATTCAATTACAATGAATGGGTTGTCTAGTCCAGGATCGGATCTAGATCTTAGCCACTCCTGGCATTAAAGCCGATCCTATATAATTCCTACACAAAATCATGACTTTCATGGCTCACCAGCCTAAGACATTCAATTACATTCAATTCAAAGTTTTTGAATGAGGTTGTGCCTCTCTTTCATCCTTTGAATGCGTGCGCGCTGACGTGGCTGGTTGGTTGGCTGGCTAACGTGAAGCGATGCTCCTGCATCATACTCCACAGCTGCAAAAATCATGAGCTCATGCTCATGTGCTTCCCCTGTAAGGGGTTGGAAATCCACCTGGATCCCAAATCATCCTTAGGAGCTTTGCATCTGCTCCATTCTGTTGTTGTTGCTGCTGTTGTTACTGCTTTCCTTCTGCCCAGCTGCTCCCTGCTGGTAGTGTTTTCTGATCTCAACATCAGCCTTCTGATGTCCTCTATCTCTTTGTCCAGCTGCTCCAGTGGCTGGCTCTATCGTTGCAGTCTCCTCAGCTGCAAAAATTTTCAGCCATTGGGAATATCGTTATGATCCCCCATACCTCCTTCTTCATATTCTTTTTCATTTGTGGCCTCAAGTTGCCACTCTGCTGCAATCTTCAGCTCTGCAGTCTCTTCTTGACTTACCTGTTGCTCAGTCATCCTCTTCTTTGACAGCTCACATTCTACCAGTTCTCTTGCTGGCTCTAGATTATTCAACCAATCCTCCAACATCTCCAGCTCCATCTCCCATGGAGTGATAACTTTATCTACTCACTCCTCGACTTCTTTTGTTGCTAGCTTTAGCACTACAACTTCTTTCTTTTCAGCTCCGTGGATGAATATGCTGAGACACTCCTCAGAATGCTCGCTTTCTCCTTCTACTTGGGCAGCTTCCAAAGTCTGCTCCAATTCTTCTTCTTCGATAGTCATCATCAGTTGTGATTGTTCTACTGTTGCAGCATCTGCAACACTGATTTCTGCCTCCTCCTAGGAAAATGGTAGGAATATCCCAATTCCCCCAATCATCAGTATACCATCCTGATGTTCCTCCTCTTCTGCCAGCTGCATCTGTTGATCCAAATTCACCTTTGAATTTATGAGACTATCAAACAGTCTCATCTGCTCTGTCAACTCCTCTGTCTGATACAAATTAATCTGCTCATCCCTGCCCACCTGGCAATATGGGATGCTTCCATTGTTGCTTCCCTGGCAGACCATGAGATCAACCAATCCCATCTTCATCAGCACTCCTTGCTGAATTGAACTCTCCATTGATCCCATGAGACCTTCAGATGGCCTCGCAATTTCATCTCTGCCCACCTGGCAGTTCAATACACTTCCGCTGCCCACCTGGCAGTCTTCGATATCCCTTAGCGATCTCTGGTCATTCTCCTCACCGAGAATGTCTCCAATCTTTGGTTCACAGATGTAAACCATTTCTTCCTCCTCGGTGGCCTTGATATTTTCAACATACCTCAGCCATTTTCTCAACAGCCTACACTGTCTCATGACCATCAACTGCTTGACTGGCCAACTTGCCTTCGGCTTCTGCATGGGCCACTCATGCACCCATCTCGATTTCACTTCTTACCGCATTCTCAATTCGAGCTTCTCAATTTCAGCTCTGATGTCGTCAAGTTCTTCATCCATTTTTGCAAGATCTTCTGCCTTGCTCTTCTTCCCAGTGTGCCTATGACCTTTAGTAGCCATGTTGTTGTTTCTATCTGTCTCCCTAAAATATCTGCTACTGTCACTCTTGCAATCCTGAGTGCTCAGTTTCATCGTCCTACAGTCTCAATGACTGCACTCTCGACTGTTGTCCTCCTGCAATAATCATCACAGAGTCCTCAGTAGCTCTGTCTACCTTCACCTGCAATATACAGATGAAATCTCGCTCTGATACCACTTGACGCTGACTCGCCACCCTCACGGGCACGTCCACTCACATAGGACCTTCCTCGCTTCTCGGCCCGAAGAACTCAAAGGTTCTCCTAATTCCCTATCGGGAATATTTCTCCCCACAAGTTCTCTTTTCTCCCACGATCCCCCTTCTTAACTTGTTGGAGGATCGAAACTCGTACCTTCGCAAGTTCAACAATCGAGTGCTACAACCTTGGATCCCCGAGACTCGATGTGTCAGTCAATCGCTGACTTTCTCCCTCTGCTGTCGGGACTTCTCTCTATCGCGACTCGTGACACCCAACACTTGAGTTTCCAACCTCCACTACGCAATGCGCCAAAATGCCGAAACTCGTGGTCTCTCTCCCTTGCGACTTCGCTACTCGCGAGGTCAATTAAATCCTATGTCATCTCCCGATGCTCGAGATACCGAAACACCAATATCTCGTGTCACCTGCCATGTCACCCTGCTGTGGCCCACACTCTTTACACAACCCGTCGGGACTTCGCTCCTCACACTATTGCAATTCCCGTGGCCTAATCTTCCACTCCTTTCTCGCGATGGCCCGATAGTCGATCTCGCGATGGATCCAGCGACCTGAGCTGTCTTGGATCAACGACTCGATTTGTTTTGAGCATCGAACCTCTTCACTCTTGCGCTGGAGCTTTTCTCTGAGAGTTATACAATCTTGAGCCTCGCTACACGTATACAATGTTGGCCCTCCTGAGCTTTGTCTGTGAATACTCAAAGGATTCTCCCAACTCCTATACTCCTTGCAGAGTCTTCCAATACACTCATTGGTACTGTCCCTCCTAAGCTTACGCAACCACTCAGACCCCTTGGGGGATTTTATCCTTCTTCTCCCTCAGATGGAGAACAAAATGCCTTCCTAGCTCTTCGTTGCTCATGCAACCTCTTGTTGATTCTCTCTGGGTGTTCAACAACCCAGTGAAGATCCTTCCTTGGACTCTTCCTTCAAATGGCAGAACTCAAAGAGTTCTCTATTCTCCTGTGCCTGCTTGCACACTTTCTCGACACCCTCCTGGCGGAGTCTCTTCTCCACATAACGTTCAGCAGTTATGGGTTCTTTTGCACCTATGCACTTGTTCGATGCCTACCTGGCAGAGCCTTCCAGAATCCTTAGTGATTCTATTTCCTTTGAACTCACGGCAGAGTTCCTCCCTCTGTGCACTCCTTGCGCACACATGCTCAATGCCCATCCGGCAGAGCTTCTCAGAACTCCTCAGAGCTTCTGACTTCTATCTTCAAACTCTCAATAGAGTTCTTCCTTCAACACCTCGTGCTTACGCTCAATGCCCACCTGGCAGAGCTTCTATAGAATCCTCAGTGATTCTGTCTGCAACTGTGTTTCAACTACACAGCCTTACCTCTTGAGGTATTAAGCAACCTCCCAGGTCTTCTTCCTGAGTTGTTGACTTCAGTTCTGTGCCTCCGCACGTCTTTGCCTGACTCCTCAGAGTTCATAAGTGCATCCTCTGTGCACTGGCTCTCAGAACCCTCAGCGTTCTGTCACACCCTCCTGGTGTGAAGCCTAAAATACCTTCAACCTGAAATCAAACAAACTCCTACAGAATGCATAACATACATACATTCACATCATATATGTGGAACACACACAGACATACATATACACAGAATATGCAGGAAAAACTGCTCTGTTATATTAACAATGGAAAATGCCTGTATTTTACAATGGTTTCCCTCGAGCTCTCTCTCTGGATCTCTCATACAACCATCCTACTTGACTAACTCAAAAATGAGATCTCCAAATATCTTTTACCTGAGGCTCATCCCTCCAGGTTCACCTACTCTAATTAATTACATTCAATTACAATGAATGGGTTGTCTAGTCCAGGATCGGATCTAGATCTCATCCACTCCTGGCATTAAATTTGATCCTATCTAACGCCTGCACAAAATCACAGCTTTCATGGCTCACCAGCCTAAGACATTCAATTACATTCAATTCAAAGTTTTTGAATGAGGTTGTGCCTCTCTTTCATCCTTTGAATGCGTGCGCGTTGACGTGGTTGGCTGGCTAGTTGGATGACGTGAAGTGATGCTCCTGCATCAGTTATTCTTCATCACAACACATCCCTTGTATGTGGTGAAACGCGAGATTCTTCCAACCAACAATTACGGGCCAATTCTTTAACATTTTCTGCAAGTCTATCTTTGTAGGGTTTTCTAGAAATCATTGTCCAACAAGCCAATTCATCATTTACATCTATTTGGAAACGAAATTTTCTATGTTTGTGAAATGTTTTTCTTGATGTTCCAATCGTTTTTTCCATGTGTCGTGTTAAACGATCTTTTATATTGCTAGATGAAACAACTGTTGTTTGTATCGCTCTACGTGCAACACAAAAAAAAAAAAAATTGAGATTTTTCAAAAGATTTTAATACACTAGTTATATTATTAAAGACATTTTGTCTCACCTTTATATCCTTTGTCAACTTTTGAATACCCAATGATGATGTAGCTTCTTTTAACTTTCATGACTTTATTAGACAAAGTAAAAGTTGAGCTTGTACTGTTATTGATTCATCTTTGAAAAAAGTATTATACATATTCTTAGTTTGATATCTTATATAACGCTTATCTTTTTTCTTCCCAAATTTGTCAGTATCAACATTTTCTAATATTTCATCATCAATGTTGATATATTCTCCTGTATGTTTCAATTTAAAGTTTATATTCAAGAACATAATGTAGGGTTATGCTCCACAGAACCTTATAAAACTAGGAAAAAAAATTTATTTTAAGGAAATTTTGTCCTAACATTTCATAACATCATAACCATCATATATCCATTCAGTTTAATTAAAATTTACGAACAGATCCTAATTCACTTATGAACAACAACATAAAACTACATATTCCTTATAATATATAAAACAAATACATAAAATAAATTACCTCTTCCTGATGCTAACCCCGATCTCTGTTGGTCCAATGCTGAAGTTGAAACTGTGTCAAACACTGCCCAAAACCAAGTTTTCCTCCCTGCTAGATAGGAGTAGCCTGTCTGGCTCCCTAGCTGTAGGATACTGTAAGGATATCTTGGCCCCCATGCCCAAAACCCCAAGCAACCCGATGCCCCTGCAATGGTTCACTAAAACTCCTAATATCAAAACTCCCCACACCAGAAAATATCCCAAATAGAAATCCAGTCCCGCTCCAAAATACTTTCCCCCTTCCAAAAATAATCCTTCTCCCCATAAGACTCCTCCCGTCATATCCCTCTTCACCGACTCTCTTCCCCCTCATTAATTTTCTTATCTCCCCCTTTATTATCGTATCCCCTTCATTAATATCTTATCCCTATATTTAATGTCTTATCCCCTTATTAATATTTCTTCCCCCCCGTATACGTAAGTCTTTAATAAATTAAACTATTAACCCATTTAATTCTTTACTCAAATAATTAATGAGTCAATTAATAATTAATTAATCATTGACATATATGAACAAGTAATTAATAATAATTAATTAGTTAATATTATTAAGAAATAATTTTTGTTTAACTAACATATTAGGACAATCAAATTATCAATTTAATTATAATTAATAATCCCTATACATCTATTTAAGCAGGGTCGTTACATACACCCACCCTTCAGGAAACTTCGTCCTGAAGTTAAGGTATCTCATGGTACAAATGAAAAGAAACATGGTTCACACATTCATAACAATTAACCGACATTATTAGTAAGTAAGTCAAGAAAACTCATACATACTAGTGTACATGTACAAGAAATGCATGTGTAGCTAGTACATACAATTCTTATGCATGTACTAATAATCAATAACTATCACCCTTTAGTAATTTATGTATGCATCCAATCCAATCAACAAGACTAGTCTTTTATAAAAGACAATAACCAATCAAATGTTTGCGAAATCCTTTAATTACAATTATTCATTTCAACAATTTTATTTAGACAACTGTGGTTTAGTTACGTAATTATGAATATTCATATATACACATTTTCTTTTTAGAAGGGAAAAACATTAAATTCTACCATAAGACAAATATCCATACTTTATCAACTATTTCTACTCGTCCTTCCTCCCTAACTTACTTCCATATCCATTCCTATCCTTCCTCTGTTGGACTATCCTGGAGCATCAACTATATTGACCTAACTCCAAATAGAACCCTTAAGTGGAAGTGTCACTATCTCAACCAAGCTTCCCCAGCAGGCAACTAACAGTCATCATCACACGTCTTGGGGAGCATGAACTAACACCGTCCTCCCATGACTTCAGGTTTCGGAGGATACACGATGGGAAATGCCTCCACCCCTCCTAATCATAACTAGGCTCCACACCCTACAATGGAATATACAATGGCACCGTGTTGATGGGGGTTTTGTCATCATTTATTCGGTTTTGGGCAGTCTCATCACCTGAAATCCTGCACTGGTCCACATATCATAGCAATGCATCCAAACAAATATAATTTCACATACAAATATTCATACCATAATGTTTCTCGGCTAGTGGTCATGATATCCACTTTCATCATCCTTATCCCTTGGCTATTTCATAGCCCATAACCTGCAAATTAGTCTGTAACACAAACTTAGACATTTATATGCATTATCATCATGTAATTGCATACTATCATCATTTCAATTTGGTATCCTTGTACCGACAACTTAACATTAAAGTTTTCAAGCTACAAATAGATCTTTTAATGCCCTATAATTCAATTTCGACACCCATTCATAAAATTATCATTTATCAAATAGATTGTATCATATCCAACATCATCAATAACATTTAAATATTCTTAAAATTTACATTCACAGTGTGGATCGCATTATATTCATCATCATCAATAACATTTAAACATTCATAAAATTTTCATTCACATAGTAGATCGCATTATATTCATCATCATCAATAACATTTAAACATTCATAAAATTTGCATTCACATAGTAGATCACATTATATTCATCATCATTAATAACATTTAAACATTCATAATGGTTCATATGTCTTAAAAGTTTAAGTGTATCATTTAATAGTTTTC
>ML778166.1:400689-433027 GCA_009831015.1 Picea engelmannii | reverse complement strand
TATGTATGTATGTATGTATGTATGTATGTATGTATGTATGTATGTATGTATGTATGTATGTATGTATGTATGTATATTATTATTTTTTTGTTTTATTAATAAATAGTTAAAAAAATTAACAATTTAAACGATTTAAATTTAAATTTAGTAATAATTTACAAAGTTAATTTAAATTAATTAATTAATTAAATATAAAATTAAATTAAAAAGATATAAAAAAAATCAAATTGGGCACGCATGAAGCCCACGTGCCTACTTCCTCCAATGCCCTCCTATCTAAACCCTAACCCTAATTTCTTCATTCTTATCTCTTCGAACTCTACCCTCTCTTCCCTTTCACATTTCATTTTTTTTTAAGCGTTCAGGGTGAAGGATGAGACCAGCAGCAATAGCCATTTCCCTACTAGGCCGACCTTGGTAACTCGTGTTACAGGAATGGAGGGTGCATCTAGCACAATGGCGCGTTCCCTTGTTCCTCGGCAGCTTATCTTGGCACTTTCTCATTCTAGCTGCATGTGGTATTTTCTGTTCATTTTTTTTTTGTGTTATTTGTTGGTGTAGCTGCTTGGCTCAACAGCTGTGGGATTGGGCACAATAATATTTTTTTATCTATTATATATATATATATATGAATTTTTAGATGCGTTGAGCAGCCAAACCCTCATGGGTGCTGGCGCTTGTGCGCTGGCTTCTGATATTTCTCCTCCTTACACGGCTCTGGATCCGTTTTCCTTATTGAATCCCTTGGCTGTGTAACCAGGCTCTTGGTATCGACTGTGTTCGGCTGTGTTCTATGGACGCGTAGTTCAACGCCCCTTTGTGGGCTTTCCTCCTCGTGACTTGGTTTAACTCTTGCTTGGCACATGGTCTTGAGTGCACTGGGTTATATATTGTTTTGTGGCTGGGCGCTAGTAGGCTACCCACTCATGTTGGGTCGTTGGTTTGTATATTGGTTTGTGGCTACGCGTTTTTATCTGTGGAGAGTGGAGGTGGATGTACGATATATAGCATGGGCGCTTGTGCAAAGTAAAAACCCCCGGTGAGCTCCTCCTCCGTGCGGTTTCAATGCTCTATGCGTTTAGGCATTTAGAGATAGCTCGTGGATGCGTTGGGCAATATAAAAAACCCCGATGAGCTCTTCCTCCATGCAGTTTCGATGCTCTGTGCATTTGGGTGTGAGGGTAAGATGAGCATTGTTGGTGAGTCGGGTTCCTTGCTGTGCTAATAGGGATCTGGTTAATATCTTGTGTATGAGAGTGATAGTGTGTGCTTGTGTAAGGCCCCTAAGAGTGAAAGGTGGGTGTTTGGTCTAGGTGTTTGATCATTTAGGTGGTGTTACCCATAATGGGTCTTTTTTTCATTTTTCTGAGTCAATTCCCACATGCCAGAACCAAACTCATAGAAACAATAGCAGATATTAGAACATAACCGGGATAAAGAGCTTATGTCGGCGTTCTCGCGGCAATATTAGCATAAACTTTATGCTTCTTCAATTTGCATGATTGCCCCGCTCAGTGGATTGATGACCATTCGCTACCAATGAGGAATTTCTTATCATCCCACATCAAGGTGATTGGGTTTGCGACCCATCCACATAAGTAATTCGAAAGTGAGTTGTTTTGAAATTAGTTTCTCCCGTGAATGTAAAGGCAAAGGTCGTGCTACTGAGGATGGCTGGGTGATCCATAGAGTGTAGATAGATATGTAGTAATGTCCACCAGATGGCAGATGCAGTTGTTCCCCCAGGGGATCCAGTAACAGAAGCTACAGAAGAAGCAAAGGTGGCAACAGATTCTACATAATCATAAAGAGACTAGAGCTTATAATCATAAAGAGACTTATAATCATAAAGGGGTATTATAAATCGACTACTTGCTATAGAAGAAGCAAAGGTGGCAGCAGATTCTACATAATCATAAATAGACTAGAGCTTATAATCATAGAGACTTATAATAATAATTTCCATGCGTACACCTTTCAATTGTTCATCATCGAAGATATCTCTCAAGTAGTTGGAGAGAAAACTCTCCCGCCTCCATCTTCCGGTGGTTAGTAGAGCAAAGAGTAAGTGGTTGACCCAACAGCATGCACCTATTTTATTGAGAGCAGCAGTTACCTCTTAATATTCATTCAGAGTAGGCCTTTCCTCAACACGATGTACCCCGAGAAGGAAGGCCAAGGTGAGACTCTATATCTCCCTTCCTTCCCGACCGGCACAACCAACAACCTTTCCCCGCCACCTAACCATCCGAACAACCAACAACCTCTTCCCGCCTGCCTTACTGGCACAACCAACAACCTTTTCTCTCCGCCTTCCCACCTTATCCATCCTCTCAGCCAGCGGTGATGTGGGGGGGTTTTCTTTGTCCGTTCGTGGGAGCCCCCCCCCTCTTAAAAGACTTTGCGCCCCTCTCAAAAGATTAATCAGTTGAGAAGGCACTGTTATTACGTATATTATATAGATAACACGTAGACCATTATATCATTATTTATAACCTTATATTAGTGGCCTCTGGAGGCCGAGCCCATTACGGTTATTATTGAACAGAGAATGAAATAAAGAAATGGGGGAAAGAAAGAAATGAAATGACTAGTGCACTCAAGCACTACAGGAGTTGAAGGAAAGCCCTCCTCTCTCTCTCTCTGCAATGGGGATCTGAAGTCAAAGCCCCCCTTTATCCCTTTCCAGAATAGTGCCTATATTTTTAGACCAACTGTCTATTTCATGGAGAAAAAGGGGAGTTGCTCAGGCTTTCCAGAAATAAGGTTTGTTCAGTCGAAGCAAAGTAACAAATAGAATGAAAGAGAGTAGAGGGGCCCCACCCTACCTATTCATTCCAGACATAGCGCCCCCTTCTCTACCCGCTTATCTCGGTGTTGAAGGAACGAAGGAAGTCTTAAATTTTGAAAGGATAACACACCTTCTCTTGCTCCTCAGTAAACTACGCGATCTGGATATGGGGCTGTGACGGAGTTAAGGAATTTTGCCTCCCGATCTGGGTCTAGAATGGTTCCAACTGGATCATAAACTCTCACTAATAGATAGCTCGCCTATTACTAATACTACTCTTTGGTTGTTTTTATTAGTGAATCCTTACAGGCGGGTTTGGTGCTTTCTTTCTTGTAAGTAAGGGCATAAAAATGCCTTTTGGTGTTCAGTAGTATGGCTCCATACGGCTCTCTCCTCACCTTCCTATCATCAGGTGAGTGGCTATGCTCCGAACCATTTTTGCGATCATCGGGTTAGTAGCTTCACTCCTCTATTACAACGTGATCGAACATGGAAGATCAATATCATTATGTGGGCTCTAGAGATAAAGATGTTGCTACACTTATATGGTATGGTTGTTCTCCATGAAGATAAGATGTGATGTTCAGAGCTGTTGAAACGGAGATAGGAGATACTTAATAAACAACGTGGATAATACGGAACAATTACCGCCCGAATAGAAAATACGAAGAAGTACCTTTGACAGAAGACACAGACAAGTGCGCATATTCCTAAGGATGCTTTACTCCCACTCTTGGGGTGAAAGTGTAGAAAATCCATCCATCCCTCCATTTCCTTACCCCACGCGCTAAGCAACCTCTCTAATGTATGACAGAAGGAGTTTCTTGGCCCAAGTAAAAGGTTCTACAGTCACTATCGTTGCCTATGTATCTTTTATGTATTTATTGTCTTTCATTGACATTTTATACAATACAAATATGGTTAAGACTTGCCTTTGGACTTGTTTGAAATCTCAGATGATAAAAAAAATTAGGTATTGAATCTTATATTATATTTGGTTAATTATGTTGGCAAGAGTATAGAACTTTATTCTTAACTCATTTAGGCAAGTTTGAATTTGATAGGGAATATATTTGATTTGAAGAAAATAATTATAGTTCAAAATAGATTGCTCTTTTATTTTATTTTTTTGTCAAAGGATTTAATTGAAAAAGATGTTGGAATTATTGATATGTAGTAGTTTCCTTTCCATTTATGAAAGTTGTTGGGGAGGAAACATGTGAGAAGAAACATTCTCGAGTGATAATTATATCTATTTTCTCATCTTGGCATGGTTAAATTCTTTCCTCTAACATTGCAGTCTCTAAGAAATAACATATTAACAACAGATGGAAATGTGGTGCTTCTTTTGATGATTGCAGCGTAACATGTGTGCCTGCTTTTTATTACTTTTTCTATATTCCCTTTTTTTTTATATTTTTATTTGTGTAAAAAAAAAAATTGCGTGCTTGGCTTGCAGGTTAGGTGGGGCTTAGGCGGAGCTGGAGCTTGGCCCAGATCTATCTAATTAAGGGTTTCAGGGCCCCTGGACTACTAGATTTATCTAATTTTTGGGTGGGTATAGTTCCATTCTTATGTTGGGTAGGTGGATAGGTAGGCCCTTAAGGCCCCAATGCTTCAAGCTGAAGCTCTGATACCATTTGTAGGGTTCTGATCCACAGAGACTTATAAAACTAGAAAAAAAAAATTATTTTAAGGAAATGTTATCCTAACATTTCATAACATCATAACCAGCATATATCCATTCAGTTTAATTAAAATTTACGATCATATCCTAATTCACTTACAAACAACAACATAACACTACATATTCCTTATAATACATAAAACAAATACATAAAATAAATTACCTCTTCCTGATGCTAACCTCGATCTCTATTGGTCCAATGTTGAAGTTGAAACTGTGCCAAACACCACCCAAAATCGAGTTTTCCTCCCTACCAGCTAGGAGCAGCCTGTCTGGCTCCCTAGCTCCAGGATACCGTAAGGATATCCTGGCCCCCATGCCCAAAACCCCCAGCAACCCAATGCCCCTACAATGGTTCACTAAAACTCCCAATATCAAAACTCCCCACACCAGAAAATATCCCAAATAGAAATCCAGTCCCCCTCCAAAATACTTTCCCCCTTCCAAAAATAATCCTTCTCCCCGTAAGACTCCTCCCGTCATATCCCTCTTCACCGACTCTCTTCCCCCTCATTAATTTTCTTATCTCCCCCTTTATTATCTTATATCCCCTTCATTAATATCTTATCCCTATATTTAATGTCTTATCCCCTTATTAATATCTTATCCCTATATTTAATGTCTTATCTCCCTATTAATATATTATCCCTATATTTAATGTCTTATCCCCTTATTAATATTTTTTCCCCCCCGTATATGTAAGTCTTTAATAAATTAAAATATTAACCCCTTTAATTCTTTACTCAAATAATTAATGAGTCAATTAATAATTAATTAATCATTGATAGATATGAACAAGTAATTAATAATAATTAATTAGTTAATATTATTAAGAAATAATTATTGTTTAACTAACATATTAGGACAGTTAGATTATCAATTTAATTATAATTAATAATCCCTATACATCTATTTAAGCAGGGTCGTTACACATAACCTGAACACAAATTCACTAAATTATATATACTTGAGTGTTCATCTTGTATTATCTAAATTTATGTACATACATATAGGTGATTCGTCTTCTACTTCAATTTTGGTTTCAACGTTTGCTGCTTCAATTTCAGTTTCAACACCTTTTGCTTCAATTTTGGTTTCAACGTCTTCTTCGACATTATGAGACAAATCTATTTATGTTTTTTGAAAAACATCAAATTGTAATTACAATCAATTATATTATTTACAATATTTTAAATTTGAATTCTATACTTTGAATTTTGTACTTTTTGAATACAATTCCAATGTGTGTCGTGTGCTCGATCATCATATGTGCATGCATACCTGGTTGAACTTTTTCTTGTCGAAAATCTCTATTGACATTATCATCATTTCTTTCTTCAATATTTTCACATTCTTGTTTCTTTCTCCGATAAAGTTTTTTCCTTTGTTCGATTTGGCGAGTATAATCTCAAGCACGATCAAATTTTCTCTTGCGCAAACTTTTGTTTCCCATGACTTTTATAGTTATATGTAAAATATATGTTCAACAAAGACTTCACCTTGAAAAAATGAACATTTGTCTTTCAACATATAAATTGTTATTCCAATAAAAACTTGAACAAACATCAATTACCTTATTCAACAAAAACCAAAAAGATGATTTGAAACTTTGTTTAAGTGCTCTAGAAAACCATCATGTATCGATAATGATCCTCTGATTAAGCCTATGGAACAGAGGGAAGAAATAAATAAAGAAAATAATACAGCTGCAATCAGTAATAGAAATGTGTTGAAATCCCTATCCCTGAGCTTATATTTGTCTGTCCATCTGATGAATTGTGTTAAATGTGTTCAGTCGAAAGCCTATTTATACAATTTGGCGCGAAATGAAATGATAAGACGTGTCTTTTCATTTTGTTCGACCGATGGAATTCACTCAACAGTCTTTCGACCGAAAGAAGTTTTTTTTGGCCGAAAACCTTGGAAACTGTTCAGTTTTGACATTTTTTGTTAGATTTTAGTCTTTCAGCCGAAATAATTGTTTTTCGACTGAAATATTATTTCGGCCGAAAACATGAAATTGGGACTGAAAACAAAAACCAAAGAATTTCCCCAAGCTTACCTAAACTTCGGAGGTTGCAAACTCCTGCAAATACTAAGAATTTGGTTTCGAAAATGACACCATCATTTCCAAAATTGAATCTTCTTTCAATTCTTATAATTTGTTTTCATTTTATTTATTTTTATCTAATTTTAAGTAATTTAAAAAAAAAAAAACACTACATAATATTTTCAACAGACATTATGATTCGGCGAAATGAAATATTGGTATCTCTAAAAATATACAGTGAAAAATTTGGAAACAAATATATTCAAAATCCCTAAATTGTTTTTTACAAAAGGGTATATTTATATTTTAGTTTTAAGTAAAAATTAAGATAGATACAAGGTGTAAAAAAACATGTGTTTAAAATCTGCAATGTTTTCAGCTTGGTCAACTTAAAAAAATTCTAGAAATTACAATATTCATCTGTTAGATTCAAAATTATAGTCGTAATAAAATAGAGTCTCCGTAGATTGTTGCATTATATTTCATTTCTTAAAAACATAAGTTTAATAATAGATACATTGTTGTAGAAAAAAGTAACTCATTATCATTCCTTTCATGTTTAAGGAACATACTGTTAAACAATTGTCAAATTGACATATCAAATCGTGATAAAAAAATTTGAAAATTAGTCATTGGAAATTTAACAAAATTCTTCACAAGTTTTGTTTTTACTATAAAGTGAAATTCTAAATAAAAAAAAATACTTTTGTATGCTCGAAGTTGAAGAACTTGTGAAAATATAGTTTTTTTTCTCATAAAACAAGAAAAAGTGTAACGCATCTTCATGATTTCACCCATGTTACATTATAAATTAATGTATTGATACTTTAAAATATTATTGTATTAATATTTAAAAAATGTATTACTAACATCATTAAGGTAAATGTATTACTACTATTAATACTTTATTAATATAAATGTATACTTGTATTAATATTTTATTAATGTTTTATTGTATTAAGACTTTAATAATATATTTATTAATGTATGATGTGTATGTCTTCGTAGTATTACACTAATAATGTATTATTTTATTATTGTATTAATACTTTAATATTGTATTAATTAATAATGTATAAATGTTTTAATTAATTAATACATTACATGAGTAATGTTTCAATTGATTAATACGTTACATTAAACATTAATATTTATTAATACTTTCATTTATACCTTACATTTATGTAATAGTGTATTTCTTCTTTATTAACATATTATTAATATATTATTTTATTAGTGTATTAATATTTTAGCAATGTATTTATTAAAAATTTATTAATGTAATAAATTAATAGATTATAGTATACATTAATTCATTAATGTGATTAATATTCATGACCATAAGAAACCATGTTTATGGTAAGCCATAGTCAACCATGACCATTTTCAATAAATGTATTAATACTTTAATATGAATTAATGTATTACTTTAATGGAATAATCTATATAATATATTAATGTATTACTACTATTTAAACATTGATATTAATACTATTACTTCAGTGTATTAATTTATTACTTTAATAATTTATTAATATTTAATTTTTACATTTTAGTAATATATTAATACTTTAATAATGTATTACTAATTTTATTTAGGTCAATGTATTAGTATGTTATTAATGTATTTTTTTTGGTATAAATTAAATTAATACATTACATTATTAATATATCAATTAATTAATACTTTGTACATTATGCATTAATGTTAATTAATACATTACATTATTAATATTTTGTTATATAGTACTATTTTATTAATGTATTATTTTAATGGTGCATTAATACTTTAATAATGCATTTAGGATTTCCATATATTCAAATATGGGAAGATATATCTTATTTATACAATGTATTAATATATTACTCTAATATATTAATACATTATTACTTTAATGTTTTAATGCATTATTAGTGTATTAATAGTGTAATAGTGCAATACTCTTGTTTCTTCTATTTTAATTTCTACAGTTTATATTTATTTTGATATTGCTCATTATCAATGGCATCAGAGCTCTTCCCTATGATAGCACACACTTAATTTTGAGAATTTGTTTAGACTAGAGACATGTTTTAGTGTCTCTAAACATAATTATTTGTCGTTTAGTGGGAAAATTTGTTGGTGGGAAGCATATACATAGGGAATACAAGTGAAGTCACCTAATTAGATGCCCTTGTACACCTCTATTGGTAGTTCATGAATTGTATCACATTAGACAAAATATTTATACATATTTGTTCTTCCACATACCTTCAAGTACATGGGAAGCCCTCTAGGCATGCTTGAAACCCACCCACTAGTTGTTTTGTTGTTATAGTACATCAAGAACAACACTTGGGGAGATCACTCTCGTGTACCAAGGAATCTGGTAGTACGGCTAAGGGTACAATATATACTCCTTAGTTATCACCATGGAAGACCGACTAAGTATTATTGTTGGAATCACTTAGGTATATGAGAAAGATAGTGATCGACACTCCTTTTCTCTCGAAATCCTATAAAACTTGGCCTTTGTAGCATGGACAATGAAATTCCAATATCTCATAATATCATGAATTTTTGAATTTTGTTAGTAGAAAAATACTTAGACATGTGCAATACTCTCGCGAAAGTTAAAAAAGATAAAAAAAAGTTTGGGATGAACATGCACCATTATGAGAAACCTATATCAAAAGTCTCTTGCAACGTTGATCACATTATGGTATAACTCTATCATAACCCTTCTAGTGGACCCAAAGATCCTATGGTGGCCATTAGAAACATGACCATGGATACTGGGATCACTTAATTGGAAAGCCACGTCTATCAGATTGAAAATTGGGTCTCTAAGATCGACAACTTGTGTAACAGGTTTCTATTATTGACATCTTGTATAACAAGTTTCTAATATTGACAACCTACAATCACATGTCTATAATATCAACAACATGCAAGACTAGCTATAGATTTTCCTTGAAGTCCCATGACATGGGCATGAGTCATTGATGTAATAAGTCAATGGTGAATCATTTGCAGGGGGTAGGAATTGCATATGGCCACCCTTTCAGTACAATAAACACCATGTGTTGCACATATTGCCTAAAGTAGATTGGAGCAATTTCAATGGTTCTTACCCAACAAGATGGGTTACTCAGATGGAACACTACTTTTCCATCTATGGTATTCATGATGACTTGTTAAAACTTTGGGTGGGTGTGTTATACTTGGATTGGGAGTGTTGGTACTGGTGGAAGTGGTATAAGAAGTCTTGTTATCGCACAATATGTAGCTTTGGCAAAGCCCAACCCAATCCATGGATGTGTGACACAACTCGAAACAACTATCACTATCACCTCAATATATGTCCCCCTCGTTTGAGTGAAGGACAAGTCCAACATAAGGGAGGCTTCTTGATGACCCTAGGGTGATTGCGATGGAAAGATAAAAGATATTGGAGAATGCCCCTATAGGTCAAGTTCAAATATTGGAAAGAGACTTGGGAAAGAGTATTGTGAGTTGATGTAAGTTTCCAAGGTTATGTACCTACAAAACACTTGCCCAGAACAAGAAAATATATGATAAATAAAGACTCAAAACCAATAGGGATTCAACAACAAAACTTGTTGTCCCAAAATTGAAACAGTATGGAGATACATATATATCAAAAATAAATAAGTTATGACAACTACAACATTAACCATTAAAATCAAGTGCAAGATGTTGGAAATAAAACTAGCAACAAGTAGATAATTTTCCAATGATTAGAGAAAGACTTTTATAGCAATTAGAGGGATTTTAGTAAGTCTTATCAACAAGATTTTTAACAGCCTTATGGTTGTAGAAAAATTTTCTACAACAACAAGTTCTAGCCATGAAAATCAACAAGTAAACCACTCAAACAATAACTATTAACCAATAAAACAATTACTAAGGCTTACAAGTGAATTTTAGAGATAGAAGAGTGAGTAAAAAATTAAAGAAGATGAGTTTGTTGCAGCCCTATTGGATGTAGAATAAAGTTTCTTACAACAATTAGATTACTTGGATAATCAAGACCCCCTTATGGAAGAATGTAGCTTAAATCATGTAAAATTTAATTCCAAACTTAAACAATTGCATCTCCTTGATATCACATTTACCAATGCATAATATTCAATCTCCAAATGCAAAAAATATTAGTTCCTTATATATTGGGTTATGGTCTCATGTTTATGAGCTAGGGCCTATTACTTATGTAGAGGTGTAATCCCTTTTACTCCCTAGATAAAAAAAACCATAGAAAGGTAAATCTATAAGGGTGTAAGCCCTTTTACTCCTTGTAGCAACCTTTGCAAAATTGTCCCTTAAATGAAAACAAAGATAGATATTGATGGAGGGTGTATGTTCTTATACTCTTCCAAGGGTTTTGACAAATTAACCTTGAAATCAAGAAGAAAACACACAAATTGCAAAAATTTCTTACCTAATTCAAGAGATACCATGAAAAACCCTTACTTATCAAGAATATTCTATCACAATTTCCAAGAAACAAGCATCAAGAGATAATGTTAGCCATTTTCCTCCAATAGACAAGTATTCCATCCAAAATGCACCAAAGAAGAGAGAGATAGAATTTCCCATCTAGGGAGAAAGTCTCAGCAAATAATGTTATGTAATTCTCACATCATGATGATAAAATGAATGTGAGTATGAGGTCACCTAAAACCAATTTTTCTACTTTTAAAAGTCAACAACAAATTAGAAGGAGGTCGACCTCCGCTATTTACTTTTAAAATTTACGAAATTAAAAATTACATAAAATAAATCCCCAATGTTGATATGATGTCATGCCCTACAAGGTGATGCTAGGCCTCAAAATGATATGTTGAGCCTCCAAGTGAAGATCGTTTTTCCTTCAAAGGCCGCGTGTCATGTCGTCATGTTCTAGAGTGACAAGTAATGAATCTATCTCCATCAAATTACATCACATCACCACTAGGAATATCAAACCACATAATAATCCCATCATCCATGGTGATGTCATGGGATAGGGTATGATGTATTAGGCCTCCCAAGGCCAATGTTCAGGTGTAAGGGGCCACAATATCATCCTCACTTGATTTCCAAATGCCTTAAAAGGAAACGTTCATCTTCTCAAGTGTGCAATGAGTTGGAAACATTATCCATCATGTGGGCTTCATATTAGAAATAATAGGTGTGCTTGTTTAACCATAGACAATATAGCAATATTGTCACCCAACCATAGGACGAAGCCACCCTCGAGCACCTTAAATTTGATAGAGAGAATGATTATGGAAGAAAACCCTATATCCAAAAT
Source organism: Picea engelmannii (assembly GCA_009831015.1). Lineage (NCBI taxonomy): Eukaryota > Viridiplantae > Streptophyta > Pinopsida > Pinales > Pinaceae > Picea > Picea engelmannii. The sequence continues at coordinate 421,202 of ML778166.1, read as the reverse complement.
CCAATTAGGGTAGCGTACCACTCTCCAAAGCTAGCATACCAAGAAAAAATTCCAAATCATAACCAAGAGAAAGTCCAAGCCTAAAACCGAAAATACTAGTTGTAGTAGCTGCAGCTGCAACTACTCTCCAAACTTGTGCACTTACTGAATTTCTATAGTTGTGAGTTGTGTGTGTACAAATGAGCTCTGGCATCCTATTTTTATACTGCTCTTTCTTAGTTGTCTGGGCCAACTTCTCTTTCTGGAGGCTAAAGACTCAATATTAATTATTTTCTTTAGTTGGCTTTTCTTCTAGGGTTATGTCCAAGGATTTAGGGTTTATTATTGCTTTCTGGAATATTCTATTCTTTTCAAGGTTACACATGGAGGTTAATACCTCTAGTAGCTACCATAATATCAACACTCCCTCCTAGCTAGGGAGGTATTGAAAACAATGTTCTTGAGCACAAACATACCATTCAACTAGTAGCATCATCATAGCCACACAGGCTATCTCGTGATCAAATCACGAGCACCATCACCACTATCAATATCATATAATAACATTAATTGCATCATCTCTCGAAGCCATACTCCATCTGAGTAATCATGCATGATGTTGAATAAGTCACTCACTCCACAGAGTGATACAAGAACTATGCTTATAATCCGGACATATGTCCTAGAAGAATAATTGTTCCAACAGATGCTGGAAGCCACGCCATGGGTTACAAGGACTATTCTTGTAATACGGATATACATCCTAGAAGAATAATTGTCCTAGACCATTTTCTGCCTGGAGAATATCTATCCACCATCACACTAACTATCCATCTAGCTCATAATCATTTCCAACACTACTGATAGTATTCATGGAAATTAGAAAATTTCCATTTAATAGAACACAACTGTGTCTATCCATAGTAGTAAACAACTACTATCCACTGGTACACAACCACACCAAGTAGCACACAACTATTTAACCAGTGACACATAGTCACAACTAGTGAAACACATCCACCACAGTGGCATACAACGAATGTCCAAAGGAATATAGTCTCCACAGTAATCATATCATCCGATATCAACCTACATAACAATATCATCATACAAACTGAGTCATCTTTGCCATTCTTCCACTCACATCTATGAGATCTGGAAGAGTGCTGCAGACCCCAACCCTCGGGTCAAGATCCACTCAGGATCATTCTAAATTCTCCTTAAGTCGAAGCGGCTTCCTTGGCTCCCTGTTGAAACCTTTAACAAATCCGATACGCAGGTCCTTACACAAACGCCTTTCGCAACTTGCGTGTTCGCAAGTCGAAGACCTTCGAATTTTCTTCACCAAACATCAATACCCGAGATGTGATGGGGTATGGCTCCTCCTGTTAGCGCCCTCTGTAGCACACCCATTTCGGAACTCTAGGCTTACTCACGCTCTGATACCCATTTGTACACACCATTTGTACAAAGCTCATACAGATATCATATATCCCATGCATTTAAACAAATAAACACATTTAACTCAGAGTAAAACATATCATTACTGCTATAATTAAACAATCCATAGCATTCCATATTAATTCGTATACACAGTAGAAAACATGATAACATTTACAGTAGAGACATGATAAAATGTGATAAAACATAGTTAGACACTTATCTTGTAAAAATGGTGGGATCCACCAACCAAATGAAGGCCTTCCACGAACCTCCCAGCCGTAGACCGCACTGCTCATCAACTTAGCAATGGGTCACCCCCGAGCTGGGACTAAGCTCCACCCCGAGGCAAGGAATCTAGGCTCAGGCTGAGGTTATAGGGAAAACAGTCACACACAATCCACAAGGACAGAATGCTCTCCCAGGAATCTCCCACACTCACTACCCACAGACCCTCATTCCCCACATGCCTGTTCCACCCCAGGAGAATGCACCTTCTCTGTCACCCGGACAGTCCTTCGGCTGCCAATCTCCCTTACCTTGGGTTAAAGGAACAGACCGAACTGGAAGTCTCTGGGCTCTATGGAAGCTACAGGGTTCCTTCCAGGAGTTCTCTCCTTCCCCTACGCACTCTCTCACCTGGACGGAGTCGCTCACAGGCCAACAAGCCTCATGCAGTCCAGTACTACGTAGTCTCAACAACCCCACGGGAAAACAGACATGGGCTTTCCAAAAATTGGTTGAACAATCAAAGTATGGCTTCACAGTCATGGCTTCGGAACAGGGAATGCTTGCATAGGCTCGCTCAGCTTTCCCGAACAAGCAAAGACTCTTTCCCAAATTCAACACAGGCTTCTCATAGGCTAGGGTTACACGCATGGGATTTCTCAGAATCAGACACAGACATTCAAGTCACAAGGTCTCCCGAAGGTTCTCTATAGGAGTCAGGTTAGTCATACTTCTCATATCTCCGTACGCGTTCAGACAATCCGGTGGAATGGGAATGGAATCTTCTCACGGCTCACCCTGGTTGTTTTATTCACATGCACTAGGGTTGACACTTGTCACCCATGGAACTGCATGCGTTCCACCAGTACACGTTCCTCCCACCACTTGGGAATTCACGTGTCCTTCCAAAAGGACGTAGGATAAAAACATATGATGCACATATCTTTTGGAATAATATTAAAATATTATTCCCAGGCTTAAGCCCCCCTAGGCTTAGCCCCTAGGATCAACACTTAGCCCCTTTCCCACCTTCCAGACCCTAATTCCTTTCCCACTCTATAGATGCTCAGTCCCCCTTCACTCATTCATCATGGTCGGTCTACACCTAGTGGTGTTTATATTTTATTAAGTGTTATGCATGATTACATATACAATAGCGGGCCCCTGGCCTTCAATACTCAGGCTCCCTGGCCTAACAACACATAATCCTCGAGCTTATGAAAACTTGGCTCAGCAGCATATAAAACATGATTACAATTCCTTTCCCAACATGGTTTACAATGGGGCTCGGCCTTGGGGACACTACAATCCCCCTCCCCTTATTTTTGCACTGTCCTCAGTGCAACTTACACTGTCTCTTCAAGCCTTTCAAAATTTTCAAAAAGATGTGGATACTCTGCTCGCATAACCTCTTCATGCTCCCATGTTGCATCCTTAGGACTGTACCAGGTCCATTGGACCTTTACAAGCTCTATAACTTGATTCCAAAGCTATTTTCTTTTCCTGTCCAATATGCGCACAGGATGCACTTGCAGGACACCTTCTGGTTCCACCTGAATCACAGTCCAATCGATAATATGATTAGCATCAGGTACATATTTCTTAAGAATTGAAACATGAAACACATTATGTACATTCATAGATGCAGGTAATGCAAGCATGTATGCAACTGGCCCAATCCTTTCTAGGATCTCCAATGGCCCACAAAATCTTGCTGCCAACTTGGTGCAACTTCCCAGCTTCAGGGAACTCCTGTTAGTTTTCACTTTCAGGAAAACATAATCACCCACTTTGAATTCTCTGTGGTTTCTATTACTATCAGCATAACTTTTCTGCCTGTCCTGGACAACTTTTAGATTATGTTTAATTCTTATCATTTGGTCTTCCATCTCTTTGAGCAGTTCAGGCCCAACTACTACTCTATCAGTTGGATTATCCCAGCTCACTGGAGTGTTGTACTTTCTTCCATAAAGCGCTTCGAATGGGCTCATCTTCAATGATGCATGATACCCATTATTGTAGGCGAATTCTACCAAATGTAGGTAGTCTTCCCACCTTGATGGTTTATCCATCACATACATTCTTAGCATGTCTTTTATTACCCGGTTCACCCTCTCTATCTGACCATCAGACTCGGGATGATACGCTGTACTAAAGTTTAGATTCGTTCCGAATCCATTGACCAGTCCTTTCCAGAAATTCAAAGTGAATTTCGGGTCTCTATCAGACACAATTGTCTTAGGAATTATGTGCAAGCATGCAACTTCTTTTAAGAAGATATCAACAACATCTACTGCTCGGTGGGTGGTTTCCAGTGGAATAAAATGGGCATCGTTAGTAATCTTGTCCACCACCACCATGATTGAATCATGTTGCTTGCTTGTTCTAGGTAGTCTGGTGATAAAATCCATTGTTACCAAGTCCCATTTCCATTCAGGAATAGGTAAAGGCTACAGCAACCCTGCTAGGTGCCTGTGCTCAGCCTTAACCTTTTGGCACTCCATACATCTGGTGATGTATTCAGTGATTTCTTTCTTCAAACCTAGCCAAAATAATGGCTTTTGACTACTGCCACAGTCTTATGATATCCAATATGTCCAGCATAAGCCACGTTATGCATCTCCTTTAGAATTTCCAGCTTCAAGTCTCGGACATTGGGTACATACACTCTGTTTTTATACAGAAGTAAACCATTAGTTCCCAAGGTGTAACTTTCCTTGGTCTGTGGTCTCTCACGCTGCTGTAGCTTTGCTACAATATTTTTGTACTGCAAATCAGCATTTGCAGCTTCCAAAATTATGTCTTTCATCTCAGTCTGGTACATGCTAATGGTTGTAGCATGTAATTTGTGCACTTTTCTGCTGAGTGCATCAGCCACCTTATTTTCATTCCCTTTGATATGCTTGATATCAAAGTCATATTCACACAGAAAATCCAGCCATCTGATTTGTCTGGCATTTAAGGTCCGCTGATCAAATAAATACTTCAGACCGTTATGGTCTGTTCTCAACTTGAATCTCTTGCCCATGAGGTAATGTCTCCATTTCCTCAAGGTGTGGATGATTGCTGCCAGCTCTAAATCATGAGTGGCATAATTCTTCTCATGTTCCTTCAACTTTCAGGATTCATAACAAACTACAAATCCCTCTTGGCTGAGAACTCCTCCCAGCCCCTCCTTAAATGCATCTGTGCATACTATGTAATCCTTGTTTGGATCTTCAATCTTCAGGATTAGAGCACTAGTTAGCAGTTGCTTCAATCACTAGAAGCTACTCTCACATTCTTCAGTCCACTGCAACTTCTTCCCATTCCTTTGCAAGGAAGTGATAGAATGGGCTATCCTTGAGAATCCGGCTATAAACCTCCTATAGTAGCCTACCAGATCCATAAAATATCTAACTTCTACCACACTCCTCGGCACTGGCCATTCTCAAATGGCCTATACCTTTTCAGGATCCACAGCGATCCCTTCTTCAGATATAATATGTCCCAAGTAATGGATCTGCCTTTGGTAAAATGAGCACTTGCTCAGTTTTCCGTATAGCTGGTGTTCTCTCAACACCTGCAGCACCATTCTTAGGTGTTTCTCATGTTCTTCCTCTGTCTTGGAATACACCAAGATGTTGTCCAAGAAGACTATGAAAAACTTGTCCAAATAATCTATGAACACTTCATTCATTAAGCACATGAAAACAACAGGTGCATTTGTCAGTCCAAACGGCACCACTGTGAATTCATAATGGTCGTACCTTGTTCTAAAGGCGGTCTTGTCAATGTCCTCATCCTTAATTCTCACTTGGTGATATCCAGATCTAAGATCTATTTTTGAAAATATTTTCACATCCTTCAACTGATCAAAAAGATCATCAATCCTTGGCAGAGGATACTTGTTCTTGACAGTGACCTTATTCAACTGTCGAAAATCGATGCACAACCTCAACGTTCCATCTTTCTTCTTCACGAATAGGACCGGGGCTCCCCATGGTGACACACTGTGGTGAATGTAACCTTTATTTAGTAGCTCTTCGAGCTGCAATTGCAACTCTTTCAGCTCTGGCGTACTCATTCTATAAGGAGCTTTCGAAACTAGAGTTGTTCCAGGCATCAAATTTATAGAAAAATTGATGTCCCTCCTCGAAGGTAGTCCAGGTACCTTCTGAAATACATCCTTGAACTCCTTGAGTACTTCATGGTCTTCCAGATTTGATACTACATCTTGGGATGCTTCTTCCACCTGAGTTGCAAATAATTGACAGCCTTTCCGGTAACATTTCTTCAACTACATGGCTGGGATTTCCCTCACAGCCATGGCTCTGGGAATTCCTTGGAATGTTACCTGATTTCCCTCTTCGTTCAGGCATGTGAACCTCTTGTTACGGCAATCCAGAAGGGCATGGTGCTGGTCCAACCAGTCCATCCCAACTAAGCAATCATATGAGCCTAAAGGCAGAATGTTCAATTCAGCGTTAGTGCTCATTCCCTTCATGTCCACTGAACAGGACTTAACCAATTTAGTGACCTTCCTCTTGGTCCCTGTGGCTAACTGCACTAACCAATACTTCTCATGTTTTCTTCTCATTAGATGCAAACTATCCACCACTCTAGGATCTACATAACTATGGCTAGCCCCTAAATCAATTAAAATAGAAAGTGGTCGATTGTTGATCGTACCTTCCACTTCAATCATGTGCGATTGAAATTCTTCTTGCTTATTGTCTAGGGCTGCGTAGATCCTCGGCATTCTACTGCCCATATCCTCCACTGTTTCAGCTTGCTGAACAATATGGACAGTTCTTGCTTTGTCTTTTCTTTGGGGGCAGTATCTGTACCTATGATTTCCTTTACAGCCCCAACACTCTATAGGTGGAGACCTTGGCATCTGCTCACTCCCTTCAACCTTCCTAGGCTCTTTAAAAGATGGCTGTCCCCAAGGACTATTTCTAAAAAAGGAAGGCTTGCTTTCCTTCTACCTCTGTTCCCTCTTAAATTTCCTCTGATCATCCCAGACCTTCCGAAGGATAGGCCTTTCTCCTTGTTGTTCATACAAGCATTTCACTTTTCTGATGGTCTCTTCCATGGTCTTAGGATCGTCATATTGAATATTGTCACTCATGGAAGGTGGCAGTCCATTCAGATACCTCTAAATTTTAACAGCTTCGTATTTGATGAATGGAACATACTTCAGTAGTTCCAGAAAATTTTGTTCATACTCATCAATGGTCATACTGCTTAGCTTGAGTTCGAAGAACTCCTTCATATTTCTGTCATAGTATCTTTTAGTCAGGTATTTCTTCTCGAAATACCTCTTAAACTCCTTCCACGTGACCTCTTTCTCTCTAATGTGTTGCACCTATACAAATTGATCCCACCACATGGATGTTTTTCCTTTCAGTTGGTACATTGCAATTCTTCCTTCTGCATGGGCAGAATAATTCTATAGTTGGAAGTATTTCTTCATGCCAAGTAACCAGGTCTCGGCATCTTCCTCCTTCTTATTTTCTCCATCGAATGTTGGAGGCTTAATCTTGTTCATCTCTCTTTTCAATTCCTCCTTTCCAGATTTTTGATGTTTTCTGGTAGGGGATGGGCTTGAACTACTATGTGTCTTCCTGTCAGAATGTCTTTGGGAGCGACTAAGATGTCGGCTACCGCTCCTCGACCTTCTTCTTCTTTCATGGGTTTTGCGACTCTCTGTCGTACTTGAGTCTCTTCCCTTCTCGAGTTTCTTCTCTATTCTTTCCAGGCTCTTCAAAAATTTTAATTTTAATGCACCCTGCCGATCCCTGACTTTCATGAGCTTTCGGCTATCATCTCGGTGAGCCTGGGCCTCTCTTTTCAATCCTTCAATGATTTTCATTATGTGTCCTTCCTTATCCTTCTCTTTTCCATGCCCATTAGAGTTTGATCCTTCGATTCCCAGGTTAACATCCTTTCCTTCATGTTTGTCTTCTATTTCGGGGGTAATCTGCACCTTTCCCCACTCCATACTCAGTCGTTGGTTAACTAGAGTCATGACCTCCATTGAACTCTACACACGCACTGTGAAAATAAAATTGTAGTTTATCAGGCCATTAAACCTTCAGGAACAATCTTCATCATTTATAACTAATACCAACAAGAACAAAAGACATTTCGATTCCAATGGGTTTTCTGAGCTCTCGTTCAGCTCTGCAATTTTCATGTTTTCGAAGATTTCATTTTCGGCACTTCGGGATTTCATAACTTCGGGTTTTTTGTACCTCGGGACTTTGGGTTTCATGGTTTCGGAGTCTCAGTACTGGAGAACTCTCGTTTAACTCTCCTTTCCAACCCTTGACTTCCGAAATTCTATTTTACCTTATTCTTTGGGTCTACAACACAGTTGTCTCCCTTTACCAAAGTGGTGCGTGGCACGTTTCGGAGGATCCTCGTCACGTTTGGTGACATCATTAGGGTCCCACCACTCTTGCTTCTCTTTTCGACCCTCTGACATGCGGTACATCTCCATGTGTCCACATCCATTCCTAGAAAAATCCGACGGTCAGATCTTTCTCACATCAGATGGTCGTTAAAGACCCGAAGATTCCCTGAAGGAATCTCGTCCATTCATCGAGACTTAGCCACATGCTAACGTCTTGACAGTATGGTCAGGATTTATCATGAAGAGAGTCCGAGTTATTTGTTAACAGAACTCTCCAATCCCCGATTTTCCGAAACGAGTAATCTCTCAACACGTGGCCATCTCAAATCGAACGGCCCACAACTGCTCTGGGGTTTCCACCATGGAAAGTTCCGATCCTTTTGGGGTTTTGGGCTTCCAAATTCCGATGCTCTCTAACTCCCATTAGCCCTCCGGGATAGACTCGTGGTTCACACGACCTCCCCTTATATGACCATAGTCATATCTCCTATCGAGGTTTCAGACTTTCCAATGCCAAAACACATATGTCCTCAGGATTTGCGAAACGTCGAACCCCGATATGCCAATGGCCTCTAGATCTCACCCACGTGTCCCAAATGATGGATGACTCAGATCATTCCTGGGACTTTTACCATGAAAATTCCCGACCTCCTTCGTGACTCCCGATATCACGATTCCCGATTTCCTGAAATGGGAAATCTCACGACACGTGTCCTTCGTCTTTCGGACGGTCTAGATCTATTTCGGAACTTTCACCCCTAGTCTCTGAGGTTTAACCTTCGGACATCTCCCGACATATCCAACGGTTTATGGGTTTTCCGGCCAAGATCTGAAGGCTCAGACGGTTCCTAACCAATTCGGAATTTCACGTATCACGATTTCCACATTCCTGTGTATTTCAAAAGGAATTTTAATCCCTACGCACATTTTTCCAGATCCGATGCTCATGAGGGCTTGCCTTCCCTCCCGAATAGATCCTAAGGTTCTAACACCATTGGTGAAGAGACCTGTCTCCCTGTGGCCATAGACCACACCAGCTGCGGTTTCACTCATTTCTATACTTCTTGAGCTCGTAAGCACGGTCAAGCAACTACTTGACACTTTGGAACAAACCAAGGTCCGAAATTGGTCCTCCAGACCCAATTTCCCTTTTCATTCTTGATCCAAAGACCGCTCCACTGGCCCATCTAGGCTCAGTGTCAAAACCTTCGCTCTGATACCAATTTGTAGCACACCCATTTCGGAACTCTGGGCTTACTCATGCTCTGATACCCATTTGTACACACCATTTGTACAAAGCTCATATAGATATCATATATCCCATGCATTTAAACAAATAAACACATTTAACTCAGAGTAAAACATATCATTACTACTATAATTAAACAATCCATAGCATTCCATATTAATTCGTATACATAGCGGAAAACATGATAACATTTACAATAGAGACATGATAAAATGTGATAAAACATAGTTAGACACTTATCTTGTAACAATGGTGGGATCCACCAACCAAATGCAGGCCTTCCACGAACCTCCCATCCTTAGACTGCACTGCTCATCAACTTAGCAGTGGGTCACCCCCGAGCTGGGACTAAGCTCCACCCCAAGGCAAGGAATCTAGGCTCAGGCTGAGGTTATAGGGAAAATAGTCACACACAATCCACAAGGACAGAATGCTCTCCCAGGAATCTCCCACACTCACTGCCCAAAGACCCTCATTCCCCACATGCCTATTCCACCCCAGGAGAATGCACCTTCTCTATCACCTGGACAGTCCTTCGGCTGCCAATCTCCCTTACCTTGGGTTACAGGAACAGACCGGACCGGAAGTCTCCAGGCTCTATGGAAGCTACAGGGTTCCTTCCAGGAGTTCTCACCTTCCCCTTTTCACTCTCTCACCTGGAAGGAGTCGCTCATAGGACAATAAGCCTCACGCAATCCAGTACTGCGTAGTCTCAACAATCCCATGGGAAAACAGACACAGGCTTTCCAAAAACTGGTTCAGCAATCATAGGATGGCTTCACAGTCACGGCTTCGGAATAGGGAATGCTCGCATAGGCTCGCTCAGCTTTCCCGAACAAGCAAAGACTCTTTCCTGAATTCAACACAGGCTTCTCATAGGCTGGGGTTACACGCACGGGATTTCTCAGAATCAGACAGAGACATTCGAGTCACAGGGTCTCCCGAAGGTTCTCTACAGGAGTCAGGTTAGTCATACTGCTCAAAGCTCCGTACGCATTCAGACAATCCGGTGGAATGGTAATGGAATCTTCTCATGACTCACCCTGGCCATTTTATTCACATGCTCCAGGGTTGACACTTGTCACCCATGGAACTACATGCATTCCACCAACACATGTTCCTCCCACCACTTGGGAATTCACGTGTCCTTCCAAAAGGACTTAGGATAAAAACATATGATGCACATATCTTTTGGAATAATATTAAAATATTATTCCCAGGCTTAAGCCCCCCTAGGCTTAGCCCCTAGGCTCAACACTTAGCCCCTTTCCAACCTTCCAGCCCCTAATTCCTTTCCCACTCTGTGGATGCTCAGTCCCCCTTCACTCATTCATCGTGGTCGGTCTGCACCTGGTGGTGTTTATATTTTATTAAGTGTTCTGCATGATTACATATACAACAACAGGCTCCTGGCCTTCAATACTCAAGCTCCCTGGCCTAACAACACATAAGCCTCCAGCTTATGAAAACTTGGCTCACCAGCCTATAAAACATGATTACAATTCCTTTCCCAACATGGTTTACAACGGGGCTTGGCCTTGGGGACACTACACCCTCCATGTGTAACCGTCGGCTAGGTCTAAGCACTAGCACCACTTGCAACTCGCAAGTTCGCGAGTTTTAAGGTTGAACCTCTAGGCCCTTCTTTTACGAAACTTCGAGATGCGAAATTCAGAGAAGGTTTGACTCCTTCAACGCTTCTCAGAACTCGCAACTTCATGACTTGAGTTTTTGAGCCTTTGTGATCCTTTCTTATGAGAACCCAAAGCAGGAGAAGTCAATAGGGTGTTGACTCCTTCCCAGGTGACGAGTGTACACCTGTCAACCACGCGGTCCCCACTTGATGGACGTGCCACATGCTCACCCGAGACCTCGGCCCTCATCTCTTCGCGACTCCTGTAGTCGAAACTGATTCCTCCCAACCTTTGAAACCCTGACATGCAATATAGTGAAGAGGCTTTGATCTGATGGTTACTCCTAATTCTCACTATTCGGGATTTCACACAACCAAAGGATTTGGTCATGCCTTCCAAACTTACGAATCCCTGAATTCGTGATATGCGATACCCTGCAAAGATTCAGATCTGACGGTTCTCTCGTGGCTTGGATCCAATGGTCTGTATCTCTTCCTCCGCTTCTCACAACTCGGGACTTCGTGACTCCAAGAGTTTGGTCTTCCACCTCCAAACTCACAAACTCTGAGTTCACGAAATGATATGACAGCCCAAACTGACCATGATCAATGATCTTCACTGATCCTTCACACCAACGTAATGGGTTCATCCAACCCTTATCCACCCTGCAACTCCTCTAGATCCTACAGTCCTCGCAACCTCATGTGTTCTCCACAGAGAATTTCGACCATTCGATTTCTTGCTCAAGAATCTCTATGAAATGAGAAAATGTTCTTCCCTGGAAACTTAACCTTATTTGCAATGATCTTGCTTCCTCATCTCCCTTTGAAGTATTTTGATCTTTGTCCTCCTTTGAAGTGTTCAAAGGTGTTATCCTTCCTGAGATTTAACTTGTAAACTCAAGTCTCTAAAAGGGTTCATGCTCGCACTCCTTGCGGCAAACTTTCAAATACACAAGGGTATTTGATCTTTCGACTCTGTGCACTTTCTGCAACAGCAGTCCTTCGATGTTTCAGCCTTAGTTGATAAGTTCTAAGGCCTCGACTATCCTGCGCACACCTTGCACGGTTTATGTGCTTCACCTACACTTCTGCTAGAATGAGAACAACGGTATCCCTCCTGATCTTTCCAAGATAAAAATCAAAACCCTTATCAACGCACACCTTGCGGATGTTTCACTGCACTCCTTGCAAGAACTCTCTCAGGATGAGAAACAATTGAAACTCGTTCTCTTTCTCTCTCAGACTTCATATTCTTAACATGAAATCATACATTCAACACAGCATAGAATCATAACAAATGCATAATAGAGAGAATAAAACAATTGTGAGCATACCATTCAGCATATGTAAATAGTAAACATCATAACACCATGAAAGTTGAGTCAAAGCTTCATATATTAACTCAATTGCTTCTGTACATGGGTTCTTCTCTACAGCTCTCTGTTGTAGCTCTTCAGCTTATTTTTTGTGCCAATGATACAACAAGTACTACTATGATACAAAAGCGAGGGTGTCTATATCTGTTCTCCCTCCTACGCTCTAACTGTCTAATCTATGAATTCAAATCTACCTACTTTCATTAATCAGACTTAAATGCCTTTTACATTGACAGATGAGAGCACATCTCTCATGATTTGTTTACAACAGCTAGATATAAATGCAAGTACGCTCCTAGCTATTACATTAATATATGCTTCTTAATTTTTCAAAAACATTTCAAAACATGTAAAATGCGTGCTACGCTTTCCAACTATCTTATACCTTCATGCTCATTTGGCTGGCTTCTTACGATGCTCTTGCATCATACTCCATCGCTTGAAAATTTTCATGAACTCCTGTTCATGAGCTCTTGCATGGTCTGTCCATGCTTACGAATTTATGCTTCATCTTCCCAACTAGCATCTTCAACTGGATGTCCCTTCCATTTGACTAAGTATTCAAAATACTCTTTCCTCCTGGTCTTCTTGCTAATTCTCTTGTCAATTACGCTTTCCATCTGCAGCTTTTCAGCTACAGGCATTTGTTTTGTCCATTGAAATTCTTTCTATTCATTTTCTGCTCCTGCTTCTTCAGTTCTGTAAGGGTACAAATTTGCAACATTGAATATCGGTGAGATTCTGACCCCATCGGGTAATTCAATCTCATATGCATTTGCCCCAAATTTCCTTATGACCTTGCATGGTCCAATCTTTTTCATCTTTAGTTTATTATATGTTCCCCTTGGGAACCTTTCCTTCCTCAAATGTGCAAGAATCAGATCACCAACTTCAAATTGAAGTTCTCACCTGTGTTGATCTGCTCTCCACTTGTATTCTTGACTTGAATTCTGCAATTGCTCCTTAATTCGACTGTGAAGCTCCTTCATTGCTTCTGCAAAGTCTTCTGCACTAGCACTCCTAAATTCATCTTGTTCCGAATCTTTCAATTCAGAAACTCCCCTTGGCTACATTCCATATACAATCTGGAATGGACTCTGCCCTGTGCTTCTATTGAGTGAATCATTATAAGCAAATTCTGCCTATGGCAGAATGTGATCCCACTGACTGTGGTGTTCAGTCACTAAGCTTCTCAACAAATCTCCCAAGCTTTTTTTCACAACTTTTGTTTTCCCATCCATTTGAGGATGATACACTGAGCTAAAGGACAAAATTGTCCCCAACTTTTTCCATAAGGTCCTCCAGAAATGTCCCACGAACTTGGTATCCCGATCAGACACAATACTCCTTGGTAAGCCGTGAAGTCTGACGACTTCCTTGAAAAATAGGTTCGCAATATGAGTTGTGTCACTGGTTTTCTGGCATGGTATGAAATGTGCCATCTTTGAAAATCTGTCGACTACCACAAAGATCGAATCACATCCTCTTCGTTTTCTTGGAAGTCCCATTATGAAATCCATGCTCACTGTGTCCCATGACCTTTCTAGTATGGGTAATGTCTGATATAACCCTGTGTTCTGCTTTTTCCCTTTTGTGTACTCACAAATCCTGCATCTTTCCACAAATTTCTTAACATCTATCCTCATCCCTAGCCAAAAATATGAGCCATTCAACTTTGAGAACGTCTTATCATGACCAAAATGTCCGGCCAATCCTCCACTGCATTTTTCCTTCAACAAATTCTCCCTCATGGAGCACTTTGGAATACATAGCTTATTGCCCCTGAATAATAATCCATCCTGGATCATATAATCGGTCCATTGGGTTTTGTCCCTAAGAACTGGATTCTCAAATTCCTCATATGCCTCCTTAAAATCTGGATCATCTCTATACATTTCTTTGAGGTCATCAAAACCTAAAGTTTTGACTCTGAATTCCTGCATAAGAAAACATTTCCTGCTCAAAGCATCAACAACTTTGTTAGCAGTTCCAGAAATATGCTTAATTACAAAAGTAAAATTCTACATGAATTCAACACATTTAGCATGCTTTTGGTTCAACTGAGTCACGAATTGTAAAGCATGATTATCACTATACAAAACAAACTCTTTGGGAACCAAATAGTGTCTCCATTTCTTCAACACTTGTATGAATGCATAGAATTCCTTGTCATATGTTGATTTCTTGATCTTCGCTTCATTTAACTTTTCACAGAAGTATGCGATCGGCATGTCGTCTTGGCTCAAGACTGCTCCAATTGCAAATTCACTCGCGTCACACTTGACCTGGAATGTCTTGCAAAAATCTGGCAAAACCAGAATTGGTTGCTCAGTGATCTTCTTCTTCAGCAGATTGAAGCTCTTCTCTGCTTATTTTGTCCAGTGAAAAGATTTTTGTCTTTTCTTCACCATATTCATTATTGGTGCGCTAATTCCACTAAAGTTTCGGATGAATTTCCTGTAGAAACTTGCCAAACCATGGAAGCTTCGAACTTCAAACACATTTTTCGGTGATGGCCAATTCTTAATCGCATTTAACTTTTCTGGATCCATCTTCAACTCATTCACAGAGATAACAAAACCCAAATAAATGAGTTTTGTCCTCATAAATGATGATTTCTTCATATTAATCAACAATTTCTCTTGCTGTAATCTCCCCATCACTGCAGCTAAATGCCTTAAGTGCTCGGCCTCTGTCTTGCTGAAAATTAATATATCATCAAGATATACAATGACGAATTCCCTATGAAATCCTTCAGGACTTCGTTCATCAACCTCATGAAAGTACTGGGTGCATTCTTTAAGCCAAATGGCATGACAAGCCATTCGTATAGCCCTTCATTTGTCTTGAATGTTGTCTTCCATTCATCACCTTCCCTCATGCAAATTTGATGATATCCGCTTTTCAAATCAACCTTTGAAAAAAATCTTGCTCCACTCAAGAAATCCACCAAGTCGTTCATCCTTGTCAATGGAAATCTATATCTGATGGTAATCTTATTGATTTCCCTTGAGTTTGTACACATTCTCCAACCTCCATCTTTCTTTGGGCTAAGCACTATCGAAACAGTGCATGGACTCAAGCTCTCCCGAATCAATCCTTTGTCCATTAGTTCCTGGACTTGTCTCTTGACTTCCTCATTTTCCTGTAGCGTCAACCTTTACACGGCTTTGTTTGGTAAAATAGCTCTAGGTATAAAATCGATGTGATGGATTATACTTCTGATAGGTGGCAATGAACAAGGTATTTCTTCCACTACTATATCAGCAAACTCTTCCAGCAACTCCTAGATTTCTTCTGGCAAGTCATATATCCTTGTACTGGTCAAAACAATTTTAGGCTTCCTGACCACAATAAATTGTGTGTCTTCCTTCTTCTTAACCTCCTTAAGAAGTTCCTTCCCACTCATGAGAAGTACAGTGTTGCTCATCTCTGTTTTCACCTCTTGGTTTTTAATTAGCAGCAATATGTGCATCCTCCCATTCTTTTCCTGGGTGTACGTGTTCTTTCTCCCATCATGAATCATGTTTTTGTCATATTGCCATGGTCTACCCAGCAATAGATGACAAACATCCATGGGAATGACATCACATAATATTTTATCTTTATATCCTCGTATTTTAAATTCAACTAAACATTGTTTAGTGGCATTTACCTGATGTCCTTTTTGTAGCCATGAAACTAGGTATGTGTTTGGATGTACAACAGTCTCCAGCTCCATCTTTTCTACCATCTCTGTAGATACGAGATTGTCTATGCTACAGTTGTCCACTATGACTTTTCATACTGTGTCTTTAGTTTTGCAAGCAGTCTGAAACAGACTGTTTCTTTGGGATGGGTTCTCTGCCTCTTTCTCTGGCTTCAAGAGAACTTTCCTCATCACTAAAGATCTTTCACCCTCAGCATCTTCTGCCTCAACATTTTATCCTTGAGCTTCAACAATGTGAGTTTCACCACCATCTTTCTTCTAATGTAGACACTCGTAGGATTTATGTCCAATCTTTCCACAGACAAAGCATTTTACTTCACCACCTCTGCCTCTTCCTCTTCCTCTAGCTCGAGGAAAAGTATTTATATATGCATACTATCTTCCCTATGAGCTTCCTCCTCTCTCAGGTTGAGTTTGAGGTTTCTTCCCCTCTTCTTTATAGTTCTGAGTTCTGTCTTGGGCAATTGTTTTTCCTCTGGCTTGACTTCTACCTCAGCCTCTTAGACCTTGTTTTCGGCACAAATTCTCTTAAGCTTTCATAGCCATCTGATAAACATCTTCCACATTTCGCATAGTCATCATGCTCATCTCATCTTGAATGTCATATCGCAAACCATTCATATACCTGGCAACATTTTCATCATTGCTTTCCCAATGACCTGCGCTAATGTTTATCTCGTAGAACTCTTCAATTTATTCTTTTACTGTCATCAGCTTTTGTCTCAAATTCTACATCCTCCGAAACAGAGTGATTTGGTAATCGTTGGGTATAAATTTGTCTTTCATCTCTGCAACCATTCTATCCCAGATCTTGATTTTTTGCTTGCCTTTGCAGTGTCTGTCAGCCTACAATTCATCCCACCATAGTGTTGCATGCCCTTTAAGTCTAGTAATGGCATGTTTGACATTCTTGTCTTCCTCGACATCCTCATAGTCAAAGTATTTATCCAGAGCTCTAATCCAGTCTAGAAGCTCTTCAACATCTAGATTTCCCTCATACACTGAAATGTCGATTTTTTCTCTGGCACCTATCCTTGCAACAACCCTGAATAGGTGTTCATCTGCAGCATCTTCGACTATGACTTCTTCTCCTTCGTGTCCAGCTTCATTTTCACTTTCAGCTTCACTGATATCCCCAGCGTCAATTGTGAACCTCTTTTTTGTTTCCATGGCATCAAGCCTAGAACGTAGTTCACGCATTTCTCTTTCCACTGCTGGATCAGGCATTGGTCTATCTCTTCTTCTTGGAGGCATAGCTGAGAATTTTTTTTTTCTTTTCCCTGCTACAAAAAGCAAAGACTTGGTCTATGCTCTGATACTAAACTTGGTGCAGACCCTGACCCTCGGGTCAAGATCCACTCAGGATCGTTCTAAATTCTCCTTAAGTCGAAGCGGCTTCCTTGGATCCCTACTAAAACCTTTAACAAATCCGATCCACAGGTCCTTGAGCAAATGCCTTTCGCAACTCGTGCATTCGCAAGTCGAAGACCTTTGAATTTTCTTCACCAAATGTTGATACCTGAGATGCAATGTGGTATGCCTCCTCCTGTTAGCGCCCTCCACACGTAACCATTGGCTAAGTATAAGCACTAGCACCACTCGCAAATCCCAAGTTCGTGAGTTGGAAGGTTGAACCTTCGGGCCCTTCTTTTATGAAACTCTGAGATGTGAATGTCAGAGAAGGTTTGACTCCTTTAGCACTTCTCGGAACTCACAACTTTGCAACTTGAGTTATTGAGCCTTTGTGCTCCTTTCTTACAAGAACCCAAAGCACGAGAAGTCAACAGGGTGTTGACTCCTTCCCAGGTGACGAGTGTCCACCTGTCAACCATGTGTTCCCCACTTGATGGATGCGCCACGTGCTTGCCTGAGACCTAGGCCCTCGGGTCTTCGTGACTCCTACAGTTGAAACTGATTCCTCCCAACCTCCGAAACCCTAATACGCAATATAGAAAAGAGGCTCTGATCCGACGGTTGCTCCTACTTCTCACTATTCAGGAGTTCGTGCAACCAAAGGATTTGGTCCTGCCTTCCAAACTTACTAATCCCCAAATTCACAATATGGGATACCTCATGAAGATTCAGATCTGACGGTTCTCCCGCGGCTTGGATCCAATGGTCTAGATCTCTTCCTCCGCTTCTCACAACTTGGGACTTCGTGACTCCAAGAGTTTGTTCTTCCACCTCCAAACTCACGAACTCTAAGTTCGCAAAGTGATCCGATGGCCCAAACTGACCACGGTCGATGGTCTTTGTTGATCCTTGACACCAATTCTCTTGTCAATTATGCTTTTCATCTGCGGCTTTTCAGCTACAGGCATTTGTTTTGTCCATTGAACTTCTTTCTGTTCATTTTCTGCTCCTTCTTCTTCATTTCTGTGAATCAATGACATATAAGTGCTCACTCCCAACCTGGGAGTAATCTCTTTCTTTTTCAATAAGGAATTTGTCTCTATGAGCCCCAGCTTGTTTCTTTAGTACGCAAACTTTTCATCTAGAGTCTTCTTTATAATAAGCTCCCTCCATTCTCTTTTTCTAATTTCCTCTTGATTGTTGACTTCTTTATTATTTGAATTCTTCTGGGTCTCTTCAAGTTTGATTCTGATTTCAGCTTATCTGGAAGTTGTTACTTATATAATAGCTTCCACAAGAATTGTTACCAAGGGTTGTCAACTCACTTCATCTTTTCATGTGCATTGCTTGACTTGTGGTCATTGTGATAGCAATCATTATCTTTTTATTCTTCAATAGGTATTGTTTCACTTGAAAATCTTATATTCTAATAAATATATATGCACAATATGTACAGAAACTATGTAAACATGGCATGTACAAGAAATTTGAAGAATATTATTACCTTGACTTGGAAGAAGAAGTTGTTGGAAATGATTAACAGGTAGCATATACCTATCATTGATGGCAAGTACAGCAATAAAGATGGCATGTATGTACAAAGGATTTTTGGCCTGTCCTACAGGATGATAGACAAACAAAAGAATAAGCTCAGGAGGCATAGCGCTCTTTTACGTGCAAGGAGCACAGGAAAGAGACCGAGAGCCGTCGGATCTCACTCGGAAATCCCGACAGCTGCTAGATCGGGAGAAACTGCGTAGATGTTAAGTGCAGTTGTTGGCGTGGAGAAGAAGTGATATGCGCCGTCAGATTGGAAGCAGATACCCGACAGTCCTCAGATCTGCAAAAGAAGCGAGGGCGATAAGCCATCGGAGTTTCGGGGATCGGGGTTTCAACATGCAAAGAAAACAATGCAACAAAAATCCCAATTTCGCGATATGCAAAATCCCGATTCAATCTCAGCCATTGAATCGAGAATGAGATCTGGACCATCTATTCGTGTGGACGCGTGGAAGCTTGAAGGCTTCATCGGAGTTTCGGGGATCGGGGTTTCAACATGCAAAGAAAAAAATGCAACGAAAATCCCGATTTCACGATATGCGAAATCCCGACTGACAGATGGCACAACCACGTGATGACAGGTGGCACAAACAGGTGATGACATGTGGCACAACCAAGTAATGACAGGTGGCAGGAAGATTCAACAGTTCAGGCACAGGTATGTCACGAATCAGAGTGACACGTGGCAGTGTTTAACACGTGTCATAACACGTGTGACGTCAGCAGAATATCGGGGTTCGGGACTTTGAAAGATCCAAATCACTCGTCAATGAAAACCCCGAAATCGCGAAACGCGATATTGCGATTCAATCGCAACCGTCAATACAAGATCACACCAGGACCGTTGATCACAGCTCTGTATGGAATTTCGGGGATCGGGTGAAAAGGAGTATGGACGAATAGGGACCATTCATCAGCAGGGACAGGTGTCGAAGATCAAGCCACCGTCGGCATAGTGGACATTGGGAAATCGGAGTCTCTGAGGTCAAAGGAAATGAGAGATCGAAAGTCCCTAAATCCCGAAGGGATCAGGACCGTCCATCTGAGAGGACACGTGGCAGGAGATTGGTGCTATCAGCAAAAGGCTCGATAGGAAGTCATCCATCGGCTAATCGGAAATCGGGATATCGGAGATCCCGGGCACAAAGGTTTTGCGCAACTCGAAATCGCGATCCGCGAAATCCCGATGAGTGGGATACAGCTGTCAGGACAGTAGTAAAGGAGGACAGAGGCATAGTAGAGGCCAGTTGTTAGCTTATGAATGGAGCGTCCGGATCTGGACGATCAAGAATCACCGGGTGAATGCATTAATGCATCACAAACCTAGTAGCCCCGACGGGGTTAGATTGTGATCATGGGTAATGGTCACATGGACCAGAGCTAAAACGCATCACGAATCGGGAAATCACGATGACATAAACATTGTCATCGTAAGTGCCAAAACTCCGATGGAATGTTAATACCAAGGTCGCACGAAGGTAGGTCACATGGACCATTGTGTAGCTGGAAGGGGCTAGCATATGGGATACCGAAACCCGATTCGAAAAAGGCGCGGATAAGGTTAATTCGAATTTCAAAAAGAG
>ML778166.1:344804-383285 GCA_009831015.1 Picea engelmannii | reverse complement strand
GCCAATGATTTGTACATGATGATGTCTGTGATGTGTTTTAATTTACATGTAATGTACAGTTTTTCTTTCCTTGAATCTTATCTGTGGGCAAGATACCGATCCATGATATAATTAGCTAACGAATATGAAACACTATTAAGTTCTCTTGGAATGTGTCTATATTCAATGTAATCGAACATTCATTCAAGACGGCGAACTTGCAAGTGTAGGCGTAGCAGGATAGGACTACGGATAGCGTAGATGTGGTTGAGTTGATAAACCATGAGTTGGGATTCTAAGTAAATAATGATACGAGATATACCTAGGGAGGAGGCTTGGGTCAACAGTTCAATGACAGTGTGGTATTCTGCCATATTGTTGGTTGCTGGTCCTAAATAGGTGCCTCCTGAACTCACCACCTCGACAAACTGATAAATAACCCATGTTGTCGAAGCAATGTTCTGGGTATGTCGGTTGGCGCCATCCGCGAACCCAAAAAATATAGGAAAGGTAGACATCATCTGCGCATGAAAACACAGGCACAGTCATGAGTGGCAATGGTAAAGACTCGAGCATGCGAAAGAAAAAGACACACCAAACTAAAAATACAATAATGTACAAAGTATAGATGCTAGGTGATCTAGGCATAGTAATTTTTAAGGTAAAGCCCACTTCGGGGCTCTCCCAGGGAAATTCCATCATGATCTACTAGTTCATAAGCACCTCTGTGTAAAACACGCTTCACGATGTAAGGACCGTGCCACATAGGTTCTAACTTTCCTGCTCCCAATGTATCGTGTGCTTGGTCGTAAATGACGACTAAGTCTCCTTCTGCAAAGGCTCGAGGTTGGACGGATTTTTCATATTGACTCTTAATTCGTTTCTGATGTGCTTCATTAACCGGAGCAGCATCGTGGTGTGTTTCGTCCAGTTTGGATAGATACAAGAATCGTTCTTCTTCCACAGAAGTATGGGGCAAGAGTTCTACTTTCAATTTGAGTGATGGAATCTCACACTCGATTGGTAGGATGGCTTCAATGCCATAGACCAACTGGAAAGGAGTGAATCCAGTTGAGGTTTTCACAGAAGTGGGATAGGCCCAGAGAGCGGAAAACAATTGTAAATGCCACGATGTCTTGTTTTCCCCTACCATGCGTTGGATCATGGTTTTTAGGACTTTGTTGATAGCCTCAACTTGCTCGTTTTCTTGAGGGTAGTAAGGCGATGACTTTTCATGGCGAAAACCCAATTTGACATGTAACTCGCTCATCGTCTAGTTTTTGAAGTGTGCAGCATGGTTGGTGACAATGGAACGTGGTACACCAAAACGAGTAATGATGTGGTTGAAGAGGAATAAAATTGCAGTATGGCCATCATTCAGGAAGGTAGGCATGGCCTCAGCCCATTTGGTGAAGTAGTCGACGGCGACGATGATGTAACCGTGCCCCCCGACTAAGGTAGGCTTACACTGCATGAAATCGATACCCCATTTGGAAAAGGGGCCGATGGAAATAATGGGGTGCAGTGCAGTAGGGTGGGTGCATGCCTTCTTGTTGAAGATTTGGCAGGGTGGGCATTTTTTGATGTCCTCGATGCAATCTTTGAAAATCGAGGGCCAAAAGTAGCCGACACGTAGGATTTTTTTGGGTTGTGGCCATCCCGGAAAGGTGATCGCCATAGGCGCCAAGGTGACAATCGTTCAAAACCCGTTCAACCTCTTTGTGAATCAGACATCGCCGAAGGATGGTGTCAATTCCATGGCGGTACAAAGTGTCACCGAGGATGAGATAACGGCGAGAGTGGTGATGGATGCGTCGACGCTCTTCACGAGAGATGTTGGGATGAAAACGTTGAGTTTGAAGGTAGAGGAGAATGTCTCCGTACCAAGGGTCGGAGGTGCTGATGAGGAAGAGAGATTCATCGGGGAGAGAATCTCTAGGTTCAATGTTTTCATCAGCATAAGGGAGAGCACAGATGAGATCGGAAAACACCAGGGATTTCTTGGCTTTAGCCTTTGTAAACTCGAGATCGAATTCTTGAAGAATGACGATCCATTTCAAATATTTTCCTCCAAGTACTTGACGCGTCAATATGTGGTACATGGGGTTGGAGTCTGCGATTACCGTGGTGGTGCGTAATAATATGTAGTGGCGAAATCTTTGGACAGCGATGACGGCTGCCATAGCCATTTTCTCAACATGTGAATATCTAAGTTCGGGTCTGGATAAACTCTTTCTCAGATAATAAATCACGTGTTCTTCGTCGTTAGAGTCCTCTTGAACTAACACCATCGCAATGGTAGAAGTACAAGCGGCCAAGTAAAGGATATAATCCTTTGTATATTCGAGAGGATGTAACAAAGGAGCATGGGTCAAAGCATGCTTGAGAGCGTCGAATGACCATTGGGCAGTGTCATCCCAGATGAAAGGGACGTTCTTTTGTAGTAGCCGCATAAATCCTTTAGTGATCTCGGCATAGTTGCAGATGAAACGATGAAGAAAGTTTCCTTTGCCTTGCAAACTTTGGAGTTGGTTTAAGTTGGTGGGTGGGGGTAAGGCTAGAATGGCCTTGATCTTTAGGGGATCCATCCTTATCCCATATTTGGAGACAATGAAACCAAGGAGTCAGCCGGATTCGACAGCGAAAATGCATTTATGTGGGTTCAGACAAATACGATAGAAGCGACATCGAAGAAAAATTTCCCGCAAGTGACCAATGTGATCGGGTCGGTTGGATGAATGGGCAGGCAAGTCATCGAGGTAAGGTTCCGCGATATGCTTGATGTCGTGGAAAGTGTACGACATGGCTCACTGGAAAGTAGCACCAGCATTTTTAAGGCCAAAAGGTAGCTTTCGGTAGGCGAATGTTCCCCAAGGGCAGATGAAGGCTGTCTTATGTTGATCAGTAGGTAAGATGTCAATCTGGTTATATCCAGAAAATCCATCCATGAAAGAGAAGATTATTCTTATTGCGCAATTATTGATGATTTGATCGATGAAAGGCGTAGGGTAGTTGTCCTTGGGACAATATTTGTTGAGATCTCGATAATCTACGCAAACACGGATGGTCCCTTTTTTCTTGGCAACCGGGACGAGGTTGGAGACCCATTCTGTCAAAGGGATGGGATAGATGAAGCCATATTTTAGAAGTTTTTCAACTTCTGCCTTTATGGCTGCGATTTTCTTGGGGTGAACCGGGCGGAGTTTCTGTCGAACCAGTTTTGCGTCAGGGTAAGTCTTGATTTCGTGTACGATGATTGAAGGGTCAATCCCTGGCATTTCCTCGTAGCTCCATGTGAAGACATCGCGGAATTCTTTGAACAAAGCAGTGTAAGAAACCACTTCATCGGGCGTACAATTAGCACCAAGATTAATGTTTTCCATGACACCTTCTTTGACTGAAATGTCGATTGTGATTGTAGTAGAGATGTTACCCATGTTCCCCTCAGAGAAAGTATCTTGTGTGAGGATAGGGGATTGTGGAGCATCGATAACAACAGGGGGGAAGACAAATTATATGTCTTGACCTTCTTCCAAAGGTGGAAGAAAAGAGGATCGATGGTGGTTATCATCCCAGGGTAATTCGTCAATGCTATGCATTTCCATAATAGATTCGTCCGAAGGAAAAATGTGAGAAATGTAATCAACGACAGATGATAGGGAATCCAACCACGAGGGCACCGAGTAAGCATCGAATGCCAATGAATGTGAATTGTTGGGAGAGGGAGAGGTAGATTGGATAGCTACATATGCGGCCTCGGCTGGGCTGAGTGGCATGGTGTCACTGAGCACATCAAATTCCAAAGGACTAGGTACAATCCAAGGATCAGATGATTCCAGGGATTGATAAGGCATAGTCGAGATCATATTGACGACAGCAATGTGGTGTGCAGTAGGTGGAAGTGGTGTAGGGAAAGTACCCATAAGGCTAGAATATTTCAATAATCCAACACCAACGCTTTCATACATAACTGGGTGGTCTCCCAAAAAAGGAATGTTGTTGGTGGCAAGGATGTGAGCATCGGGTGTACAGAAGTCAAGTTGATCGACGGTGACAATTTTGCCTTGATGGGGGAATTGTACACATCGAAACACCGACGAGGTGAAAACATTCATAACATAGAACCAACTTCTTCTGAGTAATAGGTTGTAATCGAGGGGAGCATCGACCACCTCGACATCAACGATAATAGTTTTACCACCCAATTGAACGGCTAGGGATTGCAGTAATCCATGAGGATGGAAACCTCATCCATCGAAAGTGCGTAACATCATAGGGGATTTGTTAAGGGCAGGTGATTTCAAACCTTTCCAACAGGATAGAGACATGACACAGGTGGAATCTCCCTCATCCAGGATAGTCCGGTGGATTTGTTGATTGTGAACAACAACATCGATTTGGAAAGCTAGCTGGTGGGAGAGTCATGGTTGATGATCATCCAGATTAAATGTGATGTAGCTTGATGACTCGGGATTGAAAGCGCCAATAGTAGCTAAGAGTGTCCTACGTTGGTTAGGAAAGTGTTGTAGAACTTCCAACGCGGACATGGCACACGGGGCTTGGGCCAAATCTTCTACAATATTGTAATTTTGGGCAGCCCGTGAATTAGGATTGAAAGCAGATTTCTGGATGGTGCTCTTAGGAGGGCGTAAGATGGAGTCAAAAGAAGGTTTCTCAATCTGAAGTGGCCTGGATGGAGGGCTAACAGATGGAGGATTAACAGAGGATAGTAAAGGATCTGGCGAAGAACCATTAGCAGTCTTCGACTTATCAGGTTTAACTGGTGTGTCGTATGTCGCAGAATGAGTGGTTAGATTAACCCCGTTAAACATGTAAATGTTGGCGCTTTTTGAGGCCTCATCATGGGGTTGGTTGGAACTGCCCCTCGGTGTGGGGGTTTGTGCAACCAAAGATTGTTGTTGCGGAAAAGGATGAGTAAGCACAGCGGGTTGCGAATTTCCCTTGAAAAGTTTGGCTACTTCATCGGGGTGTGGGCAATCTCGAGTGTAGTGATTGTCACCACAAATGAGACATGGGAATTTTGGTTTTCACTGTGGTTGTTTTCCAGCAGTAGGAGTTTGCAATTAGGTTTTGGGTTGTTTGTTGTTATTGTTCTTCTTTGTTTTGTTTCTCGCTTTCTTCTTTCCCCCAAGTTGTTGTGAAGGGGTTGATTGGACCACATTCACATTAGAGACCTGAGTTTGAGGGGGGGTGGAAGAGGGTGCAGTCGAACTGGGAGAAGCCATCGAGGTGGGCCGCTGAATCATTCCAGTGGAATGGGTGGTATATTGGGTTTTGACGGAACCAATAACTCCATCCACATGCGAAGCAGTCGATGGTTTGGATGAATCGTTAGTGGCACGGGTAGCGTTCAGAATCAACTCATACAGAGTACCGGATTATGAATATACTAATTCTAAGTAATGAGCTTGGGCGATGGCTTCTTCCTCGGTGACCACACCGCCCATGGCAACATCACAAGTGATCTGGGGTAACAATGATTTCGTGAACCATTCCGCTAACAATTGGTCGGGGATGACCGCTTTGATTAGCCTTCGTCGTCATCTCCATTCATCGATATGATCAGAAATGTGTATGGAAGTTGTCTGATGAAGGGAGGTTAATAGTTTAGTACCCGTCTCGTATCGAATGGGTAGTTGGAAGTGTGTGAGGAAGGACATGGCGAGGGAGTTGAAATCGTGAAAAGATGCGCGTGGTAATTCAATATACCATTTTGTTGCAGAACACGTAAGTGTTCGTTGGAAAATACGCAAATGAATAGAGTCGTCCATGAGGGAGTTGGATGAACACCACAAATGGAAATTCATCACGTGGTTGTTCGGGTCTTCTCCGGATTTTCCGTTGAATTTTGGGATATCAGAAGGAAGTTTAGCTGGAATAGCTGGCCAAACCGGAGAATGATAAATGGGATCATTCGTTAACCGAGACAAGTCTGGAAGATCCAGGGTATCCAGAAAAGGTAGTTGTCAGTTAACCTGTGGGTAATGTTGGTGTGGCAGAGGGACACCAGTGGGGCCCATTACCGGGTTATGTGGATAATTATAACTAGTGGGCCCTCTCATATGAGGTTGGTTTTGACCAAGGTACGCAGTATTTGAGGTGTTTTGAGAAGAATGTGTGAGCGGAGGATAACTAGATGGGTTTTGAGGGTTATGGGTTGGGTTGGGAATTTTTCGATAAGGAGGTTGTTGCGGAGCCTGAGAATTTTGTCCTGCCGGGAAGTGTGGGTTTCCAGAAAAAGGAACGTTCCATGGATTAGGTGCGGCAGACACATTTTGTCCATGTGGTTGATGGTGGACTCCGACTTGAGGTTTCCCCCCAGCATGAGGGTGCCCCCCGAATGGAATTTGTCCTCCGGTGGGAGGATGCCCCCCAGCTTGAGGTAGAGTTCCCGGGATTTGAGAGCCATATGTAAATGATTGACCAGTTTCGTCGAGCGGATTAGGACCACCAAGACCAGTCCCTCCGGGTTGTTGGATAGGAATGGAACTTCCCGGTATAACTGGGGTAGTGGTCGTAGTGGCAGTGAAAGCATTTAGTGCCCTGTACCCAAAAGGGAGTGTATGTCTCGGCGTTACATGTGTGCCGATCGCGGCTTGAGTGACCACCAGATTGTCGGCGAGAACAGTCAGGATGTGAGGGACTATCATAGATTGGGCCATCTGGAGGGGAATAGTAGACCTTGGGCCTACGAATGGTATGTTTGGACCAATGGGTGGTGTGTCTATAAAGGTGGTGGCACCGGTAAAATGATTTGGAGGTACGGTGTAGGAAAAAGATGCATCGGCACCTTCCCCTGTTCCATAGAGATCTCGCACCAAGCGTGGTGGACTCTGAACAATGTCTGCGGTCCAAAAAGGGTCATTGGCTAAAGGGTTTTGAGGAGACCCAGCCAGAATGTCAGGATTGATGATGACAAATTCTCTGGCAGAATTCAGGTGGAGGATCTGTCATTCGTATCCTTCCAGAATGTGGTACGCTTCCGGAGATTCTGAGACAATTCAAAAATTCTCCAAAGGGATGGGAACTTCTTCCTGGGAAGTTGTAGTGTTTTGAACCTCGCTCTGTTGAGGATATTCCTCCATAGAATGAGGGGGTAAAGGGGTGTTTCCTTCCATATTTTCTAGAGGAATTCCATGTAGCCTCCGCGAGCGTCGTGGAGGGTCGATGTTGGCAAAAAAGAGTCGGCGAAATAAATCTATGTCCAACTAGTGAAAAGAAACAGCACACGCTAAAAAAATCTAAGAATCACGACCAAGCAAACATGACCTTCTTTTGATGACCATACTAGTTGGTGATGAAATCCAACGTCGCGTGATCAAGTCCAGAAGGGGTGGCGGTAGGGTGGAACAGTTACAATGGCGACCTACTTAACGGACTTACACCTTGGTGCAAGCTTCCACGCAGTAACTGTGGATTTACCCTCCAAGGAGCCCGAGTGAGTTTGACCAATGTCTGTCCCAGGTACAGTGAGACTTCCTGTCACCGTCACCTTGTGTAAGACCCTAAATATTATGGCTATTAAGGTTACCAATTCGCAGTTATCCCTTGGGCGGGAATAGTCGATAGTCTGATCGGAACGTACAGGCAGGGTATCAAGCCCGAAATCAACTAAAAGGCTTCCATGCAGTAATTGTGGATTTACCTCAAAGTGACCCCCATAATATGATCTGACCACCACAATCAGTTAAACCACGAAGGTTTAGTCCCCGTAGCTTACCTGAATGCGACCTCGTGCGTAACCCCTATGTGAGAGGGGGATCCCAGGTAGACTTATATGATAATTGGATTTGACTCTCCCTAACTCAGGATGCTACTTTTTGTTTTGGAAACTTTGGAGAGTTATGCTCACAGCCTAATCCAAAGTACTAAGCCTAGTCTATTGTTGGTGGAGGATCCTAGAAAAGAAAGAGTTCTAGATAATTTTTAATTAGCATTGATTTTTATGGTTGTTCTTTATGCAGAAGGGGTGCATGGAAGTGAAACAAATGGAATTATGACTCAGACCCAAAGAATGCATCGAATATGATAAGCAGTCATTTCCTTTTGATGAACGTCTATCTAGGGGAGAGAGAAAGTTCTTTTCACTAACAAGCACAACTACAGAGTGTCCTCAAACGATTCTTTTCTCAATCAAATCCTGATGTGATGCTAAAATGTTTTAGATACCTTCTAATATACACAATCAATCATGGAGATTCTTTTTCATTGTTTGTATATGAGTTAAAGATCAATTCAACACAATGCTCATCTTGCTAATTGTCTTTGTATGAATGAAAATCAAACTAGCACAAGCTAAAGTCATACAAACAATGCACCCTCTCGTTGCAATCAAAACGAAAAGCGAAAGAAAAGAAACAATCAAAGAGAAAACAAAATTCACACCCAAAAAGCAAAAGTTGAAAGAACAATGACCTTGACTGAAATCGAGATAAAGAGTTATGTAGGCCTTTGATGACCTTCACCAAGGTTTTTACTCAGCTAAACAGAGAGAAAGACAATGCATGAGTCTTGGACTCTAATCAACGGGAAAACTCAATAACAGTAGTGAAGAAGGCTACAAAATCCAACCATGAAGGTGTTTGTTCTTCCAGAAGACAGATGTCAAGGTTGAAAGGGAAGAAACACTGACTCACAAGGTTACTCAGCAGAACAGACACAGAGACAAAATCCAAAATTGCAATTCTGGGAGGCTTTTGAGCCACAGAGGGTTGGCTGTCTGTTGCCAAAGGCAAGGAGCGTTATAGCACTCTGTGAAAATCTATTAGGAGTGTTGGCTCTCTGTTAACACTAGGACAGGGGCGCCAGGGTCTGAAACTCCAAAAATTGTCAAAAAAATCAAAAAATTGCAATCCAATTCCGACAATTATGCTGAGTGTGATGGGGTAGGGAGACAATCAGCTCATGAAACCAATCAAAAGAGGAGTGAACCGGGTCTAAAACAATCAAGGGATAGAACTAGGTCAATGAGGAGAAATCGAAACAAGAGGTTTCGATTTGAGGTCATCATTCCCCAGTGGAGTCGCCAGTTTCTGTTGTAGGAAAATCTCCCTGCGGAAAAGTAGATCGCCAGCTTGACCTTAACCCTAGACAGAAAAATGCTTAACGTGGAGACTTATTTCCTTTCAAATCTATCTAAACTAATACATGATAAGGAAGGACAACAGAAGTACCTTTTTATCGACGTTTTTCCCTACACGCTCCGAGTTGCGCTCTAATCCTTTGCTCCTCGCTGAGTTCTGCAGGCAAACAAGATACAAATACTTCCTACTCTATTGATATTAGCTTGAAAATAGATCTATCAATTAATGATAATTTCATGAAACATTAGACACAAACTAGAAAGAAACAGGCTAAGCGTGTCATATTAATGAGAATAATGACAACAGTACTTACAATCGTAGATGCGAATGCGACAGCTTCATCAAGTCACCTTCGTCTAACCCTTGCTCGAAAGACCCACAACCTGGCTGACAGTAGCTTCACTAATCACTTCTCCTTTGGCTGACTGTGTGTTTCCTATGAGATCATAGGTTTCATTCTAGCAATTCTTCCCCCTTTCCACCATCATAGAGCTTGCTTATATAGGTTGAGAGAAGCTTAACCTCTTGAGTTATCTTTAGAACAAGTTGGGAACCTCTTCCTTAGATCAGGGATCTCCTGATGAAACCAAGAATTTGAATGCAACTGCTTTCTAATCTCAAAAGATCCTTTCCTTATTCTCCTCAACGGGCTAACAACTGCCCCAGATTAGGAAGCGCTCCTTCAAAAGGGGCATCAGAGTGCTAGAACGTTCCCTCAGCAGCTTAAGGGGAGCGCCAGCACTTCAAAAGTGAGTAGTGCTCCTTAAGAGGGGTGAGGAAACGTTATAACACTCCCTGAGGTCTTATAGGGGAGCGCCAGCGCTTCTAAGGTTGTTTTAGAGGAGCGTTCACCCTCAAAACTCTTGATTGAAAGCTCTTCTCAGGTGTTAAGAGTTATTTGACTCCAGTAAACCAGTTCTCCTTCTTCAAATCAAGTACATAAGATGTTTTAAGTGCCTCCTTAGTGTCGTCATTATGGCAACGTTCTTAAAAAACATTTGCGACACTTGTAACCAACTTGCGACACTTGTGAAAGTTGTAAGGAAGATGCGACACTTACGACAACTGAGAGGAATATGTGACACTTATCCAGTTGAGTAATTTTGATTTGTAACACACATGTCCCCAAGTAGGAGAAAAATGTTATCCCCATTTTGTGGATAACTACGAAGATTATGTCACGAGGCCCTCAATGTAATGTACCCCAAATTACCAATACAATTTTTTTTTTACCTAGGTTCATTAGAGTTAATTATTTTCTTTCAATATATTTAATGCATTCCTTAACTATAATCATAGATAATTCTATTACTCCTTTAATTTATGGAAATTACACTTACAATTTCCTTGACATAGGTGCAACAAAAAAAAAACAATCCTAACTCAATCCTATTCTCCAAGAGAGGATGATAGGGTAGTTTAATTACTACCATCCTGTTTACCTTTGTAAATCCATTCAAACGACCCAAAAATACCATAGGGCATACTATGGAAACATTACATGTGACGACCCCCTAGGATCAATGAAATATTCAACCCATAGGTCGTATATGCAATGTTCTCTTTTATACATGGTTGATTCATGCATGGTTATTTCTAACACGGTGCTAGGATGTAAAGGTGTTAGAGCCCCGAATGGTTGTGACTAAAAGATTAGTACAGGCAGTCTCATTTCTTGTGTTTTAACGATCCTATACTAACCATTTTTGGAACAAGGGCCAATGAGAATCCGATAGGTAAGTGTATCATAATGAGATGAGAAGGAAGACTCAACTAAAACCCTAAATGGACTATCACACACTTACCATAAATATTGATAAGAAAACTACAGAGTAAATTGTCATGACTTAAATAACCCTTCCTTCGACATTTAATAGGTCCTTTAGCATACTCCTTTGGGCCATCGCTCGACCTCCATTCCCATTGTGTCTCTGCCACCTATCTCTCTTCACATGGCCTAGGTACCCCTCGTAACCATCAACATTAATCAGCTTGGTGGAGGTTTTGCTGAGGATATTTATTCATTCTTTATCGTTATGTATTTGAAAGATTGTTGGAATGCCAACCCTGATGCTGTTAAAATCGGTAGCATGGTACGACTCGTGGATTTGGGCTCGTTCTTGGTGGAAAGGAGACTAGGATACGCTTACCAGTCGACTGCCACCCTATACCAGGTAAGTCACTTCTTGTTTTTTTAAACTAAACTCCCTGTGAATTCCAAAAGGACACCATGCACACCAGTCACCCTTTTACTCTTATTAATCTACTAGTCTCGACCTTCGTGTCCTGAGATAGCGTTTATAAGGGTTGGTAGCATACTTGGCAATGTCCAGGGTTTTCTGTGGCTTCATTTTAAAATATCTGTATTAGTTTTTCTAAAACCCCTATAGCCTGTGACAGACATTTCTTTAAGAGTACACCCATGGGGAGTCCCAAACTATGATAAATCCAAAGGAAGTAAAATTTTCCCCATAGTGCAAGAGCTAGCTCAGTTAAAATAGATAAAGTCGTATTTACTGTATTTTTGGCTCTTTTTCATTCTGAAATATTCATGTTTACTCAACTCGGTGGAGATGTGAGTCCATGGACTGAGCCTTTAAAGGGTTTCCACGACGTGGAATAAATTTGTCAATATCGTTGTTTGGATGTATGCAACATGCTGATGTAGGAGCATCATTGGCAAGTGCGCAGAGACAGGACCACTCAACACGTGGGAGTTCTTCCAGAACCACAACGTTGGCAGTTGCAACTGATTTTGAAATCCTCCTTAACTCAATGCCGTAATTTACCTTTGGAGGCACGCTTGAACCAGTGTCAAAATTTACCCTTTGTGGCACATTTTGAAAATCGAAAGCGGAGCAAGAGTTTCCACTACGGCTCTGGAATGTGAATGAACTAAGATAGCGTAGGATGAATTTTAGAATAGACAAGTAGCTAGGAGAAACCCTAGAGATATTTTTGAGTTTAATAGAAGTTTGAGATGCCCAAATAGGGTGGGCTGCAATAGAGAGAGATACAATACATTGGGAAGTTAGTGTAGGAGGATGCCAAGTTAGCAGAAAAATTGAAGCTTTCAAAGCTGTTGTAATTTGAGTGTATTTTGTAGCCATTTTGGCACTTGTGAATATAACAGAAGGAAAATTGACCCAGATGCATGGTGTGTGAACTGTGTTTGCATTTTTTCTATTGTTTTCTGTTTTTATGAGCAAGTGAACGAATCTCACTATGAGTGAATGGAAATTTGAATAGTAGTTTTTTAGTTTCAATTGAAGCTCCGCAAGTGGTGCATGGAGCCCAGGAGAAACGCTAGGAAAATAGGAGGAATTTCTCTATGAGAAACCCCCTGGATCTGAGTTATCGAAATCCCTTAGATGAAAGGAGTGCACGAGAAGTTGAGGTCTGCAAAAGGAAAATCTCATGAGTAATAACACTTCGGATAAGTGTTATCGAGATCCAAGGAACCCATTTCCTAGGAGAATGCGAAGATCGAGTCTTTGGGTCTTAGAAAATATTCTATGACTTAGAGAGAGTAAAAAGCTTAGGAGGAGGAGTGTTGTTGACCATCGGATCATGATGGGGACTCAATGATCATTGGATTCGAGACAAGTGTGCAAGTTTTAATGTTGTGTATGCCCAAGAGGGAGAACATCGAAGATATGAACGGGCGATGGAGAGCCCTCGAGGAGGAACGTCGAATCCCCATAGACTGTTAGATCAAGTGGAAATGCGAGAAGTTTAACGGTGAGGAATTTTCAACTCCCAAAGCTCAAGAGGGATAACATTCATCGATCCCAGATATATCTGGAGCATTGGTCCACCTCACGATTTTGGATATTGTAGGTTGGGAGGACAGAGGTCCTTGACTCCCAAAACCATGAATCGCGAAATAGTGATTCAAGAGGAGAGTATCTGGGCCATAGATCTTAAGGGGCGTTATGAGTCATTGATCAAATGCCTCAAGCTTTTAGAATTTTGGCGACCGGGAGGAGGAACAAACAAACTCCACAAAGGGATAAGTCGCGAAATGCAAAACACTGAAGCAATCACAATTGTCGGACAAGGGGAAATTTGGGCTGTATATCTCGCTTCACTGCAATTTCGGAATTCATGACTTGGAGAAGTCAGACGCCTTGCCTTGCCAAGTCCTGACCTTACGAATCGCGATGCACCTTTGTGATAAAGTTGGTGGTCATGGTTGTGTGGTCACGCAAGCTGGGGAAATGGAGGGGGCTCACCTATGTTGGCCCTAATCGGGGTTTCGAGACTTGGAAGAGCCAAGGGCTCATTATATTGGAAAACCCAACGTCGCAAAACATGACAGGCCTTTTAGGGTAAGCCTGTGGTCATGCCTGCACTCAAATGGAAAAAGAACTCGCACTTTGTGCTAGAGCATGTGGGAAAAAACACAACCAAGGACCTGTGGACTTGAAAATAGAGGTTCCATTTCGGAACCAGGAGAGTCGTTCCAGCTCTAGAATTGGAGATCCTGACCAGGATGTCACGCAACCCTTAGGAGGGATAGGTGGTCTGCATTAGGTGGTATCAAAGTCGATCTTTCTTCGTCTATAGACATCAGGAGAAAGAGATAGAGAACTTGAAGTTGTACTATGAGTTGTACTATGTGTGTGACAGACAGTTAGCACAATGCCTCTAAGGATACGAGAGGGACCTTTATCCAATTGTGTTGTAGAGAGAGAGATGTGAGAGCTTTGTGCAAGATTGGAAGCAATGGAAGCAACACAGAGAAGAGAACCTAACACTGGAGATATCAGCGATGTAGAGAGTGAAGAAATAGAAGTCGAAGAATATGCAGGAGGAGATGATGTCGAAGGACGCTTACTGAGAACAATTTCCAGATTGGGAGCCAGGGCCAAGATAGATGTCCCAATGTATGAAGGCAATCTATATGCTAAGGAGCTATTGGATTGGATAATATCCATGTACAGACACTTTGACTATGAAGATGTCGATGAGGAGAGAAAGGTGAAACAAGCGATCACCAGACTAAAGGGACATGCAATGTTGTGGTGGGATGAACTATAGGCTGAGAGAAGAAGTAAAGGCAAACAAAGGATAAATAATTGGGACAAAATGGTAGCCAAACTGAAGGCTAGGTTCATGCCCAAATATTATCAGATAAATCTGTTCAGGAAGTTGCAAAAACTGAGACAGAAAAGTATGATGGTTAAGGAGTACACAAAGGAGTTCTATAGGATGAACATTAGAACTGGACGAAGAGAGAAATATGAGGAGAAAGTTTCCAAGTACATAAATGGCCTGAGGTATGAAATCCAGGATGAGCTAAACATGATGTCAGTTAGAACCATGGAAGATGATTTTCAGTTTGCGCTGAAGGAAGAGGAGAAGCTAGCCAGAAAACAGAACCAGCGAAGAAGAGGTAAAATCTTGGTCCCAAGAAAAATCAAGGGAGTTACCCATGACAAAGAACATCAGTCTAAGGACGATACTGAGAAACCAGACAATCACTTGGAAAGAGCAGGAAGTTCCAAAGAAAGACAGGTTGGTGGAAGAAACTCTTCTAGAGCAAGAGGCAGAGGAGGAATATGATGTTATGCCTATGGAAAGATGGGACACATGTCTTGGGAATGCCCCAAGAAGAATAAGGAAGGAGGAGAAGCTCACATTTCATAAGCCCAGTGAAGAGATGTTGAAGTAGAAGGAGTAGAGGATGGATCATCCCTAATGTTGAGAAAATTTCTCTTAAAACCAGAGGCAGAAATTGAAAAACCAATGCAGAGAAACAGTCTCTTGAGGACAGCTTGCAAGACTAAGGACAAAGTATGCAAGGTGATCATTGACAGTAGGAGCACTGACAACCTAGTATCCATAGATATGGTGGAGAAATTGGAGTTGAAGACAACTGCACACCCAAAGCCATACAAGGTCTCATGGTTGTAAAAAGGATGCCAGGTAACGATTACTAAACAATGCCTAGTTGAAATTAAGATAGGATGTTATAAAGATGAAATCCTGTGTGATGTAATTCCCATGTACATATGCCATATTCTATTGGGAACACCATGGAAATTTGACAGAAATCTCATTCATGATCAGAGGAAAAACACATACACATTGGAGAAGAATGGTAGAACACATATGTTGCTACCAATAAAGGAGAAAAGAGTGAAAGAAGAAGCTAGCACCAACATACTTCTCATGAGTGGGAAGAAACTCCTGAGAGAAGTCAAGGATGAATAGGAGATGTAGTTTGTTTTAGTAAGGAAACCCACAGTTATCCTTACAAGCACATCAATGAATGATTTTCCTCGGGAAGTTCAAGAATGATTGGATAATTTCACTGATATAGTGGTGGATGAGTTATCGAACTCATTACCACCCATCAAGAGTATCATTCATCATATCGACTTGATACCAGGATAAAGCCTGACAAACAAATCATCGTATAGATTAACACCTTGAGAGAATGAGGAGGTGAAGAACCAAGTCCAAGAGTTGCTAGATAAGGGTTTGGTCAGGGAGAGTTTGAGCCCATGCGTAGTACCAACTATGTTGAGCCCAAAGAAATATGGAGGATGGATAATGTGCACAGACTCAAGAGCCATCAACAAGATCACCATCAGGTATAGATTCCATTTACTAAGAATGGATGATTTAATGTATTTCTTAAATGGATAAAATATCATTTCTAAGATAGATTTGAATAGTGGATATCACCATATTAGGATGAGAGAAGGTGATGAATGGAAAACAGCCTTTAAGACAAACGAAGGTCTATATGAGTGGCTGGTTATGCCATTTGGCTTAATGAATTCCCCGAGAACTTTTAAGAGGCTTATGAATGAAATTCTGAAAGATTCCATTGGCAAATTCGTGGTTGTATATCTAGACGATATTCTTATCTTTAGCAGGACTAAAGAAGAGCATTTGAGGCACCTAACGTTAGTAATGAGGAGGCTACAATAGGAGAATCTACTGATAAATATGAAGAAGTCCTCTTTTACGAAAACAAAACTCATTTATTTGGTTTTTTTGATCTCTTCAAATGAACTGAAGATGGATTTAGAGAAGTTGAAAGCGATCAAAGAATGGCCATCACCAAGAAGCATGTTCGAGGTAAGGAACTTTCATGGATTAGCGAGTTTCTATAGGAAGTTCATTAGAGACTTCAGTGGGATTTGTGCACCAATGATGGATACCTTGAAGAAAAGTCACAATTCATTCAAATGGACATAGGAGGTCGAAAGGAGCTTCGGTATACTGAAGGAGAAGATAACGGAACAACCAATTCGGGTCTTACCGAATTTTGAAAAGACATTTCAGGTAAGGTGTGATGCAAATGGAGTTGCAATAGGAGTAGTTTTGAGTTAGGATAACATACATGGTTCCTAATTCAGTGAGAAGTTGAATGAGACTAAGAGGAAATACTCCACATATTACAAGGAGTTCTATGCCATATTCCAAGCGTTGAAGAAATGGAGGCATTATCTTGTCCCACAAGAGTTTGTCTTGTATAGTGATAACCAAGATTTACAATTCATAACCAGGCAGGAAAAATTGAATCAAAGGCATGCAAAATGGGTTGAACTTATGCAAAATTTTACTTTTGTCATAAAACATATTGTTGGCAATGCTAACAAGGTTGTTGATACGTTAAGCATGAGATGTTTAATTCTACAGGAATTACAGGTGAAGACCTTGGGTTTTGAACACCTTAAGGATATGTATTGTGATGATACAAACTTCAAGGAATCATATGAAGCATGTACAAATCATGTGTTGAGAGATAGGATTCAGTGGATGGAATACATGATTCAAGAAGAATTGTTGTTCAAGGGAAATCAGTTGTGCATACCAAAATGTTCAATGAGGGATAATCTTCTGAAGGAGAAGCATAGTGGAGGATTGGATGGAAATTTTGGCCATGATAAAACATTTACATAGTTGAGTAGTTCATAATATTGGTCAGGTATGAGAACAGAGGTGATAAATTTTGTGAACAGATGTAGGATCTGACAACATGCAAAGGGGAAAAGACAGAACACTGGATTATATCAACCATTGCCAATACCAGGGAGGCCTTGGGATGAAATAAGCATGGATTTCGTATTGGGGTTTCCAAGAACACAAAGGGGATTCGATTCCATATTTGTGGTAGTGGAAAGGTTTTCAAAGATGGCACATTTCATCCCATGCCAGAAGACCAGTGACGCAACACATGTTGCAAATCTATTTTTCAAAGAAGTTGTGAGACTTCATGGCCTACCCAGAAGCATTGTCTCAGATAGAGACACAAAATTTGTTGGTCACTTTTGGATGATGTTGTGGAAGAAGATGGGGATAGATTTGTCCTTCAGCTCAGCTTATCACCCTCAGACAGATGGGTAGACTAAGGTGGTGACTATAAGTATGGGAAATTTATTGAGGAGCTTAGTCGCTGAGCATCATAAGCAGTGGGATCAGATTCTTCCATAAGAAGAATTTGCATACAATGACTCACCAAACAGGAGCACTGGAAAAATCCCATTCCAAATATTATATGGAATGCAACCCAGGGGAGTGTCTGAGTTGAGAGACTTGGAACAGGGTGAGATTAGGAGCGTTGGAGCAAAATATTTTTCTACTGAAATGCAGAAACTCCATTGCTAGATCAAAGGACAGTTACAGAGTTCTAACCAGAAATACAAGGACAGAGATGATCAACATAGCAAGGAACTTCAATTTGAAGTGGGAGATCAGGTTTTGGCACATCTCAGGAAGGAAACGTTCCCTAGGGGAACATGTAACAAATTGAAAATGAAGAAGATATGACCCTGTAAGATCTTGAGGAAGTTTGATGCAAATGCCTATGAGATTGAGCTACCAGAAGGTGTGGGCATATCACCCATATTCAATGTTTTGGACCTGTATCCTTACAGGAAAGATGACACAGAGGGGTCAGAATATCAGTAAGAGATTCAATGGGAGAAACAAATGCCTGTAGAAGAAAATTCATAGATGGAGAAAATTGTGGATCAGAGGATTGGCAAGAAGACCAAAAAAAACCTATTTTGAATATTCGATCAAATGGAAGGGGCACCCAATCGAAGATGCTAGTTGGAAAAATGAATCTTCTATCTAGAAGCAGGAAAAATCGGTGTAAGAGCTCATGGATAGGAGTCCATGAATTTTTGTCAAGGGGAATATGATGCAGGAGCATCATTGGAAAGCACACAGAGACAAGACCACTCAACACGTGGGAGTTCTTCCATAACCTCAACGTTGGCAGTTGCAGCCGATTTTGAAATCCACCTTAACTCAGCATCGGAATTTACCTTTGGAGGCATGCTTGAACTAGTGTCAGAATTTACCCTTTGAGGCACGTTTTGAAAATCGCAAGCAGAGAAAGAATTTCCACTATGACTCTGGAATTCGACTGCACTATGATAGCTTAGGATGAATTTTAGAGTAGGCAAGTAGCCAAGGGAAACCCTAGAAATATTTTTAAGTTTAATAGAAGTTTGAGACGCCCAAATAGGGTGGGCTGCAATAGAGAGAGATACAATATAGAGGGAAGGTAGTAGGAGGACAGCGAGTTAGCAGAAAACTTGGATCTTTCAAAGATGTTGTAATTTTGAGTGTATTTTGTAGCCATTTTGGCACTTGTGAATATAACAAAAGGAAAATTGACCCAGATGCATGGTCTGTGAACTGTGTTTGCATTTTTTTTGTTGTTTTCTATTTTTATGAGCAAGTGAACAAATCTCACTATGAGTGAATGGAACTGTGAATAGTAGTTTTTCAGTTTCAATTATTTCTCTTCAATTGAAGCTCTGCAAGTGGTGCATGGAGCCCGGGAGAAACGCCAGGAAAATAGGAGGAATTTCTCTGTGAGAAACCCCCTGGATTTGAGTTATCGAAATCCTTCAAATTCAAGGAGTGCACAGGAAGTCGAGGCCTACACAAGGCAAAGATTAGGAGCAATAACACTTCGGATAAGTGTTATCGAGATCCAAGGAACCCATTTCCCAAGAGAAGGTGAAGATCGGGTCTTTGGGACTTAGAAAATCTTCTAAGTATGAGCGAGAGTAAAAAGCTCAGGAGGAGGAGTGTTGTCGATCATTGGATCATGGTGGGGACTCAGTGATCATCGGATTCAAGACAAGTGCATAGGTTTTAACACTGCCTGTGCCCAGGAGGGAGAACTTTGAAGATCTGAATGGACAGTGGAGAGCCCTCGAGGAGGAACTTTGAATCCCCATAGACCATTAGATCAAGTGGAATTGTGAGCAGTTTAACGATGAGGACTTTTCAACTCCCAAAGCTCAAGAGGGATAACAGTCGTCGATCCCAGGCAGATCTGGACCAATGGTCCACCTCACGATTTTAGGTATCGTAGGTTGGGAGGATAGAGGTCCTTGACTCCCAAAACCCTGAATCATGAAATAGCAATTCAAGAAGAGAGGATCTGGGTCGTAGATCTTAAAGGTCCTTGTGAGCCATTGATCAAACGCCTCAAGATTTCAGCATTTTGGAAACCAGGAGGAGGAACAAATGGAGTCCGCCCGGGGAGAAGTCGTGAAACACGAAACGCTAAAGCAATTGCAACTGTCGACAAAGGGGAAATCTGCGTTGTAGATCTCGCGTCATCGCAATTTCGACGTTCGTGACTTGGATAAGTCAGACGCCTTGCGTCACCAAGTCCTGACCTTATGAATCACGATGCGCCTTTGTGATAAAGTTGGTGGTCACAAATGTGTGGTCACACGAGCTGGGGAAAAGGAGGGGGCTCACCTCCGTTGGCTCTAATCGGGGTTTTGGGACTTGGAAGATCCAAGTGCTCATTGTATTGGAAAACCCGAAGTCGTGAAATGTGACGTGCCTTTTAGGGTAAGCTTGTGGTCATGCCTGTGGTCACGTGGAAAAAGAACTCACGCTTAGTGCTAGAGTTCATGGGTGAAAACAAAACACAACCAAGGACCTATGGACTTGGAGATAGAGGTTCCATTTCAGAACTAGGAGAGTCGTTCCAGCTCCAGAATCAGAGATCCTAACCAGGAGGTCACGTAACCCTTAGGAGGGATAGGGGGTCTGCATCACGTGGTTTCCTTGGGTTTTTACCTTAATCAGTTATGAAATGATTATAGTTTTGTACCTATGTTTACAATTTGGAATTTTCAGTCTTCAATGCTAAGAGTATACCTCTAGGTGCTTGCCCAGATTTAACTCAGGTTAAAAGGAGAATGATATGTATAGATATAAACACAACGTTGCCCATTGTGATACTGAGAGGATCTATTTGACTGAATATCCACCTTTTGTATATGGCCTGTAACCCCATTTGTATTCCAATAACTATACGGTGAAGAGTTAAAATCATGAAACTATTCTGAAATATAGTAAGTTCTATCTGAATTATACCCGGTAAGTTTATACCACATTCACCTCAAGTCCTGTGCATTTGAATAACTGTATGTGACTTGACTGAGTTTTTAAACAGTAAAACATAAGTTTAAGAATTTGACCTTGGTGTCCCGTAATTCCTGTCGTGATTTTGGGCTGGGAAAAGTAATGTCTCTGTGGAAATGCTTTACCCTGCGTAAACTTTTATTATTCTGAAGTGTTGAGGTTACTTATCAATTCTCACTCTCTTAGCTTAATGCAAATAAAAATCTGCATACCCAGAACTCTGTTCTTGATTTTGTTTCATAAATTTGTGGATTTTTAGATAAACAGGAGAACAATATCTCGAAAAGCCTATCTGATATTTGAATCGACAAAACTATGGAACACATTTTATATTGTGTACTTTTATAGTTTTGTTTATGCACTATATGGCTTACATATTTAACTATTCTATATACTTTGAAATTATTTTGAGCAATTGTTTTAATGTATTCGGTTGCAAGACTAATGATGGGACCCCACTTTCTATGGTGAGGGTACCCATCAGCTATTTCAAAATCCACTTCTCCCCTCTGTGTTATGGATGATTCGCTCAGCATCAATGATGGAGCAAGAAACCCCACGTTATCCTCAAGATAAGTAATTATTCACATGTTTACAAAAATGAAAAGTGTTAATTTCGTGAATTCGTTTTTGACATGCACTCTATCTTTGATATTTAATTCTTCATTGATTTGTTCTCATAACTCTATTACTATTGTTCTATGCCTTCTCTTCCAGGACTTGATCGCTCGATGACTTGCGATTACAAGGGTTCCCCACTCTAAAGGTATTCCAGTTCCAACTCACCATGTTGAAAAGATAATACCGGCCCATCCATGTTTTATTAAAAGATATAGGTTTCCCTAGAATGTTATCATCGTATTAGATTCATACCAAGTTCTTAAATCAAACTGGTTATTTGTATCTTTCCATCATAAAGGGAAAAATAGAGGGAGAACCTTGTATTGAATATGAATTTCACCATTTAATAATTATGTTCGTATATATTGTGTAGATTTTTAAAGACTCGTTTTGTTTCAACTCTGTAATAAATAACATAATTTATGTATTTGCATCACTGGACATTTTCTCCTGAGATTACTAGATTGAAAGATACATAAATCTTCTCCTACACATAATTTAGTTGGATTTAATGGAAAATACCTGTAATAGTCAATATATAATTTATGTGTATTAGATATTCATGTGGCTCTGAAAAACCTATATGTGCAGCAACCTATTTACAAATATATAATTCTAAATTTTGGTAGTCACTCAAACTTCATTTGATAGTTGTACAGTTTAATCAGTCCTTGAGTAAATATACACACATATATATAGAAATGGTATAGTTTACATTCATCATGGAAATATTTCTATCCTGTGTAGATGTACTATAACCTATAAAGGTATTCATAGATTTTTTCATGTAGACCTATACTTAACATTCTTCAACCTATAACAATTTGAAATAAGTCTTTAAGAATATTTATACTTGGATCTATATTCATATTATGGTTCAGCGAGTACGACACTTGAATAAGAAAACTTTCTTATAATCACCAACAACTATCATACACAGTAATTCTCTCAACTGTAAAAGCTTATTCTACCATTCACTATACTTCTACTAACATAAGTAGATGAAAATCTATCAGCAATTTATCACTAAGACATTAATCCAGAATTGAGTCAATGTATTCTACCAACTATTAATCAACATAAAATTCAACCAGGGAAGAGTAAGAGAACATATCTGAACAAGGTGCTGAAACAACAAATATAACAGCCAAGTTCCACCCAACCATAGAATAGAACAACCAATCTACTTGCTTCATCCACCCCCTAGCCTGACCATGAATCCATGAGGGAGAACTCCAGAACTCCTCCTTATCTATAGTGCTTCTTCAGTTTCAGAAAACTTCTCCTTGCCTCACACTTAGAAATCAGTGCTCATAATAGCAAGTGATATTATTTTCCCTAGCATACTAGGCAATGTCCTACCTCCTCCCATATGCTATATATGCCAAAAGCATTTGTGCCTAGGTATTTTCCACTTGGGAAATTTTGCACCTTTACAAATCCCTTATTTCCATGGGCTGCCAATGGCCAAATTTCTGATTTTCCACTTGTAGAATTAATCCCTGAGGTAGTTCAAACATGTTCCCCACTCATGGAGTCATGGTCAGTTGATTTCAACCTGGTTGTTCCATTTGTCTCTCAGCAATAAATATAAAAATATTTATTTCTTATAAGTGTCATAGTTAAAGAGTTGGTTGGGAAAATAAAATCTTTTCCCAATAGTCATAATAATAATTTACATTTAACTAAATTCCAAATTCAGAATTTCCATAAATGGAAATAATTTTCCAATTTCAAATTTACCAAAAACGGAAATAAATTCCTAAGTATTTTCAGACTTCAATAATAATTTATTTTTGGGGGATATTACATCATTTCCCCCTTAAGTACAACAATGTACTTAGTGTTCATTTCTTTCTCGAAATAGGGTTGGATGAGATTTCTGCAAATCTCCTTCCAAATCCCAAGTGGCCTCCTCAAGACTAAAGTGCTTCCATTGCACTTTTACCTGGGTGACAACTCTGTTCCGTAGTGATATTTCTCTCATGTCTAGAATGCACAGAGGTTCCACTTGGAACTCGCCTTCTGTTTCCACCTGCACCATGTTCCAATTGATCATGTGAGTAGGATCATGAACGTAATTGTTTAACAAAGAAACATGAAATACATTATGAATTTTCAGATTTGCAGGAAGTGCAAGTTGGTATGCCATGGGTCTAATTTGAGCTAAGATCTAGAAAGGGCCACAAAAAATGGGTGCCAACTTGGAACAGTTTCCTATCTTTAATGAACTCCTTCTTTCTTTAACTTTTAAATATACACGATCTCCAACTTGAAATTCTTGGTGTCTTATTTTCATGTCTACATAACTTTTCTGTCTATCATGTGCCTCTTTTAAATTTTGTTGTACTTTTCTTACCGTATTCTCCATTTCCTGGAGCATTTCTGGTCCCACCATGATTCTGTCAACTAATTTATCCCAACTAATCAGATTTGTACACTTTCTATCGTACAGTACTTCAAAGGGGCTCATCTTAACCGATGTATGGTAACCATTATTGTATGCAAATTCTACCAAGTGCATGTAGTCTTCCCACT
Organism: Picea engelmannii; assembly: GCA_009831015.1. Taxonomy (NCBI): domain Eukaryota; kingdom Viridiplantae; phylum Streptophyta; class Pinopsida; order Pinales; family Pinaceae; genus Picea; species Picea engelmannii. Next base: position 359,616 of record ML778166.1, on the reverse strand, counting down.
TACTTGGTTTCATCCTTACGTACATTTGTAGCATATCTTCTATGATTTGGTTTGTTCTTTAAGTCTTCCCATTTGTTTGTGGATGGTAACTGGTGCTAAAATTCAAGTTAGTATTTAACCCTACAAACAATTCTTTCCAAAATGTAGATGTAAATTTTACGTCTCTATCCGAAATCACCATTTTAGGAACACCATGCAGTCTAAAAATTTCTTTCATGAATATTTCACCAATGTTAATAGCTTTATAAGTAGATTTTATAGGAATAAAGTGTTCATTCTTGCTAAGCTTATCAATTACTAGCATGATCGAATCATTCTATTTTTTAGTTCTAGGCAAACCTCTGATAAAATCCAACGATATAGTCTCCCATTTCCATTTTGGTACAGGTAGAGGCTACAACAGGCCAGTTGGGTGTTGATTTTCAGCCTGCACCTGTTGACAATATCAGCACTTAGACAAGTATTTTGTTGTCTCACCTTTCATATTAGGCCAATAAAATAACTTCCTTAGTGTTGTTACCATTTTCTCGTATCCTGGATGACCAGATTATGGTTTCTTCTGTACTTCGTCCAAAATTGTTAACTTTAATTCAACTGAATCTGGTATATATAATCTATTTTTGAATCTTAGGATACCCTTTCTATCCAAATTCAGATCTGTCTTGTCTAAATTTTTTGCGCTATTTTGTAAATTTGTCATTGTTTTAATGTATTTTTCATCATTATTACTTGTAGTGTTTATCCTTTGCTCAATGTCACTTTTTGCCCTGCTAATGTTTATCTCAAACAACCCATGAATTCTTCTACTTAAATCATCTACTACTTGGCTTTCCTTACCTTTTATGGGTCTTACCTCGAAATCAAATTCGCTCAAGAAGGCCAACCATCTTGCTTTCCTTGCGTTAAGGTTTGGTTGACTAAACAAAAATTTCACACCACTGTTATCAGTCAACAACAGAAATTTTATGCCCATTATATAGTGTCGCAACATCTTTAATTCATGGATGATAGTTGCTAACTCCAAGTCGTGAGTGACGTAGTTTAGTTCATGCTCTTTTAATTTTTGGGACTCATAACAAATAATGTGCCCTTCTTGAGTTAGGACACCTGCCAAACCTTCTTTACTCACATCCATGTAGACTATGAAGTCTTTATCCAGGTATGTTAGCCTTAGAATTGGTGCGGTTGTTAACAATTCCTTTAACTTATTAAAATTGTCCTAACATTTCTGTGACCAATTGAACTTGGTTCCCTTCTTCTGTAGGGATGTGATAGGGTATGCAATATTAGCAAATCCCTCTATAAATCTGTGGTAGTACCCGGTGATTCCCATGAATTACCAAATTTTTGCTACGTCCTTAGGGATAGGCCATTCCATGATGGCTCTTATTTTTTCTAGGTCGACTGCAATACCTTCTTCAGATATTACATGTCCTAGGTACTATATTTTCTTTTGATAAAAGTCACATTTGTCAAATTTAGCATACAGTTTGTGTTTTCTTAAAGTTTGCAATATTATCCTTAGATGGTCTTTCTGTTCTTCTTTTGTTTTAGAATACACTAGGATATCGTCAACAAATACCAAAAAAAACTTATCTAAGTACTAGATGAAAATTTTGTTGGTGCGTTAGTGAGACTAAATGGTATAACAACAAATTTGTAATGTCCATATCTCATTATGAATGTTTTTTTACTTATGTCTTCCTCTTTTATTCTAACATGGTGATAACCAAATCTTAAATCCAATTTAGAGAAAATGTTTTCCCCACCCACTTGATCAAACAAATCATTGATTCTAGGTAGGGGGTACTTGTTCTTAATAGTCATTTTGTTTAATTGTCTATAACCAATGCATAATCTTAGAGTTTTTTATTTCTTTTTAACAAATGGGACTGGTTCTCCCCATGGCGAGACACTCAGTCTGATATATTCCTTGTCAAACAGTTCTTGTAGTTGAATCTTCAATTCTGTTAATTCGGGTAAACTCATCATGTAGGGTGCCTTAGATATGGTGGATGAACCAGGAAACATATTGATATAAAAGCCTATCTCTCTTCTTGGGGGAAGTTCAGGTATTTGATCAACAAACACATCTCTAAAATCATGCAAGACGATAAAATCTTTTAGTCTAGGTTTATTTTCTTTTTCCAACAGATTTGTCACTTGTATAGCATAAATATGACATCCTTTTCTCATGCACTTCTTAAATTATATTGTTCAAATCTGCCTAACTGAGACTGGTTTTCGTATACCTTGTATTGTCCTAACAATATCGTTTTCTTCTCTATAAGTGAGTGTTTTTTCATAACAATCCAAAACTGCTTTATGACTCTCTAACTAGTCCATTCTAATAATTATATCATAAGACCCTAACGGTAGAATATTCATATTTATCTTTTTGTTTTGACCACCTAAACTAAACTCACAGTCAGAAATGAAGTCGGTCAATTTTCTTTTTGTTCATGTTGCTAGTTGTACTAGCCAAAAATTTACATGTCTTATTTTCTTAAGATTATTTGAATCCACTACACCAGGGGCAATATAACTCAAGGTAGCTCCTGGATCAATTAAAATAGAAACATTATAATTGCTAACTTTACCTTCAACTTCCACTATAGTGGATTGGTGATCAACTTGTTAGCCATCCACAGCTGCATTGATCCCATGTAAGCTTATGCCCACATATTCCACTGTAGAAGCTTCCTCTAGGTTGTGAACCGTAGTCCTGACTATAGAAGTTAAACCTGGATAGTTCCTTCTTAAATGATTCTCTCCACATTCCCAACATTTTAACTATTCTCTGGGGTTGTCCCCAAACTTCTTGGTTCCCATATTAACTAGTTTACCACCTCCTTGGATGTTCTGGTTATTGGAATGAAAATATTTTCTTCGAAAACTCTTTGCTGCATTCTGGAAACAGGTTGGTTGATATCCCTTCTTCTGCTGGTTCATTTTGTCTTGTTTCTTGTCTTTCCAACCCTTAAGAAATTATGATCATTGTTTGTATTGGTTGTAACACATTCAGGCCTTCCTGAAAACTTCACTCAAGGTCTTCAGGTTGTCTAATTCGATACTGTCCTTATAGGACTGTGGTAAACAAATTAGGAGTTGTCGGGTTTTTACTTTGTTCTCCCGAATATAAGGTACGAACCTTAATAATTCCAAGAATTTTTTTATCATGTCATCCATAGTCATTTGACCGAGTCATAGCTCATAAAACTCCTTGGTTTTTCTTTCATAGTAACTTTCAGATAAATACTATTTCTTAAAGTATTTCTTGAAATATGACCACTCCATCTGTTTTTCCTTTAGGCCCTTGGCCAACTTCAAGTCTTGCCACCATATACTTTCTTTTCCTTTCAGGTTGTAGATGGCCATTCTAACCTTCATGTTGTTGGAATAGTTGTAGATCAGGAAGTACTTTTTAATGTCTAATAATCATGCTTCAACCTCCTCCCCTGTCCTGGATTCTTCATCAAAGGTGGACGGTTTGATTTTCTTAAACTCTCCCTCCAAATGGTCCACATGTTTCCTATTTCTTCCTATGGTTGTTTTATCTTTCATTGATGGTGTGCCTTCGGAAGAGCTATCCCTTTTTTCCACTTCAGGACCAGAGTTATTGGAGGGCCTTTTACTGACCTCTTCTTCATGGTTATTGTCTTTTGAGATCTTTTTTGTTACTATGCTTCACAATAGTAATTCATTTATTTCATGTTGTTCTTGTTGTGCCTTTTTCAGTTTCTCATTGTCTTCCTTGAAAACTTGCATTTCCACAATAATATTTCTCATGGTTTCCAGAACCTGGGTGGCAGAACTTCCCTCACTATTTTGTCTAGGTTCTCTAGAAGGTCCTTGCTCAGGATTCTCCCCAAGCCTGACCTCCTCTTCATTCTGGGCTGCCATTATCAAAACATAAATAATGTTTTTTTTATTTGTAACAGTAAATGTTTTGTTAGTTTTTTCATTGAACAAAAAGTATGTACTAAGAAAACAACAATTTTGGCCTTGTTTTAAGGTCCAAGTGTTGCAACATTTTCTCTGATACCATATGTAATATACCCCAAATTACCAATAATTTTATTTTTTTTATCTAGAGTCATTAGAATTAATTATTTTCTTTCAATATATTTAATGCATTGATTAACTATAACCATAGATAATTCTATTATTCCTTTAATTTCTGGAAATTACACTTACCATTTCCTTGACATAGGTGCAACTAAAAAAACCAATCCTAACTCAATCCTATTCTCCAAGAGAGGATGAAAGGGTAGTTTAATTACTACCATCCTATTTACCTTGATAAATCCATTCAAACCGTGCACAAATACCATAGGGCATACTATGGAAACATTACATGTGACGACCCCTTGGGATCAATGAAATATTCAACCCATAGGTTGTATATGCAATGTTACATTTTATACATGGTTGATTCATACGTGGTTATTTCTAACATGGTGCCACGATGTAAAGGCATTAGAGCCTCGAATAGTTGTGACTAAAACATTGGTAATGATCCTATACTAACCAACTTTGGCACAAGGTCCAACGAAAACCTGATAGGTAACTGTATCATAACCAGATGAGCAGGAAGACTGAACTAAAACCCTAAACGGACTCTCACGCACTTACCATAAATATTGATAAGAAAACTCCAGAGAAAATTGTCATGACTTAAATAACCCTACCTACGACATTTAAGAGGTCATGTAGCATACTCCTTTGGGATATCACTTGACCTCCACTCCCATTGTGTCTTTGCCACCTCGCTCTCTTCACATGGCCTAGGTATCGCTCGTAACCATCCCCATTAATCTGCTTGGAAATGGTTATGCTGAGGTTATTGTTTCATTCTTTGCCCTTGTTCTGTGTATTTGCAAGAACATTGGAATTCCATCACTGATGTTGTTAAACTCGGTAGCATGGTCCAGCTCGTGGAGTTGGACTTATTCTTGGCGGAAAGGAGACTAGGATGCGCTTACCAGTCGGCTACCACCCTATACCAGGTAAGTCACTTCTCAGTTATTTTAACTGAACTCCCTGTGAATTCCAGAAGGACACCATGCACACCAGTCTCCCTTTTACTCCTATTAATCTACTGGTATCGACCTTTGTGGCCTGATATAGCGTTTATAAAGGTTGCTAGCATACTTGGAAATGTCCAGGGTTTTCGTGGCTTCATTTTAAAATATCTGTATTAGTTTTTATAAAACCCCTATACCCTACGACAGGCATTTCTTTAAGAGTAAAACCGTGGGGAGTCTTGGACTGTGATAAAGCCAAAGGAAGGAAAGTTTCCCCACAGTGCAGGAGCTAGCTCGGTTAAACTAGATAAAGTGGTGTTTACTGCATTTTTGTCTCTTTTTTGTTATGAAATCTTTATGTTTACTCAACTCGATGGAGATGTGAGTGCTTGGCCTGAGCCTTTCATGGGTTTCCACGACGTGGAATAACTTTGTCTGTCTCATTACTTGTCTGTATGCAACATGGTTTCATTGGGTTTTTACCTTAATTAGTTGTGAAATGATTATAGTTCTGTACCTTTCTTTACAATTTGGAATTTCCAATCTTCAATGCTGAGAGTATACCCCCAAGTGCTTGCCCAGATTTAACTCAGGTTGAAAGAAGCATGATATGTATAGATCTAAACACAGCATTATCCATTGTGATACTGAGAGTGTTAAATATAATGTAAACTCAACAGGTTGATTGTACACTTCCAGCTGTCCTGGCCAGCTGTACTTTTATTTTCTTGATTTGCTTGAGCTTATTTAGCTCAGTTATTTTCCCTTTGCATTAGAAGTTCTTCATTAACTCTTCTTATTGTACTTTCTCCTTACATTCTCAATATACTGAATACAGTTTTATGCTCTGTTCTTTTTTCTCTGCATTTCTTGCTTCACAATTTATCATGGTATCAAAGCTTCAATAGTAAGCCTCTTCACATAGGCTGGAGAGCAACACGATCCTCACAGCGCAGAGCTTACACAGATCATGAGAGCACACGACACAGAATTTTCACAAGCCTTGGACAGTTGTCCGTAATACTCTCAAAATATCCTCGTAGGAAGCTCACGCAAGGAAACAGAGCGCTATACGCTCAAAAGATCGAGCATGCAGAGACTGCAGAAGAAGAAAGTTTAAAGAATCGTGAACAATTTTGAATTCGCCAAAGATTCACGAAGAAGAGCTGCAGGAGGCAGGAACATTTGAAGAATCCAAAGAATTCAATCAAATTTGTGAAAGATTACTGCAGAAGGCAAAATTGTTTAAAGAATTTCGCAAATTCTCTCAAATTCATCAAAGATTGCAGCAGAGAACAGTAAGCTTCAAAGAACTCGTGAAATTCTTTCAAATCTTTGAAAGATTCACGATTTTTTTTTCTGCAAGGGAAAATCCTTGCAAGAACAGCAAAAAAACTTGCGAAAGCAACCAAGAACAGTCGTCGCAGACATAAGATCCATCCTGTGAAAATATTTGAGGCGGAAATCCAGTTCAGAAGTGACGAGGAGAGTGCAGAAAAGGTGAAAGAATTTCAGCCATTAGATTTCGCACAGAGGATCGACAGTCATCGGATCTGTGAGAAAGTGCACAAGGTTTAGTCCTCTGGAGTGCACAGGTGAAAATTCCACTTGCGAAGTCGTAAAATCCTAAAATCATCTGGACTGTCCATCAAGGAGGACACATAGCGAGATCTCGACATTTCGCTGACTCGCAGGGTGTAAAGGTCAAAAGACTGCAGTGAGAATTCACGAATCGTGAAATAGCAAGTCATTCTGGACTGTTGGATCGAGAAAGATCATGAGTCATCGATCTGACTCTATCGCAATATCGGGAATCGGGACTTGGACGAGCAAAGGGGACTGCACTCGAAACCCCGATACTCGAAATAGAGAAATCCCGAATTTACGAATCGTGAAATCCCGAAAGGATTATGAACTGTCCATCTCAAAGGACAAGTGGCAGCAGATCTAAGCACCATAAAAATTTCAGCATTTCAGAGTTCGCGGTTTGGAAAACTCTGTGACAAGAGTTCTAAACTCGCGAAATAACGAGTTGCGAAATCTCGAGAGGATTTGGACCGTCAGATCATAGGAGGATCTGGAACGTTGATTGTCCAAGGTGAAATTTTGGCACCTCACACACCGGGAGTCCGAAGGACCCAGGGTCGTCACAGCAAAACTGCCGAAGTCCCGAAACATGAAATCCCGAAAAGGCGTTAGCGCCAGGATATTTAGAATTTTGGTAAATTGAGGGACAAAGAACCAGCGAAGACATCGCGATTCCCCGATTCACAAAAATCCGGTAGCGCTTGAACATTTAGGCGCATGGACACATTAAATGGAAACTAAGGGTCAATTCGAGGCCGTTAAGCTCTTTTTGGCGTTTCGTTGACGAAAACTTGGAGAGACAAGAGTTTGGAGGACTCGCATTCAACATTCTCGAAGTCCCGAAGGACGAAATTCTGAAGTCACTGCAAATTACGTGCAGGAGACAGGTAAATGTGAATTTTCTTTCTGTTTTTACTAAATTCTTTAAAATATGGCGACATCTAGCAATTTAGGACCAACTCAAGGTCTGATTCTTCTTGGAAAGAACTATGAGTTCTGGTCTCTTCAGATGAGATCGTTCTTGCAAGCACAAGAGTGTTGGGATCCAGTGGATCTTGGATATGCGGAACTAGATCCAGCAAACCTTTCTGCCATGACAAACCAGCAAATAATTGCTCAGGCAACTCAGAGAAATAGAGAAAATAACGCTAAATTTTGGATTCAAAATTCAGTGGATGATTCGATTTTCTCAAAAATCACAAATGCTATTACTTCAAAATAGGCCTGGGACATCCTTAAATCAGCTTACCAAGGAAATGACAAGGTTAAAACAGTGAAACTACAGACCTTGAGAACGTAATTCGAGACTTTAAGAATGACAGAGTCTGAAAATGTGGATCAATTTATGACCAGTGTCATGGGAATTGTGAACCAGATCAGATTGACTGTTGAAGCCATCCCTGATCAACGCATTGTTGAGAAAGTCCTGAGAATTTTACCAACTAAATTCAAAATGGTCGTTACAGCAATCCTTGAATCCAAGGCTATGTCATGCTTTTCAACATGTTGGAGCCGCCCTTGTTTTTTACCTTCCAAAAAATTTTCAATTTTCGAAACTTGAAATCTAAGTTGACTTTCTTCCAAGATCTTAAAACTTTGAAATCTTATCGCCTAAACAGAGATTCTTTTCCTACTTTCAAAACAGATCCATTCTCGCAAATATGTTCGCTCTTTTGTTTTTGTTTCGGGGTCTCGCAAGTCGGACACTTTAATTTTTGAATTCACAAGTCCCAAGTCGCGAAACTGCGAACTCGATTTTAATTTTCACCCAAGGCATCGAATAGGGTGAAACCTTTAACCCATGTTTAGACATCATCGGGGTTTCGTGCCTCAGCATTCGTCAAACCCAAGTTTCTGTTCTTACAGCCCTGAGAGCCGAGAACGCGATAATTTTTGTAACCTTTGTCAAGGATTAAAGGTTAAAAAACTAACCATGGTTAAATTTAGTTCTCGGCACCTCTCCACTCGGTACTTTATTTCTTAGAGTTAAAGCTCCTAAAACCCCAACTCACGAGGTTGAGACAGGATTATAGCAAGATTAATTAGCAGCCTAATCTAAGATTTTCTTCAAATTAATTGGAGCCTTAATTATCGCCACATCACGATATCGCGACTCAGCAGAGCATTCTCCCAAAAATCTGTCTTTAAAGTTCTGAGTCGCGATATGTCGAATAAATTAATTATATGATTAAGGATGCGCTAAAATTACGGTTATTGTTGATTAAGCTAAAATCGACACTCGCAGTCTCGCGAGTTGAAAAGTCAAAATGTTAAAGGGAAATTCACGATGCGACGAAAAGCGAGAAAACGATTTAAGTCCCTAAAATTTGATTTTTTAAATTAAAATGAGATACGTTTCGCGCATCAAGGTTGCACACTTCATGAAGTAGCTACTTGTTCTCCATAACCCAACTGCCTATCAAGCCATCGAACATTGATGATATTAATGAAAAATTAGGGTAAATCCACGAATAAATAAGATCGGATTTATACAATAAATTTGGTTTTATTTGCGATTTGACAGACTTATTTCAAAGGTACAGGATTTTCAAATATATACGAGAGTTTCGTTCTATTTTAAACATTTCTCATAAACGCACAGAGCTCAACTTTCTCCTAGGGAACTCATTTCTGCATGTATACACAGGTCTATTGCAGAAGAGCGAAAAAGCAAGCGTCAACCATGGCTCCAAGGAGAGCAGTGAAAGTGAATGTCGAGGTTGTTGTGCAGGGTCCAGACAACGTCTCAAATACTTCACCTTGGATTGGTGGCTCAGTACCCACCTTGTCGTTTATTTCAGATATTCTGCAATTCGAGTTGGTAAACTATTCAGACTCCGATAACGATGACAACGATATTGTAAAGGACGACCTGAACATTAAATACAAGAAAATTTTTCAGTCGGGTATGCACCTGGTTGCAACCAAGCCACAGTTTCTCCCATACTACGACATGATCCGATGGGCATTGGATCACATAGACCTACTCACCAGAACTATCATAAATGACCAACGGGCCACGGTCGGGACTTTTAGGCCGGAGCATATCCAATCTATGTATAAGCTCCCAGCAACTTCTGAATATACATATGGCACTGAATTCCTGGAGGAATTCAAAAAGGAGTGCGAAGAATATAACAAAACCATGCCTGGTTTGATAAAATATTGGGTTTCGCGCTCCAGGACATTCAGAGCGAATGACAAGGGCGTGTATTCAATTGCTTTGCTAGAACCACAGTATATGTATGTGGCGATGATGACATGCCGACTTTTTGGAAGGGAGGATACCGCGCATTTTTACATCCAGTGGGTACCTCTCATATTTCGGGTAGCAGAGGGTTCCTCATTTAATTGGGCGAAGATGCTCTCCGACAGTTTGTTCAATAGGGTCACAGAGTATCGCGAGCAAAAGGCAGCCGGGAAACCATCCTCATTCTTCATGTCTGCGTATTTCATGGACGCGATATGCTCCATGACGCATTTCCCTTTGATGAATTGGGCTTGGAGTCCAACCCAAGAAAAAAATGTACATGAGTACCACGATAAACTGTGGGAAGATAAGGCAAATGAATTTATTTATGAGATTTTCAACTGGGTGATGGTGCCCCTGCACATCACCAATTTTGGTCTTTCTCCACCTCGCATCTCAGAATTGTAAGCACCCATTTGGGAAATTGTGGATTAAAGAGGTTTGAACACGAGTGTTCACCTTCGAATGATTTTTTCCGAGGGGCGAGGTCCTATGCGGAAGTGTAATTTCGAATCAGATCTCTAGCACCCGAAGACAGGGCCTCTGTTTTAAAATTTCAGGAGCATAGGAAAAGATGCCTCCCCATTGTGCTGGGAGGTTTGGGACTTTCCAAGGATAAAGAAAAGGAGGTCGAAATTTCTGCGGGGAAAACTTCTAATCCCGAAAAACGTCAGGAAGGGGAGCAGGAGAAGAATCCTGAGCAGGAGAAGAATCCCGAGCAGGAAAAGAATCCCGAAACAAAAGAAGGGACTACTGACCCACCCAAGGAACATAATCTAGAGGTGGAAGTAAAAAACACAAACCTGCCAGAGACTCAAAATCCAGAGACAGAGACGAAGACCTCTGATCCTCCGAAGGAGCAAGACTCACTCGTCACACCAGGAAAGGCGGCGAAGCAAATCGGGGAACCAATCACTTCTATCACCCCTTTGCATTCAACGCAAGGAAACATACAGGAAGGATGGATTTTTAGCGAAGAACTAAGGCCCGTCAGAGCAGAAGAACTTCCTCCCAATGAGTTCTTCTTCGACAAAAAGAGAAAGGCAGTTGTGAAAAGGGAGTTCTCCCAGGAAGAAGGATCAACTGTCAAAAGGTTCAAAGTGATGACCGATGGGATGAACAAAAGGAAAGATGAATTTGCCATGGAGATTGTAGGAACGCTAGGAGCATATGTGACGGAAAATCAATTCTCGGTCGAGATGTTAAAGAATCATCTCAAAGCAAAGAATCGCCTGATCAAGACTCTTGAAGCCAAAGTGGCTTCGGCAGCAGAAAGCACTAAGAGTCAAGCGAGTGGAGAAATAGAGCTGGCCCGAATGACCGATAAGAAATAAATAGAAGTCCTCAAAACCAAGCTGGAACAAGCAAATTCAGTGATCCGAGATTGTCGGGTACAGTCGGGTCAGCAGAGGAATCTGATCACAGGGTTACAGACTCAGTTAGAGGTTGTCGAAAGCAAAATGATCAACGTTGAGGGGTTTAAATCCCGAGCAATTGATATCAGGGGCAGGATCTCTTCTGTACAACAAATTCTGTTAGACAAAGTGGGGGTCATCTGAGAAGATTGCATGTTAATGCATCATATTTCAGAAAATCTGACTATCAAAGAAAGGAACACAAAAGCCGCTCGGGTCACCTTCCAAGAAGCAGTGATAGCTACCAACAACAGATTTTCAGCAGGGCCCCCTGGACTCACCATTGCCGAACAAACTAGGGGTAATATTTTGTTAAAGAATTGGGAACATGATATTACTTTAAGCAAGGAGCAGGCTCAGAAAGTGGCAATTTCATTAAAAGAATCTTCCAATGCCATAAATGGTGAGTTGTTAGGGATGGAAAGTGGAGGTGACACAGAGACGCTAAGGCAGATGAATATAGAGTGGATTTCCCTCGACGTGAAGGAGAAGAATGAGAGAAATTCGGTGGAAATCTCTAAGATGGACAGGGTAGACATGGCTCAAATCAACCAACATTTGATTCAACCTAGTGCACAACTCGGCACCCTTGACATTGTCGATGCACAAATAGGTGATAAACTTCCACAGTTAGCCCGAGAGTGTTATTTTGCTGAAGCCAGTTGTCAAGCCGAGCCTTCACAACTTATATCCCAGTTTGTGGACAAATGTATCATGTACACTGAATCCATGCGAACACAAGCACCTGGCACTTCTTGAAAATAGAGTAGGAAATGGAGTGATTTCGCTCCTCCCAGTTGTCGAGCAAAAATTTCACAGCTTGTATCCCAGTTTGTAGACAAATGTATCATATGCACCAAATCCACGCAAAGGAGAGAACCTGGCACTTTTTGAAAATAGAGTAGGAGAGGTGGATGGATTGGGCTGCTCTCGTTTGTAATGAAATTAATGAAACCGTGGAGTTTCGCGAGGAGAGAAATTTGTATAAATAGACCACAAAAAGAAGAAGAAAGGGCTGGACTTTTTGGCAAGGATTGTAATAGAATTTTTACATTGGAGAAGTTAATACAAGAAAATTTGAAGATTCCCGATTCCGTCACAACTGTGTTACAAGTTTGTTTTGTTATGTTTCTTGTTTCATTTCGTTTCACTCTTCATAATTGATGCGTATCACTATAATTTAGTACGACCACTACTATAGTGAAAGGATTTCATTTTTCTGTAATTGTTTCTTGTCTTTCCTTTGCACCAGCTATTAGCGGGTGTAAGACCAATTTGCATTTACAGAATTTCATATTTATCTACACTGCGTCAATTATTTCTATGGCGATTTATTCTTCTGTGTATGTGTGAGTTTTCTATTGAAAGTAACCTTACGTTATCTACAGCTAAACGTTTTTCTCTCACCCTACATCTTTTACTAAAAATAATACAGTTACGAGAAAGGGCCTTCAGTTTGCATTCTTATTTCGTTCTTCATGTAAAAGTTTCTCTTTATGTTAACCAAATTGAAACAGCATTGAAATCTTCTGTTTAAATCATTTCCATCTTGTTACTGTTCCTCAATGACTGTCCCTGCAACAACTCAACCAAATATTCAACCCGGACTATCTAATCAAATACATATCGCCTTAAATCTTTTTGACACAATCCTTAAAACTGCGAACACCCAGGAGGAATTGGAACGTTCATGGGCAGCCATTGAGCAAGATATTACTACCCAGGAACAGTTGGAAGATAGACAACGAGAATGTAGAATTCCTCGTTAGTTTCCCATACCGAAGGTTAGTGTTACCCTTTATCAACCTTTATCACACTTTCGAATGCCTTGACACTGTGCTTTAAAGCCTTAGGTACAGACTCAGGAACAACATCTTTCTGGCACCGTTGTCGGGGAACGAAGTTACGAAATCTTTTCCCTGGGAAAATGACAAACTATTTCGTTGATAGTGTTACTCTTTGATAGTGAACATAGAGTGCACACAGTTTTAACGCTTTTTTAAAAAAAATCTTTCACTTGGCGACTCCACTGAAACACAAACTGGCGTCTAGTAGAAGGCATACCAGACAGAACCCGGATGGCAAGCCGATTACGCATGTTAATAATTCTGAAAAAAATTTAAGAGCAAGAGGTTCGTTTGAGGCAACCGCTTCAGTTAAAAAGCCCGAGAACCCACTTTTAAAGACTAAATGCCCTTCAAAGCCTCCCACTTCCTGCAGTCCTCTGTCTGATACCCAAGATCCGGAAACAAACTACTCTGAATTTAGGAGTGAGACCCATCAGACTTTCAGATCTATAAACAAGGGAAAGGATCCTTTAGAAAGATCGTTGTCATTTGACATACCAGCCTTTCTTCGGCAGAGCTTTCCAGTTTCACCTGATTCAAAAGAGTGTGTTACACCCTCTTTTCCCACTCCCAAGTCGATGGCAGGTGTCGGAGGAGGAGGTGGAGGACGACCGAATGTCCCTCCTCCTGGAGTATTTGAAAAAGTAGCAGTGAGATACGCTCCCTTGGTATTACTTGTTCCCCTCCATGATTTACCTGACAACTACATCAAAAATCTTCCTAAGTTCACTGGAGAGGGAGATCTAACCGCAGCCGAGCATATAAACTTTTTTGACCAGTTCGCAGACATCTGTGGTATTGAACACGAGGATGTCTATTCGAGACTACTTGGCCAAACCTTCGAAGGACAGGTCTGAACTTGGTTTTGGAGTCTTCCTGCAGCTTCTATTCGGACATATGATGCCTTGGAAGACGCTTTCCTCAGACAATGGGGAGAGCGAAAGGATCACTTATATTACCTTACTGAGTTTGGGTCCCTAAAGAAAAAGAACTCAGAAACCGTTATGGAATTTATTCTGAGATTTAACAAACTTTATAATAAAATTCCAGCTGTTGTTAAACCTTCTGAACCTTCAGCCAAAGTAACCTTTACAGGAGCTTTCAAACCTAATTTTGCATTGCTTTTGCGAGAAAGAAGAGGAGCCACCCTGAATAGAATGCAAGACGATGTTTTCGAAATAGAATCTAATATGATGGCTTCAGCCAAGTTGGGAGGCTCTCTACAATTGGACATGTCCTATGCCAGAATCCCAATTTTCGGTAGTCAGTTTACCCGGTTGTACAGAGAAACAAGATTGGCGTATACTGTCAGTGACCCTCATAATCCAAATAACTTTCCCATTTACGTTGCAGACCAAGATCTGGGAAATTGCATATTGTCATTTGATGATGGTTTAGATGGGTGTCCAGAAGAACTTGATATGAAGCAAGAAGAGCTTAGCCCCTTGACTGAAGAACTATGCAAAAGTGGTATCTGGAAAATGTACTTCGATGGCGCTTCGTCTTTCGAAGGAGCTGGTGCTGGCATATTTTTAGTAGCGCTTGAAGGTAAGTTTATTGTTCCTTTCTCATATCGTTTGCAGTGGGATATAGATTACACCAATAACGTATGTGAGTATGAAGCATTAATCTTAGGTTTAGAGGCTGCAAAGAAGTTAAATATAAAAAACTTGGAGGTTTACGGTG
>ML778166.1:302630-341041 GCA_009831015.1 Picea engelmannii | reverse complement strand
TTGCTCAAGCATTTATTTTTAATTTTTGGTTTTCCTTCCTAAATTCTCAACGCATTTTAAATCAAATTTATATTTGTTTTTGCAGGATTCCAGCTGCAGACGAAACTAGCTAAAGAAATAAGGTGCAGATCGGTGAGGGAAATAGGACGACATAAAACAGGTGATACATAAGATAATTCATAGCCCACAAAGAAATTGAAAAGAAAAGACAAAGGTGAGTTTTCTCAATACTCAGGTCATGAAAGGCTGTTTTAGAAATCTAAGGTAATATTGTTCAAATTGCAATATAAAAAGTTAGATAACAGGATTATTTTTGGCTTCATAATCCTCAAACCAAATAATTTGAGTGAATATATTAAAATCCAAAAACAGTCAGTCATAATTTTTGTTCCTAAATATATCCGAAAACCAGTCCCGAACTGTTGCGACCTTTTGTATATTAAGCCATTGAATTGCTACCTTGTTTTCTGCCTAACTTTAGCAAGTCACTATCTTCCCGACTCTTTGTAAAGGAGTAAAAGTTTTTCATTTTAAGCCTCAGGGATTTCGGAACAGATCTTAATAAGAAAGTTGGTCCTCACAACTACTTGATCTTCTGCTAAGCTAAGGAATGTTTATAGTGATCCTAACGTTCCTAGGTTTTTCAACAGCGTCGAAAAAATCAAAGCTTGTTTGAACAGGATATTCCTTAAAATTTTATTATAAACCCTGTCTCCCTAAGAACCAAAGGTCTTGTGAGGGTCAAAGGAAGGTTGGTACCGAGTAATCAAAATAAGTTGGCAGACCTCTGATAAAAAATATTACACAGATCTCGGCCCTGATATAAACTGATTGCTCCCATCTTCGTGTTTTAAAATTAAATACTAAGACAAGTGGTGAAAGGAAATTCAGAAATGATTGCCCTCGTCTTAGCGTTTAAACGCATAAATACTTTCTGAAGTGGTGAAAAGAAATTCAGTGAAAAAGGGGTCAGACAACTTCACCGGAGTACTGAACAGGCTCGCTGGCAATGAAGCAATGTCTGAGAGATCTGTAAGGCTATTACACATAAATATAAATCTACTCCGGTAATCAACACTTTCTGAAAGCCTGATCATTTCCCCAAATTCTAATGGGACTTCCCTATTTTAAATTATATAATAGCATTTTTAACGCAAGCTGAGAATAGTAAGATCTGTTGAATATCCTAGGGTCGTTTTGACTGTCTTAAAGTGTCCCCAAAGCTAGTAGTAAGAAAGGGAAAGTTGTGAAAGTGACTTCAGCTATGTTTAGAAAATTATCTGAGTTCGAAAAAAAATCTGGGGCACAAAGCGAAGATTTCCCTCCCCTTCTATCTTTTTCCTCGATTTTTCTGTTGATTTTAACCTGTGACTCCATTTACCCAATTTTGGCACTTGGTATACTGTTCTTCCTGCCTCACAGGGAAGCGGGATCCCTAGTTGGAGCCTATGTTGGAGCCGCCCTTGTTTTTTACCTTCCAAAAGATTTTCAATTTTCGAAACTTGAAATCTAAGTTGACTTTCTTCCGAGATCTTAAAACTTTGAAATCTTATCGCCTGAATAGAGATGCTTTTCCTACTTTCAAAAACAGATCCATTCTCACAAATATGTTCACTCTTTTGTTTTTGTTTCGAGGTCTCGCAAGTCGAACACTTTAATTTTTGAATTCACAAGTCCCGAGTCACGAAACTGTGAACTCGATTTTAATTTTCGCCCAAGGCATCGACTAGGGTGAAACCTTTAACCCATGTTTAGACGTCGTCGGGGTTTTGTGCCTCGGCATTCGTCAAACCCAAGTTTCTGTTCTTACAGCCCCGAGAGCCGAGAATGCAATAATTTTTGTAACCTTGGTCAAGGATTAAAGGTTAAAAAACTAACCATGGTTAAATTTAGTTCTCGGCACCTCGCCACTCGGTACTTTATTTCTTAGAGTTAAAGCTCCTAAAACCCAAACTCACGAGGTTGCGACAGGATTATAGCAAGATTAATTAGCAGCCTAATCTAAGATTTTATTCAAATTAATTGGAGCCTTAATTATCGCCACATCGCGATATCGCGACTCGGTAGAGCATTCTCCCAAAAATCTGTCTTTAAAGTTCCGAGTCGCGATATGTCGAATAAATTAATTATATGATTAAGGATGCGCAAAAATTACGGTTACTGTTGATTAAGCTAAAATCAGCACTCGCAGTCTCGCGAGTTGAAAAGTCAAAATGTTAAAGGGAAATTCACGATGCGGCGAAAAGCGAGAAAACGATTTAAGTCACTAAAATTTGATTTTTTAAATTAAAATGAGATACGTTCCGCGCATCAAGGTTGCACACTTCACGAAGTAGCTACTTTCTTTCCATAACCCAACTGCCTGTCAAGCCGCCGAACATTGATGATATTAATGAAAAATTAGGGTAAATCCACGAATAAATAAGATCAGATTTATACAATAAATTTGGTTTTATTTGTGATTTGACAGACTTATTTCAAAGGTACAGGATTTTCAAATATATATGAGAGTTTCGTTCTATTTTAAACATTTCTCATAAACGCACAAAGCTCACCTTTCTCCGAGGGAACTCATTTCCGCATGTATACACAGGTCTATTGCAGAAGAGCGAAAAAGCAAGCGTCAGCCATGGCTCCAAGGAGAGAAGCAAAAGTGAATGTCGAGGTTGCAGCGCAGGGTCCAGACAACGTCTCAGATACTTCACCTCGGACTGGCAGCTCAGTACCCACTTGGTCATTTATTTCAGATATTCTGCAATCCGAGTTGGTAAACTATTCAGACTCCGATGACGATGACAATGATATTGTAAAGGACGACCTGAACACTAAATACAAGACAGTTGTTCAGTCAGGCATGCACCTGGTTGCAACCAGGCCACGGTTTCTCCCATACTACGACATGATCCGATGGGCATTAGATCACATAGACCTACCCACCAGAACTGTCGTAAATGACCAACGGGCCACGATCGAGACTTTTAGGCCGGAGCATATCCAATCTATGTATAAGCTCCCAGCAACTTCCGAATATACATATGGCACTGAATTCCTGGAGGAATTCAAAAAGAAGGAGTGCGAAGAATATGACAAAACCATGCCTGGTTTGATAAAATATTGGGTTTCGCGCTCCGTGACATTTAGAGCGAATGACAAGGGCATGTATTCAATTGCTTCGCTGGAGCCACAGTATATGTATGTGGCGATGATGACATGCTAACTTTTCGTAAGGGAGGATACTGCGCATTTTTACATCCAGTGGGTACCTCTCATCTTTCGGGTAGCAGAGGGTTCCTCATTTAATTGGGCGAAGATGCTCTCCGACAGTTTGTTCAACAGGGTCACAGAGTATCGCGAGCAAAAGGCAGTCGGGAGACCATCCTCATTCTTCATGTCTGCGTATGTCATGGACGCGATATGCTCCATGATGCCTTTCCCTTTGATGAATTGGGCTTGGAGTCCAACCCAAGAAAAAACTGTACATGAGTACCACGATAAACTGTGGGAAGATAAGGCAAATGAATTTATTTATGAGATTTTCAACTGGGTGATGGTGCCCCTACACATCACCATTTTTGTTCTTTCGCCACCTTGCATCTCGAATAGCATTGTTGTGAATCTGATCAGTATCGCGGACTGGTACGTAGAAGAAAGGTTCTCCTATTTTAGAGTGTTCGGAGCTCCTGTTCCTCCTCTGGCGCTATCACTGTTCATCCCCGACAAGCTGGCCTGTCACGAGATTGCTCGACAAATAGTGATTGGTGGAGTGAGTAAAGAGCTCAAAGCGTCATCGAAGAAGGTATGGTCGTTTTTCCCTGTTTGGCTAAATTCCTATTCCTTATTGGATTTCGGACATGCTAAGTCTGAGGCTACAACCATAGAAGACTTGAGCCTAATCTCTATTGAGTACAAAAATCATGATCCTCAGAGAATTGTAAGCACCCATTTGGGAAATTGTGGATTAAAGAGGTTTGAACATGAGTGTTCACCTTCAGATGATGTTTTCCGAGGGGCGAGGTCCTATGCGGAAGTGCAATTTTGAATCATATATCTAGCACCCGAAGACAGGGCCTCTGTTTTAAAATTTCAGGAGCATAGGAAAAGATGCCTCCCCGTTGTGATGGGAGGTTTGGGACTTTCCAAGGATAAAGAAAATGAGGCCGAAATTTCTGAGGGGCAAACTTCTAATCCCGAAAAACGTCAGGAAGGGGAGCAGGAGAAGAATCCCAAGCAGGAAAAGAATCCTGAAACAGAAGAAGGGACTACTGACCCACCCAAGGAACATAGTCTAGAGGTGGAAGTAAAAAACACAGACCCACTAGAGACTCAGAATCTGGAGACAGAGATGAAGACCTCTGATCCTCCAAAGGAGCAAGACTCACTCGTCACACCAGGAAAGGCGGCGAAGAAAATCGGGGAACCAATCACTTATGTCACCCCTTTGCAGTCAATGCAAGGAAACATACAGGAAGGATGGATTTTCGGCGAAGAACTAAGGCCCGTCAGAGAAGAAGAACTTCCTCCCAATGAGTTCTTCTTCGACAAAAAGAGAAAGGCAGTTGTGAAAAGGGAGTTCTCCCAGGAAGAAGGATCAACTGTCAAAAGGTTCAAAGTGATGACCGATGGGATGAACAAAAGGAAAGATGAATTTTCCACGGAGATTGCAAGAATGCTAGGAGCGTATGCGACGGAAAATCAATTCTCGGTCGAGATGTTAAAGAATCAGCTCAAAGCAAAGAATCGCTTGATCAAGACTCTTGAAGCCAGAGTGGCTTCGGCAACAGAAAGTGCTAAGAGTCAAGAGAGTGGAGAAATAGAGCTGGCCCGATTGACCGATAAGAAAGAAATCGAAGTCCTCAAAACCAAGCTAGAACAAGCAAATTCAGTGATCCGAGATGGTCGGGTACAGACGGGTCAGCAGAGGAGTATGATCACAGGGTTACAGGTTCAATTAGAGGTTTCCAAAAGAAAAATGATCTACGTCGAGGGGTTTAAATCCCGAGTAATTGATATTAGGGGCAGGATCTCTTCTGTACAACAAAGTCTATTAGACAAAGTGGGGGTCATCCGAGAAGATTGCGTGTTAATGCATCATATTTCAGAAAATCTGACTGTCAAAGAAAGGAACGTAGAAGCCGCTCGCGTCGCCTTCCAAGAAGCATTGATAGCTACCAACAACAGATTTTCAGTAGGGCCCCCTAGACTCACCATTGTCGAACAAACTAGGGGTAATATTTTGTTAAAGAATTGGGAACATGATATTACTTTAAGCAAGGAGCAGGCTCAGAAAGTGGAAAATTCATTAAAAGAAGCTTTCAATGCCATAAATGGTGAGCTGTTAGGGATGGAAAGTGGAGGTGACACAGAGATGCTAAGGAAGATGAATATAGAGCAGATTTCCCTCGACATGAAGGAGAAGAATGAGAGAAATTCGACGGAAATCTCTAAGATGGACAAGGTAGACATGGCTCAAATCGACCAACATTTGATTCAACCTAGTGCACAACTTGGCGCCCTTGACATTGTCGATGCACAAATAGGTGATAAACTTCCACAGTTAGCCCGAGAGTGTTATTTTTCCGAAGCCAGTTGTCAAGCCGAGCCTTCACAGCTTGTATCCCAGTTTGTGGACAAATGTATCATGTACACTGAATCCATGCGAACACAAGCACCTGGCACTTCTTGAAAATAGAGTAGGAAATGGAGTGATTTCGCTCCTCCCAGCTGTCGAGCAGAAATTTCACAGCTTGTATCCCAGTTTGTAGACAAATGTATCATATGCTCCAAATCCACGCAAAGGCGAGCACTTGGCACTTTTTGAAAATAGAGTAGGAGAGGTGGGTGGATTGGGCTGCTCTCGTTCGTAATGAAATTAATGAAACCGTGGAGTTTTGTGAGGAGAGAAATTTGTATAAATAGACCACAAAAAGAAGAAGAAAGGGCTAGACTTTTTGGCAAGAATTGTAATAGAATTTTTACATTGGAGAAGTTAATACAAGCAAATTTGAAGATTCCTGATTCCGTCATGACTGTGTTACAAGTTTGTTTTGTTATGTTTCTTGTTTCATTTCGTTTCACTCTTCATAATTGATGCGTATCACTATAATTTAGTACGACCACTACTATAGTGAAAGGATTTCATTTTTCTGTAATTGTTTCTTGTCTTTCCTCTGCACCAGCTATTAGCGGGTGTAAGACCAATTTGCATTTACAGAATTTCATATTTATCTACACTGCGTCAATTATTTCTATGGTGATTTCTTCTTCTGTGTATGTGTGAGTTTTCTATTGACAGTAACCTTACATTATCTACATCTAAACGTTTTTCTCTCACCCTACATCTTTTACTAAAAATAATACAGTTACGGGAAAGGGCCTTCAGTTTGCATTCTTATTTCGTTCTTCATGTAAAAGTTTCTCTTTATGTTAACCAAATTGAAACAGCATTGAAATCTTCTGTTTAAATCATTTCCATCTTGCTACTGTTCCTCAATGACTGTCCCTGCAACAACTCAACCAAATATTCAACCCGGACTATCCAATCAAATACATATCGCCTTAAATCTTTTTGACACAATCCTTAAAACCGTGAACACCTAGGAGGAATTGGAACGTTCATGGGCAGCCATTGAACAAGATATTACTACCCAGGAACAGTTGGAAGCTAGACAACGAGAACGTAGAATTCCTCGTTAGTTTCCCATACCGAAGGTTAGTGTTACCCTTTATCAACCTTTATCACACTTTCGGATGCCTTGACACTGTGCTTTAAAGCCTTAAGTACAGACTCAGGAACAACACAACAGATGAACTAATTGGTTCTCTGGTGACACATGAAACTAGACTACATCTCACAGATTAGTCAATCGCCAATGCCTTTAAAACTCAATTCTCCTTCAGTAGAGGGAGAGGCAGAGGAAGAAACAGAAGTCACCAAGGAAGAGGGAGCAGTCAAATTAACCCTCATTCCAGTGGAGGAAACATACAATGGCACCTGAATCAACACTTCCAAGGACATAGACAACATAATCAGAATCAGAGCTTCCAGCCTCAAAGAGGCAGAGGGAGAAGATCAAATGAGAAATCAAACATACAATGCTATTAGTGAAAAAAGTATGGGCACTATGAATCTAAATGCAGGAAGAAGCAAGCAAATCAACTCTCAGGCAGAGCACATGTGTCAAATCATACAGGAGAGACCTCAGGAGGTCTTTTTCTCTCATGTCACAAGACTGAAGAACAACCTAGAGATATTTGGTTGATGGACAGTGGATGTAACAATCACATGATAGGTAACAAAGAATTACTTTCATGCATTGACTCTTTAATCTCATCAGATATTACACTTGGAAATGATTCCTTAGTCAAAATTCAAGGAAAATTAACTATACCTATTCTTACTAAACAGAATGTAAAGAAGGACATAAACAATGTTTATCATGTTCCAGATCTAAAACATAATTTGCTAAGTGTAGGACATCTCATTGAACATGGCTATAAGGTACTCTTTGAGGGAGCATCTTTCAAGATATATGACAAAACCCCCAACAAAAAAATGATTTCTGAAATCCACATGAGTCAGAATAGGATGTTTCCCCTTACCCTCAGAACTACAAAACTGAACCAAACATATGCACAAAGTGCATCCACCCTGAATGAAACTATGGTTTGGCATACAAGATTTGGACACCTACCCTTTCAGAGTCTAATTCTTCTTCAGAAGCACTCCATGGTCAAAGGTCTTCCTATCTTTAAAGAGAAAATTTCCCCATGTGAGTCTTGCATACTTAGCAAACATAAGAGAACTAGTTTGTCATAGTCTTCCAATCAAGCCAAACAACATCTTGAACTTGTTCACACTGACCTATGTGGACCAATGCAAACAGATTACATAGGTGGTAGATTTTATTTTCTAACGTTTATTGATGATTTTAGCAAGAAAATCTGTATCTATTTTCTCAGACACAAGTCTGAAACTTTTTCAAAATTCAAGGAATTCAAAGCAGAAGCTGAAAATCAGAGTGGCAAATATATAAAAGCTCTCAGGTCATATGGAGGAGGATAATACAACTCTAAATAATTTGCAAATTTCTACAAATCACAAGGAATTATCATGCAAACAACAGCCAGGTATACTCCACAATAGAATGGAGTGGCTGAAAAGAAAAATCAGACAATAATGAATATGGCAAGAACACTTCTCAAAGAGAAAAGTTTGTCAAATAATTTTTGGGCTGAAGCAGTAGTATGCTCAGCTTATCTCTTGAATAGATCTCCAACCACCAAACTGAAGCTAAAATTCCCCCAAGAAGCATGGAGTGGGACAAAGCTCAATGTTGGGCATCTAAGGACATTTGGATGCATAGCATATGCTCACATACCTTCTGAATTAAGAAAGAAATTGGATGATAGAAGTGAGAAATGTATCTTCACTGGATATAGTGAAACATCTAAAGCTTACAGGCTTTACAATCCAATCTCCAAGAAACTAATTCTCAGCAGAGATGTAAAATTTCTAGAAAATCAATCCTGGAATGAATCAGAAAATCAGCAGATGGACAGCCAAAATCCATTGCTACCAAGTTTTGAAAATGCAGAAAATTTAGAATAGTCAATACCTCAACCTTCTCTTCCAAGATTGCAAGTACAAAGACAACCTAAAAACTCTCAGGATAACTCAACTTCCAGCAGAGACTCATTCTCTGAACCTTAAAATCAGATAACTCGAAGTTTGAGAGAAATCCATCAGCAGTTGGATGACTTTTAACAACACAAACTTTTTGCACTAATGTCATGTCAACCTACATCTTTTAAGGAAGCAGCCAAGGAGCCACATTGGGTTAAAGCCATGAAACAAGAAATTGACTCCATTGAGAAGAACAAGACATGGGATCTTGTTGATTTTCCAACTCACAAGAAGAGTATTGGTATCAAGTGGGTTTATAAGACTATACTCAATGAAAAAGGGTAGATTGAAAAACACAAGGCAAGACTTGTTGCCAAAGGATTCTCACAACAACCAGGTACTGACTATGGTGAAACATCTTCTCCAGTAACAAGACTAGACACTGTAAGGACTCTATTGGCCATAGCATCCCAACACAAATGGAAAGTATACCAGATGGATGTCAAGTCAGCATTCCTGAATTGTTTTTTAGAAGAAGAGGTGTATGTCGATCAGCCACCAGGATTTGAAGTCCAAGAACAACCAGCCAAAGTATATCGGTTGAAGAAAGCCTTATATGGCTTAAAGCAAGCTCCAAGAGCTTGGTACAGCAGAATCGACACTTACCTGATCAAAAGTGGTTTCAACAGAAGCCAAAATGAGCCAACTCTTTACACCAAAACAGATCAGCACAGTAAAATTGTGATTGTATGTTTATATGTTGATGACATGATCTATACTGGAAATCTTGAGTTAACAAATTTTAAACATGCCATGCAATTTGAGTTTGAGATGACATATCTTGGCATAATGAAATATTTTTTAGCGATTGAGGTTGATCAATCAACTAAAGGAATTTTTGTCTGTCAGCAAAAGTATGCAGCAGACATCATCAAAAGATTTCACATGGAAGAATGCAATCCAGCAGAAACCCCTATACCTCTAGGCACAAAATTGAGCAAGAAAGATGAAGGCCCTACAGTCGACCCTACCCTGTACAAAAGTTTAGTAGGCAGTTTGTTGTATCTTACAGCAACTAGGCCTGACATTATGTATGTAGCCAGCCTTGTTTCTAGATTCATGGAATCCTCCAAAGATTCTCACTGGAAAATGGCAAAACGAATTCTGAGATATGTTGCAGGAACTCTCAATTTTGGCTTATGGTACACTAAATCTGATAGTAATCAACTTTCTGGTTACACAGACAATGATTTTGCAGGCAGCCTAGATGACAGGAAAAGCACATCTAGACATGTTTTTCACCTGGGCACGAACCTGATCTCATGGGCATCAAAGAAGCAGCCAATTGTATCAATATCTTCTACAGAGGCAGAGTATGTCTCTGCTACCTCAACTTCTTTTCAAGCTGTGTGGCTGAGAAGAATATTGAAAGATATGTCACATACAGAAAAGGATCCAACTCCTATTTTCTATGACAATACTTCAACAATTGCTCTATCCAAAAATCATGTGTTTCACAAGAAAAGCAAACACATTGACACTCACTTTCACTTCATCCATGAGCTAGTCAATAATGGTGATATTGCACTTCAATTCTGTGGTTCTCAAGATCAGCTCGCAGATATCTTTACAAAGCCACTAGAAAATCTATTTTTGATTTTCAGAGACAACACTTGGGCATAACCAGTGCTGATGTTTGTAACTGTTGAGTTTAAGAGGGAGTGTTAAATATAATGTAACCTCAACAGGCTGACTGTACATTGCCAACTGTCCTGGCCAGCTGTACTTTTCTTTTCTTGATTTGCTTGAGCCTATTTAGCTCAGCTATTTTCCCTTTGCATTAGAAGTTCTTCATTAACTCTTCTTATTGTACGTTCTCCTTACATTCTCAATATACTAAATATAGTTTTCTGCTCTGTTCTTTTCTCTCTACATTTCTTGCTTCACAATTTATCAGAGAATATCTCTTTGACTGAATATCTGCCTTTTATATATGGCCTATAACCCCATTTGCATTCCAATAACTATAGGGTGAAGAGTTAAAATCGTGAAACTATTACGAAATATACTAAGTTTCGTCTGAATTATACCCGTTAAGTTTACACCACATTCTCCTCAAGTCCTGTGCGTTTGAAGAACTGTATGTGACTTGACTAGTTTTTTAAACAATAAAACGTAAGTTTAAGAATTTGACCTCGATGTCCCATAATTCATGTCGTGAGTTTGGGGCTGGGAAACGTAATGCCTCTGTGGAAATGCTTTACCCTGCGTAAACTTTTATTCTTGTGAAGTGTTGAGTTTACTTATCAATTCTCACTCTGTTAAGCTTAACGCAAATAAAAATATGCATACCTAGAACTCTGTTCTTGATTGTGTTTCATAAGTCTATGGATTTTTAGCTAAAAAGGAGAACAATATCTAGAAAACCCTATTTGATATTTGGATTGACAAAACTGTGGAACACATTTTATACTATGTACTTTTATAGTTCTGGCTATGCACTAGATGGCTTACATATTTAACTCTTCTACATACTTTGAAATTATTTTGAGCAATTGTTTTAATGTATTCAGTTGCAAGACTAATGATGGGACCTCTGTTTCTGTGGCGAGGGTAGCCATCAACTATTTAAAAATCCACTTCTCCCCTCTATGTTATCAGCTATTTAAAAATCCACTTCTCCCCTCTTTGTTATCAACTATTTAAAAATCCACTTCTCCCCTCTGTGTTATGGATGATTCGCTCAGCGTCGATGATGGAGAAAGGAACCCCACGTTATCCTCAAGCTAAGTAATTATTCATGTGTTTACAAAACTGAAAAGTGTTAATTTAGTGAATTCGTTTTTGACATGTACTCTATCTTTGATATTTAATTCTTCGTTGATGCGGCTTGGGATTACAAGGGCTCCCCACTTGAAAGGTACCATGTTGAAAAGATAATACCCATCCAAGTTTTATTAAAAGATACAAGTTTTCCTAGAATGTTATCATCGTATTAGATTCATACGAGGTGCTTAAAGAAAACTGGTTATTTGTATATTTCTGTCATAAACGAAAAAACATAGGGATAGCTCTGTATTGAATATGAATTTCACCATTTAATAATCATATTTGTATATACTGTGTAGAGTTTTAAAGATTCATTTTGTTCCAACTCTGTAATAAATAACATAATTTATGTATTTTCATCGCTCGACATTTGCTCCTGAGATTACTAGATTGAAAGATACATAAATCTTTTGCTACACATAATTTAGTTGGATTTAATGGAGAATACCTGTAATAGTCAATATATAATTTATGTGTATTAGATATTCATGTGGCTCTGAAAAACCTATATGTGCAACAACCTATTTACAAATACATAATTTTAAATTCTCGTAGTCACTCAAACTTCATTGGATAGTTGTACAGTTTAATCAATCCTTGAGTAAATACACACACACACACACACACGCACACACACACACACACACACACACATATATATATAAATGGTATAGTTTACATTCATCATGGAAATATTTCTATCCTATGTAGATGTACTATAACGTATAGAGGTATGCATAGATTTTTCTTGTAGACCTATACTTAACATTCTTCAACCTATAACAGTCTAAGTCTTTAAGAATATTTATGCTTGGATCTATATTCGTATTACAGTTCATCGAGTACGATACTTGAATAAGAAAACTTTCATATAATCACCAAAAGCTATCATACACAGTAATTCTCTCAACTCTACTTGTTGTATAATTCAACTGTAAAAGCTATCCAGAACTTAGTCAATGTATTCTACCAACTATTAATCAACCTAACATTGAACCAGGGAAGAGTAAGGGAACATATCTAAATAAGGTGCTAAAACAACAAATGGAACAACCAAATTCCACCCAACCATAGAACAGAACAACCAATCTACTTGCTCCATCTGCCCCCTAGCCTAACCATGAATACATAAGGGAGAGCTCCATAACTCCTCCTTATCTATAGTCCTTCTTCAGTTTCAGAAAAATTCTCCTTACCTCACACTCAAAAAGTAGTTCTCATAACAAGTGATATTATTTTCCCCAGCATACTAGGCAACATCCTACCTCCTCCCATATGTTATATATGCCAAAATAATTTGTGTCTAGGTCTTTTCCCCTTGGGAATTTTTGCATCTTTACAAATATCTGATTTCCAGGGGATTCCAATGACCAAATTCTTGATTTTCCACTTGTAGAATCTAGCCCTAAGGTAGGTCAAACATGTTCCCCACTCATGGAGTCATGGTCAACTGGTTTCAACCTGGTTGTTCCATTTGTCTCTCAGCAATAAATATAAAAATATTTTTTTCTTACAAGTGTCATAATCAAAGAGTTGGTTGGGAAAATCAAGTTTTTGCCCAACAGACATAATAATAATTTACAATTAACTAAATTCCAAATTCAGAATTGCCATAAATGGAAATAATTTTCCAATTTTGAATTTACCAAAAACGGAAATAAATTCCTAAGTATATTCAGACTTCAATAATAATTTATTTTGGGGGATATTACACTCAGGTTGCATATATGGAGTGCCCAGAGACTACATCACCAACAATACCCTTTTGCACAGATGGAAAACCCACTCACCACCACAGATGGACACAGTTTTGTAGAGTGCATCCACCACACCAACTCGCTTTCGAAAGGCAATGGTCCTTGCTCCATGAGGTACAAGTCAGTGTTATGGTGAGAATCATTTCAATATTTAAGCCATTTGATTATGTTGTATCTTATATTTCTCTAGATTTCATGATATATGCTTGGACATTATGTATTTTTCCTTGCTTCACCTTGGTGGTTGACATTGTGCCCTAGTAAGTGTTTTTCCTTGGTGGTGGGTTTGCTACTAGGAACCCCCTTAATGAGCCATCATACCATTCTCGACCATACTTGTAATGTTTCCCAGTTTTACTGAATAATAAAAAAAAAAAATAGGGACATTAAATCTCTTCCTTTCAAATAACATAATCAAAAGACATAAGGACAAGTCAAAGGGCATATGTCATCTCTATTCAACTCTCACAGGGATTATGTTTCCCTTTAGTAATAAACCTTTCTATCGTTAAGGGTTTGGTATTTTGGAGTCCACTCATACTATGTAGTAGTCATATATATCTAAGGATGGCCTTACCATAACCTAGCCACTCGATTTCCTTGACATTACTAACCTAAGTGGAAAGTGTTAATAGTATTTTGAAATGTCCTTAATAGTTCCAACTACATGTTAGCATTTATATAGATATATATAAATCCTACTAATAGATTTAAATCCATCTATGTGTGTGTGTGTGTGTGTGTGTGTGTGTGTGTGTGTGTGTGTGTGTGTGTGTGTGTTACAGTTTATACTATTAAGGCCCTTCATAATTTCTCATTTCTAGGCATGAGTATTTAATCTAGGTATTTCCCCAAAGCTTTGATAATATTCGCGTCCCTTCTTGGATGGTATTAATGTGTATAAAATACTAGGGTCCAAGAGAAGTAAAGGGTTCCAACATGCATATACTTTTCGCAAACCAAGGTACATTCTTTACTATAGTGGTGACTTTAAATTTTAGTTTTAACTGGACAACTGTATGAGGACCAGACGAACTTTGCTCCTGGTCTATATTAGCGTAGTTGGAGTTGGTCAAACATCATTGGGGCCCAATGATATCCTTCTTACCTTCTGAGTTTGGGTAAGGATACCAGACCGATAGTTACACCAGAACTGAAACAAGAGCCTAGCCTTGACAGTTGTGAATGTAATGTCCTAAAGCATTGTCCTTCTTCGCATTAACTCAACATGAAAACATAAGGGTAAGTGTCAAAGGGTTGCATTGAAACCTCTATCCAGAAACTTAATGGTTTTATGTGAAGGTAGAAGTAAAGGGTTCCAACATGCATATACTTTTCGCAAACCAAGGTACAGTCTTTACTATAGTGGTGACTTTAAGTTTTAGTTTTAACTGGACAACTATATGAGGACCGGACGAACTTTGCTCCTGGTTCATATTAGCATAGTTGGAGTTGGTCGAACATTGTTGGGCACAATTATATCCTTCTTCCCTTCCGAGTTTGGGTAAGGATAACAGACCAATAGTTACACCAGAACTGTAATGAGAGCCTAGACTCGACAGTTGCGAATGTAATGTCCTAAAGCATTTTCCTTCTTCTCATTAACTCAACATGAAAACAGAAGGGTAAGTGTCAAAGGGTTGCATTGAAACCTTTGTCCATACACTTAATGGTGTTCTGCGAAGGCTCCCTTGAGGCCTGTTTTCTGGCCCTCGTGTCCAACACAGAGTAGTCCACCTCCCATTAATCACATGGTAGTGTACTGGTTTCATTAACTATCTTTATTACTTTGTTATGTAAAGGTATCTTAAGTTTTGTTTCCCTCCATTCGGCTCTGTCCCTCTGCGAAAACTTCTCCAGTGTACCTATGAAAAGTCAGTCTGGTGTATATTCCCTGGGTCAGGGAGAAGGTTCATCCTGGGTGGGAGAAGAACAGATAGATGACTGTTAGATGGTCGCCACCCTGAACTAGGTAGGAATGTTTCTCTGTTGTATTATTCTAAAACCTTTATGCGATTTCGGTGTTCACGTGTTGTATACCAAACATTAATCGCCTTCTTGTTTTCCGACTTCCTCAATCTTGCACAAGAATTCTATAAGGGTTAT
This sequence comes from Picea engelmannii, assembly GCA_009831015.1. Taxonomy (NCBI): domain Eukaryota; kingdom Viridiplantae; phylum Streptophyta; class Pinopsida; order Pinales; family Pinaceae; genus Picea; species Picea engelmannii. The sequence goes on along the minus strand of ML778166.1, from coordinate 325,726 downwards.
TGTATGTATTTTATTCATAGGGTTTGTCGTCGTCCTTCTATTTTCCTTTATTGGTTTCCCCTATCTTTATACGTTGTGACCTAGTATTGAGTCCCTACGTACTGCGCAAGAGTTCTAGTCCATATCGTTGGCTTCACAGGGCATAGGAAGGACTTACTGAATTTTTACAAGGTTTTTGCGTTGGGTGGATTAAATCCTCACTCCAAAATTGCTGACAGTCCTCACCCTAGTTTGAAGCCCTTTCATGACTTACGGATTGATACCCTTCCCTAAACACATCAACTATCTCGAAATTCATGAGTATATACGTTTTTCTCAATCTGCATCTCGGAATCTCACACTATGTGTTGAATGTTCCATTCTGTTTGGGTAAAATAAATTCCATTTCAATAAGATATTATGACATTTCTTTGTCTCTATTGGGTATTTTCTATACAAATTTTTCTTGGGAATCCACCGTTCTATAGATTCTTTCAAAACATCTAGTTGGCTCCTGCATATGTGTTTTCCTTTTAATTGATTTTTGTATTTCCCTTCAACACACATATATATATATATATATGTGTGTGTGTGTGTGTGTGTGTGTGTAGTATATGTATATATATATCAGATGGGATTATGTGCACTGAATAATTTGTTTAATGCACGCCCTCTAGCATGCAATATTTAAGTCTATAGTTAAACTTGAAATTAATGCTTTTCCTTCAACTGATATTGTATTCTGTGTGGAAAAAAATGTTTGATGTGTGTTATTCGGCATATAATATTTAAATCTATGTTTAAAGCTTTGAGTAATGCATTCCCTTAAGCATATAGTATTTAAATAGATATTTAGACTTTGATTAATGTATTCGGCATGTGCATACCATGCGAACCCTTGCAATTTGGATTATGCAGTTCTTGATAGGTTATTATTGTTTATTTATTTCCTGAAAAGTTTGATTAAGAAAATTCATTTACCAATCTAATTATGGGACCCATGTTGCTGCGAGGGTACCCATCAGGAAATATTTTTTCCACTCCACCCCTTTGGCCTATGGACGTATTTTCAAGGAATGACATGAATGGAAGAAGAACATTGGTTTTCCCAAATTCGCAAGTTAAGTGAAGTTCGTAAATTAGATCTGTGATAATTTCATTTTGTAATCCACTCTAGTAATTATTTTCTATCCTTGTTTAACTTCTGTTGGAAAAATTGCTAATTATGAATTTATGATTTTCCTTGCAGGAGTTTCGACCTTCAAAATCTTCGGATTCAGGACAGTGCCACGCACAAGAAAAGGTATTTGAGTTTCATTTTACATCTCTTAAGAGTGTACTCTAGGTTCTAAGAAAATGATACAGTTCTTCTCTAGAATGCTATCATCATGGAAGAATTTGTTCAGGCTTCTATAGACGGCTAGTTATTTATCTCTATAACCGTTAAATAATGAGTAGGAAGGGAAACCCCCTTTTTAAATAAGATCTCATTGTTTCATAGTTATGAATCATAGTGTTTTATAGAGTTTGAATACTTATTTAATTATTGGTCTGATTCTGGGAGATGGAACATAATTTATGTAATTTAATTCACTGAGCCTTTTCTTTTGTGTTATTGTATATCAAACAAAGGACTCCATTTGTGGAATAACTGAACTGTACAATTTCATGCAATGGGCATAGTCATAATAATGAAAGATTTACTCCATTTCTCACGTGTCCAAGCACTGATAATCTTGTTGTATGCTTAGTTATATGTTTAAGTAGTTATGAAACATTATGTACAACAACTACACACACACACACACACATATACATATATGGATATTCCTATCATATATGGATAATTATTCTAAGTCTCGTTTGGCACTTGCACTATCTGGTATTCTCAACTATCTAATACATTCATGCGTATTTAACCTACAACAATATGTCTAGATATATATTTAAACCTCAATTTCAGTTCTAGAATTTCCTTTATCATTTGTACAGTCTAATGTTACTTGAAAATTGGACATCTATCTGTATGTGATTCATATGTCTAGTAGGGATTAAAATCACTCTGAAATGATATTTTATTTAACTTACAGGTATCTCCTAGGTACCTACCATCATTGACACACCATGGTTTCCATCACTGTATTCGTTAACTAAATTCATATTGTAATTATAACAACTAATACATAGCATATTCAATACTTATTTTGTTAATAAACTCAAACTGTATCTAAACAACTATCATCCAATAGCCTTATTACTTTATTCATTAACAAAATAAACTTCCAAGGTTCATCCTACAAATCATTTTATTTCACTTAGCCATCATACAGTAAAACAACTCAGCAAACAATAGATAGGAGTACTTATCTGAACAAAAACCTGGGACAACAAAAGGAACAACCAAGTTCCTCCCAACCATAGAACAGAACAACCAATCTATTTTCTCTGATCACCCCCTAGCCTGACCATGAATCCATGAGCATGAACTCCAAACTCCTCCTTAGCTATTATCCTCTTCCAGAATCAGTAAAAAAAATTCCCCTTACCTCACACTCAGAAACTAGTGTTCATAACAGCAAGTGATATTCCTCTCCTTAGCATACCAGGCAGTGTCCTACCTCCTCCCATATGCTATATATGCCAACAAAATTTGTGCCTAGGTCTTTTCCCCTTGCGAATTTTCACAGATTTATAAATCCCTGATTTTTAGGGGATGCCAATGGCCAAATTTATGATTTTCCACTTGTAACATTCAACCCTAAGGTAGTTCCAACATGTTCCCCACACATGGAGTCATGGTCAACTGATTTCAACTTGGTTGTTCCATTTGTCTCTCAGCAATAATTATAAAAATATTTGTTTCTTACAAGTATCATGGTGAAAGAGTTGTTTGGGACAAATCAAATCTTTTCCCAATAGTCATAATCATAATTTACAATTAACTAAATTCAAAATTCAAAATTTTCATAAATGGCAATAATTTTTCAATTTTGAATTTACCAAAAACGGAAATAAATTCCTAAGTATTTTTCAGAATTAATAATAATTTATTTTGGGGGATGTTACATCCTTTCCCCCTTCAGTACAACATTGTCCTCAGTTTTTGTTCCTTTCTCGGAACAAGGTTGGATGAGATTTCTGCAAATCTCCCTTCAACTCCCAAGTGGTCTCCTCAGGACTAAAGTGCTTCCATTGCACTTTTACCTGGGAGACGACTTTGTTTCGTAGTGCTATTTCTCTCATGTCCATAACGCGCAGAGGTTACACTTGGAACTCGACTTCTGGTTCCACCTGCACCATGTTCCAATCCATCATGTGAGTAGGATCATGAACATAATTCTTTAACAAAGAAACATGAAATACATTATGAATTTTCAGAGTTACAAGAAGTGCAAGTTGATATGCCATGAGTCCAATTCGAGCTAAGATATTGAAAGGGCCACAAAACCTGGGTGCTAACTTGGAACAATTTCCTAGCTTTAGAGAACTTCTTCTAGCTTTGACTTTTAAATAAACATGGTCTCCCACTTGGAATTCCTGGTGTCTTATTTTCAGGTCTACGTAACTTTTATGTCTCTCCTGTGCTTCTTTTAAATTATGCTTTACTTTTCTTACCATACTCTCCATTTCCTGGAGCATTTCTAGCCCCATCATGAGTCTATCAACTGGTTTATCCCAGCTAATCAAAGTTGTACACTTTCTACCATACAGTACTCCAAAGGGGCTCATCTTAGTCGATGTTCGGTAACCATTGTTGTATGCAAATTCCACCAAGTGCAGGTAGTCTTCCCACTTACTTGGTTTCTTCTGTATGTACATTCATAGCACATCTTCCACGATTTTGTTTGTTCATTCAGTCTGCCCATCTGTTTGTGGATGGTAGCTTGTGTTGAAATTCAAGTTAGTATTTAACCCTGCAAACAATTCTTTCCAAAATATAGATGTGAATTTTACGTCTCTATCCGAAATCTCCATTTTAGGAATACCATGTAGTCTAAAAATTTCTTTCGTGAATATTTCATCAATGTTAATAGCTTTAAAAGTAGACTTTACAGGAATAAAGTGTGCATACTTACTAATCTTATCGATTACTACCATAATTGAATCATTTTGTTTTTTAGTTCTAGGCAAACCTGTAATAAAATACAGTGATATAGTCTCCCATTTCCATTCTGGCATAGGTAGAGGCTATAACAGGCCGGTTGGATGCTAGTGTTCAGCTTTAACCTGTTGACAATCTTGTCACTTAGATAAGTATTATGTTGTTCCGCCCTTCATATTAGGCCAACAAAATAACTTTCATGGTGTTGTTACCGTTTTCTCGTATCCTGGATGACCGGAATATGGTTTCTTGTGTACTTCATCTAAAATTGTTAACTTTAATTCAGCAGAATATGGTATGTATAATCGATTTTTAAATCTTAGTAGGCCATTTTTGTCCAGACTCAGATCTGTTCTGTCTAAATTTTATGCATTATTTCATAAATCTACCACCGTTTTAATGTAATTTTCATCATTATTACTTGCATTCTTTATCCTCTTCTCAAGATCGCTTTCAGCCCTTCTAAAGTTCATTTCAAACAACCCATGAATTCTTCTACTTAAGGCATCAACCACCTTGTTTTCGTTACCCTTGATGTGTCTTACCTTGAAGTCGAATTTTCTCAACAAGGCTAGCCATCTTGCTTGCCTTGTGTTAAGTTTTGGTTGACTAAACAAAACCTTCACACCACTGTTATCAGTCAACAACAGAAATTTTCTGCCCATTATATAGTGTCGCTACATCTTTAATCTGTGGATGAAAACAGCTAACTCTAAGTCGTGAGTGACATAGTTTCGTTCATGCTCTTTTAGTTTTTGGGACTCATAGAAAATAGCGTGCCCTTATTGAGTTAGGACGCCTCCCAAACCTTCTTTACTCGCATCCACATAGACTGTGAAGTCTTTATCTAGATCTGCTACCTTTAAAATGGGTGTGGTTGTTAACAATTCCTTTAACTTATTAAAATTGTCCTAACATTTATGTGACCAATTAAACTTGGTTCCCTTCTTTTGTAAAGATGTGATAGGGTATGCAATCTTGGATATTCCTCTAGAAATCTGCGATAATATCCGGTGATTCCCATGAACGACTGTATCTACGCTACATCCTTAGGGATCGGCCATTCCATGATGGCTCTTATTTTCTCTAGGTCGACCGCAATACTTTCTTCAGATATTACATGTACTAGGTATTGTATTTTCTTTTGATAAAAGTCACACTTGTCAAATTTAGCATACAATTTGTGTTTTCTTAAAGTTTGTAGTACTATCCTTTGGTGTTCTTCGTGTTCTTCTTCTATTTTAGAATACACTAGGATATCTTCAATAAATACCAAAACAAACTTATCCAACTACTAACAGAAAATAATATTCATTAAACACATAAATGTTGTTGGCGCGTTAGTGAGACCAAACAGTATAACAATAAATTCTTAATGTCCATATCTCGTTTTGAATGTTCTTTTACTTATGTCCTCATCTTTTATTCTAACATGGTGATAACCAGATCTTAAATCGAATTTATAAAAGATCTTTGCCCCACCTACTTGATCGAACAGATCATTGATCCTAGGTAAGGGGTAATTGTTCTTAACCATCATTTTGTTTAACTGTTTGTAATCGATGCATAACCTTAGAGTTTTTTTCTTTCTTTTTAACAAAAAGAATTAGTGCTCCCCATGGTGAGACACTTGGCCGGATGTATTTCTTGTCCAACAGTTCTTGTAGTTGAATATTTAATTATGTTAATTCGGGTAAACTCATTCAGTAGGTCACCTTAGATATAGGAGTTGAACCAGGCAGCAGATCGATAAAAAAGTCTATCTCTCTCCTTGGGTGCAATTCGAGTATCTCATCAATAAACACATCTCTAAAATCATGCAAGATGACAAAATCCACTAAGCTAGGTTTATTTTCTCTTTCCAACAGATTTGTCACTTAGATAGCATAAATCTGACAACCTTTTCTCATGCACTTCTTAAATTGCATTGTTGAAATCTGCCTAACTGAGATTTGTTTTCGTATGCCTTGAACTATCCTAACAATGTCATTTTTTTCTTTATACTTGAGTGATTTTTCATAACAATCTAAAACTTCTGTATGCTCTTCTAACCAGTCCATTATGATAACTATTTCATAAGACCCTAACGGTATAATGTTCAAATTTATCTTTCTGTTTTGACCACCTAAACTAAACTCATGATCGGAAATAAAATCAGATACTTTTCTTTTTGTTCCTGTTGCTAGTTGTACTAGCCAAGATTTTTCATGTCTTGTTTTCTTAAGTTCATATGAATCCACCAAATCGAGAGAAATATAACTCAAAGTAGCTCCTCAATCAATTAAAACAGAAACACGAGTATTATTAACTTTACCTTCAACTTCCACTACAGTGGATTGGTGGTCATCTTGTCGGTCATCCACGGCTGCATTGATCCGATGTAAGCTTCTGACTACATCTCCCACTATAGATGCTTCATGTAGGTTGTGAACCATAGTCCTGGCTACTGAATTCAAATGTGGACAGTTCCTCCTTAAGTGAGGTTCTCCACATTCCCAACATTTTAACAGTTCTCTGGGTGTGTCCCCAAACTTCTTTGTTCCCAGATTAACTATTTTACCACCTCTTTGGGTGTTCTGGTTGTTGGAGTGAAAATATTTCCTTGGAAAACTCTTTGTTGTGTTCTGGAAAGGGGTTGTCATATATCCCTTCTTCCATTGCTTCATTCGGTCTTGTTTCTTGTCTTTCCAATCTTTGGGAAATTCTGACCATTGTTTGTATTGTTCATAACACATTCGGGCCTTCCTGAAAACTTCACTTAAGGACTTGGGGTTGTCAAATTCGATTATGTCCTTATAGGACTTTGGTAAACAGCTTAGGAACCGCTCGATTTTTACTTTTTCCTCCTGGATATAAGGCATGAACCTTAATAATTCTAGGAATTTTTTAATCAGGTCATCCATAGCCATTTGACCGAGTCGTAGCTCATAAAACTTTTCGGTTTTTCTTTCATAGTAAATTTCAGATAAATATTTTTTCTTAAAGTATTTCTTAAAATCCAACCACTCCATCTATTTTTCCTTTAGGCCCTTGGCCAACTTCAAGTCCTGCCACCATATGCTTTATTTTCCTTTCAGGTTATAGATGGTCATTCTGACCTTCATATTGTTGGAATGGTTGTAGATTTGGAAATAATTTTTTATGTCTAATAACCATGCTTCAGCCTCCTCCACTGTTCTGGATTCCCGGTCAAAGGTGGACAGTTTGATTTTCTTAAACTCTCCCTCTAGGTGATCCACCTGTTTCCTTTTTCTTCATGTGGTTGTTTTACCTTCTGCTAATGGTGTACCTTCGGAAGAGGTGTCACCTTTTTCCTCTTCAAGACCAGAATTATTGGAGGCCCTTTTACTGACCTCTTCTTCCTGGTTATCATCCCTTGGGCTCTTATTTATTACTATGCTTCGTAGCAGTACTTCATATATTTCCTGTTGTTCTTCTTGTGCTTTTTTCAGTTTCTCATTGTCTGCCTTGAAAACTTTCAGTTCCATAATGAGATTTCTCATAGTTTCCAGAACCTCGGTGGGTGAACTTTCATCAATGTTCTGCCTCTGTTCTTCAAGAGGTCTTTTATCAAGATTCTCTTTGAGTTTGATCTCAGATTCATTTTGTGCTGCCATGATCACAACAGAAATAAAGTTTTTCTATTTGTAACAGTAATTGTTTTGTTAGTTTTTCATAAAACAGAAAATATGTGCTAAGCAAATACTTTTGGCCCTGTTTAAGGTCCAAGTGTTGTAACCTTTTCTCTGATACCATGTGTAATGTTTCCCAATTTTAACAAATAAATTTTTTTTTTTGTTAGGGACATTAACTCTCTTCCTTTCAAATAAAAAAATCAAAAGACATAAGGACAAGTCAAAGGGCAGATGTCATCTCTATTCAACTCTCGCAGGGATTATGTTTCCCTTTAGTAATAAACCTTTCTATCATTAAGGGTTTGGTATTTCATAGTCCACTCATACTATATAGTAGTCATATATATCTAAGGATGGCCTTGCCATAACCTAGCCACTCGANTATATATATATATATATATATATATATATATATATATATTACAGTTTATACTATTAAGGCCCTTCATAATTTCTCATTTCTGGGCATGAGTATTTAGGCTAGGTATTTCCCCATATTACAGTTTATACTATTAAGGCCCTTCATAATTTCTCATTTCTGGGCATGAGTATTTAGGCTAGGTATTTCCCCAAAGCCTTGATAATATTCATGTCCCTTCTTGGATGGTATTAATGTGTATAAAAATACTAGGGTCCAAGAGAAGTAAAGGGTTCCAAAATGCATATACTTTTCGTAAACCAAGGTACAGTCTTTACTATAGTGGTGACTTTAAGTTTTACTCTTAACAGGACAACTCTATAAGGACTGGATTAGCTTTTCTCTTGGTCCATATTAGCGTAGCTGGAGTTGGTCGAACATCGTTGGGGCCCAACGATATCCTTCTTCCCTTCCAGGTTTGGCCAATGATAACAGACTGATACTTACACCATAACTGAAACGAGAGCCTAGCATTGACAGTTGCAAATGTAATGTATTGAAGCATTGTCCTTGTTCATATTAACTCAGCATGAAAATGAAAGAATAAGTGTCAAAGGGTTGCATTGAAACCTTCGTCCAGTCACTTAATGGTGTTATGCAAAGGGTCCTTTCCAAGGCCTGTCATATGTCCCTTGTGTCCAACGCAGATTAGGCCACCTCCCATTAATCACATGGTAGAGTATCGGGTTCATTAACTATATCTATTACTTTGTTTTGAAAAGGTCTCTTAGGTTTTGTTTCCTTCCCTTCGGCTTTGTCCCTCTACGAAAACTTCTCTAGTGTTGCCTATGAAGAGTCGGTCTGGTGTATATGCCCTGAGTCATGGAGAAGGTTCATCATGGGTGGGAGAAGAACGGATAGATGACTGTTATATGGTCACCACCTTGAACTAGGTAGGAATGCTTCTCTATTGTATTATTCTAAAACCTTTTTGTGATTTTAGTGTTCACGTATTGTATACCAGACATTAATCACCTTCTTTTTTTCTGACTTCCTCAATATTGCACAGGAATTCTATAAGGGTTATTGTATGTATTTTATTCATAGGTTTTGTCATCGCCCTTATATTTTCCTTTATTGTTTTCCCCTATCTTTATACGTTGTGACCTGGTGTTGAGTCCCCATGAGCTGCGCAAGAGTTCTAGTCTGTATCGTTGGCTTCACAGGGCATAGGAAGGACTTATTAAAGTTTTACAAGTTTTTTTTTTTGGGTGGATTAAATCCTCACTCCAAAATTGTTGATGGTCCTCACCCTAGTTTGAAGCCCTTTCGTGACTTACGGATTGATACCCTTCCCTAAACTCATTGGCTATCTAGAAATTCGTGAGTATATACATTTTTCTCAGTCTGCATCTCGGAATCCCACACTGTGTATTGAATGTTCCATTTTGTTTGGGTAAAAGAAATTCTATTTCAATAAGATATTATGACATTTATTTGTCTCTGTTGGGTATTTTCTATACTAAGTTTTCTTGGGAATCCATCGTTCTGTAGATTCTTTCAAAACCTTTATTTGGATCCTGCATTTGTGTTTTCCTTTTAATTGATTATTGCATTTCCCTTCGTCATATATAAATATCATATGGGAGTCTGTGCGTTGAATAATTTGTTTAATATGCACCCTCCAGCATGCAATATTTAAGTCTGTAGTTAAACTTGAAATTAACGTGTTTCCTTCAACTGATATTGTTGTCTGTGTGTGGAAAAATTTGTTTGATGCACGTTATTCGGCATATAATATTTAAATATGTGTTTAAATATTTGAGTAATGCATTCCCTTCACCATATAGTATTTAAATCGATATTTAGACTGTGATTAATGTATTCGACATGCGCCCCCGGATGGGGTGTTAGTGCGAGCCACTTGGCAAGAGGCAGAGGAAATGTCAGGCCAGCAAGGCAGGAAGCCATGTGTTGGGCTCATGCCAAATTCCGTCGGCTAGACCTTACATTTATGATATTTTACGTCACTGCAACACCATTAACGTTGGTGCACCTGACTTCCATAACCGACAATACCATGGCTCTTCCGTCTGCAGGTGACTTTAATCCTTGCTTGCGACTCGACCCTCTCATCCCTCCATTGCCCAATCCTATTTTACCATGGTTTTTCATGGTGCTCGCAGACTTCAGCCTTCTCCAGGCTCTCCTTGCTCACCTGGGGCATTCGGTTCAGCTCTGCCTTCACTCTGAACTCAGTATGTCGTGCCAAAGAGGAAGGCCAAGAAGAGGATCTCCATGGAATCCTCCTCAACCCCATGTCTCTGTTTCTCCCCCTGGTTCGCCCTCCACGCACTCCTCGCAACCTTTGTAGCCCAAGCTGGAACCTCTTACCTCCTCCACCTCGCCTGTCTCCTGGTTCGAATGCCTAGTCATCACTGATAGCTCATCGGGATCTCTTTCGCGATTTCCTGTAGCTCCACCGAATTCCCGAGCCAGCGAGCCTTCTCTTGCATCGGCAGTCTACTCCTCCCAACCACCCTTGGGGACACCACCCTTTCTTCAAAATGCCCAAAACAGTGCGTACTCGTCTACCGACTTCATCCCTGACTCACAGTTGAAAGATAGTTTGGCCATCCTCTATGGGCTAGTCTTTGAGCTCCGACAGGGATTGGAGGACCTCCAATTCCGACTACAGCTTCTGGATGGGAAGACTTCGACCCTCCTTCGGATCCTGTCCACCTTCCAGGAATCTTTCCACTCTACCCCAAAAGGCGCAGCATCAGCAGAAGTGCCCCATGTAGAGGGTGATGACAGGAATTAATAGATGCAACGGCCAGAAGGGTTCGTCATGGTGCAGGTCACGCACCGGGACACGGAGGTTGCGACTGCTATGGGCATCCATGCACACAGTCCACCTGGAGAGACCCTGCCAGCTGCCAACCTGAACGAGAGAAACTTGGACGTTGATATGCAACTGGAAGGCAAAGGGACGCCCGTCGAAGAGGAACCTTGGGACGCAGCCTATCAAGCCACCTGGGCAGGTTATTCACCAAGTGTCTGACCCCATAGGGGTTTTGTTCTTTTTACTAGTTTCTTTTCATAGCTGTAGCCTAGTCAGCTTAGTCTCGTTTATCTATGATTGTCAGTCTGTAAACTGCTAGACTTACCCGGCTAGCTGAACTGGTTTCCCCTCTCTTGGGGCAGTTCGGTAACTACAACACAGTTGTTTTCAAGTTTCTGTACCTCTAGTCTAGTTTTTTGAAGGTCCCTTATATATAAAATCCATTACTTACAAAAAAAAAATGGATTCGGCATGCGAACCCTTGCAATTCTGATTATGCAGTTCTTGATGGGTTATTATTGTTTATTTATTTCCTAGAAAGTTTGATTAAGAAAATTTGGTTACCAACCTAATGATGGGATCCCTTTTGCTGCGAGGGTACCCATCAGGAAATCTTTGGTCCACTCTACCCCTTCGGCCTGTGGACGGTTTCTCAACAATGATGCGAATGGAAGAAGAACATCAGTTTTCCCAAATTCGCAAGTTAAGTGAACTTCATAAATTAGATCTGTGATAATTTCATTTCATAATCCACTGTAGTAATTATTTTATATCCTTATTTAACTTATGTTGGACAAATTGCTAATTATGAATTTATGATTTTCCTTGCAGGAGTTTTGACCATCAAAATCTTCGGATTCGGGACAGCACCATGTGCAATAAAAGGCATTTGGGTTTCATTTTACAGCTCTTAAGAGTGTACTCTAGGTTCTAAGGAAACGATATGGTTCTGATCTAGAAATCTATCATCGTGGAAGAATTTGTTCAGGATTCTGTAGATGGCTTGTTATTTATCTCTATAATTGTTAAAGAATGAACAGGAAGGGAAACCCCCTTTTTAAATAAGATCTCATTGTTTCATAGTTATGAATCATAGTGTTTTGTAGAGTTTGAATACTTATTTAATTACTGGTCCGATTCTGGGAGATGGAACATAATTTATGTAATTTAATTTACTGAGCCATTGCTTCTTTGTTATTGTATATCAAACAAAGGACTTCATTTGTGGAATAACTGGACTATACAATTTCATGCAATGGGCATAGTCATAATAATGAAAGATTTACTCCATTTCTCACGTGTCCAAGCACTCATAATCTTGTTGTATGCATAGTTATATGTTTAAGTAGTTATGAAACATTTTGTACAACAACTATATATATGCATATATATATCTCTATACATATATGGATAATTATTATAAGTCTCGTTTGGCACTTGCACTATCTGGTATTCTCAACTAGTTAATACAGTCTTGCATATTTAATCTACATCAATATGTATAGATATATATTTAAATCTCAAGTTCACTTCCAGAATTTCCTTTGGCATTTGTACAGTCTAATGTTACTTGAAAACTAGACATCTATGTGTATGTGATTCATATGTCTGGTAGGGATTAAAATATCTCTCAAATGATATTTTATTTAACTTACATGTATCTCCTAGGTACCTACCATAACTGACACACCATGGTTTCCATCACTGTATTCGTTAACTAAATTCAAATTATAATTATAACAGCTAATACATAACAACTTCAGTATTTATTTTGTTAACAAACTCAAACTATACCTAAACAACTATCCTCCAGTAGCCTTATTACTTTATTCATTAACAGAATCAACTTCCAAGGTTCAGCCTACAAATCATTTTATTTCACTTAGCCATCATACAGTAAAACAATTCAGCAAACAATAGATAGGAGTACTTATCTGGACAAAAATATGGGACAACAAAAGGAACAACCAAGTTCCTCCCAACCATAGAACAGGACAACCAATCTACTTGCTCTGATCACCCCCTAGCCTGACCATGAATCCATGAGGGAGAATTCTAAACTCCTCCTTAGCTATTATCCTCTTCCAGAATCAGTAAAAAAAATTCCCCTTGCCTCACACTCAGAAACCAGTGTTCATAACAGCAAGTCATATTCCTCTCCTTAGCATACTAGGTAGCGTCCTTCCTCCTCCCATATGCTATATTTTCCAATAGCATTGGTGCCTAGGTATTTTCCCCTTGGGAATTTTTGTAGCTTTACAAATCCCTGATTTTTAGGGGCTGCCAATGGCCAAATTCATGATTTTCCACTAGTATCATTCAGCCCTGAGGTAGTTCCAACATGTTCCCCACTCATGGATTCATGGTCAGCTCATTTCAACCTGGCTGTTCCATTTGTCTCTCAGTAATAATTATAAAAATATTTGTTTCTTAAAAGTATCATAGCCAAAGAGTTGGTTGGGACAAATCAAATCTTTTCCCAGTAGTCATAATCATAATTCACAATTAACTAAATTTGAAATTCGAAATTTCCATAAATGGCAATAATTTTCCAATTTCAAATTTACCAAAAACGAAAATAAATTCCTAAGTATTTTTTAGACTTAATAATAATTTTGGGGGGGGGATGTTACAATACTTACCACTTTCCATTATTGTTCCCCTCCATTTCCTTATCTCTTGGGATTTTAGGGTGTATTGACCCAAGAAGGGGTTGTCCCTCATTCTATGGGAAGAACTGGCTAAAGGCTGAGAGGGGTTGATGTTGGGTAAAAGATATAAGCCTTGTATAAACCTTCCAGATCCTTCACCCAGGGATCACCCAAGAAATCAATGAAATGCTTATATTTGAATAAAGGGACCCAAAATATAATAAAGAAAGTTTAAAAGGTTAGTTGAATGATAGGACGTCTCATCACGAGTGGACCTATCACGTCCATGAATATTTAGTGGTATGACATTACCATCATCTAGTCACCAAATGAGGGTAATGGCTCTCAGTTGCATGGTTGAGAGAAACGGGGTCTCATCACGAGCCAACATTCTCATTTACATTAGGTGTTTGTGGGTGATATTTCCACCACCTGGTCACCATGCCAGGGAAGTGACCTTCAACCTCTACTTATGCTATATTGAAGGAAAATAAAGAAAGAAATATGAAAGGCAAATTAATGGGCTTGGAAAAAGTGCATTGTGGGTGAAGGTACCACACACCCTCTACAAAGGCACCCATGAATGAGACACTATGAACCCTTATATATGTCATGATCCATATGCCCATTGAGTCTTGAACCAAACCACTTCATCCACTTTACATGTCTTAGAGAGGGATCTCTTGGAAACTCTCCTTGACCTAGGGCAAGATCAACCCAATATGACACCTCGTTGACCCTCCCTATTCAAGCTTGACAAGTCACATAGTGTCTTTGAGTTGTTAATTGTTTGAAATAGTGATATTTGATGCACATCCTTAGATGGATTATTTATTGATTGGATTCACTTATCATGATGTTATGACTTGATATCCTTGGAGGGCGTGCTCATTTGTCTTTGCAGGACCTAGTTGGTGGACAATTTTGGGAGAACAAGCCTATCTTGGGCTTCCATGGGGTTACAAGCCCACATGTTGGATGACAAGGGCCCACATGCTAGATGAGAGAGATTAAACTTAGAAGGCCTTGATGATGACTTGGATGACCTATCCCAACCCTCACTTGCCAAATGATTTTCCCAAGAGGGGAAAAACATCCTATTTTTGAGCTTGACGTCATGATTTTGGGGCTAGGGCATGGTGGTGAGATGCCACTCTTTTGACACATGGATGTTTAAGGAGGAGAAATTTCTTCACCATGATTAGAGTGATTATATTCTTGACATGTGGAATTTGGAGGCCTGCCCATGCTTCTCCAACAATGACTTCCTCAAAGTGGAAAAACATCCCCTAAAGGGATGACATCCTCCTAAATTAGGGTTTCTTTTGTGCAAAAAGTGAAATTTTAAGTGAAATATTTAATATTACTTTGTTAAGGGGGAAATATTAGCATTGTTGACCCCTAATCTTGTGGTTTACTCCTTAATTTGTGGACAAATTATGTTAGCTGCATTTTGTATAAATAGAGATCATAAGATCTCATTTTAATCATAACTCTACCTCTTGTGAGAGACCTTGGTCTAAAATTTGCACCACACTTGGATATTTTAATCTCTTGTGTAATTGTTTATGGATATCTATTGGTGAATGGTTTATGAAATTCTATCACTAGCCTTGGATGATGTTTTCTAGCTCTTGTGGTGGATTATCTTGGCATTTCTCTTGATATATGTATGGTTTTCTACTATTATGCTATCATTTTCTTCAAGTAAAGTATTGTTATGCTAGGAGCTAGGTGGGAAGTATAATGGAATACACCCACACCATAGTATTCATCATTTTATTGGGAAGTATAAGGGTTTTCTAAGAGAAGTATAAGGGCATACACCATGTAGCTTAAACCCTAGCCTAGAGAAACTTGCCTTGGGAAGTAAAAGGGATTACACCCCCAAGGAGGTAGCTTCTATAAGATTTTTTTTATTTTAATCCATTAACCCAATAGTAAAGGCACTAGTCATACTTTTTTACATTGGAGATATAACATCATTGCTTTGGGAAGCACATTTTTTGGTCTTTTGAAAGGTTTCTTGCTTGAAGTTGATTTGCCTCATTGAAAGAAGTATTCCCCCACTAGGGTGCATCTTCTCTCCCACTACTTTAATTTATGTTACAAAATTTAACCTACAGCCATTAGGGATGCATAACCCTAGCCACTAACACTTTCATAAATCCTAAACTAACCCTAGACTAGCTCCTAAATTTGGTACACTAGCTCTACTAACTAGGGTGCATCTTTTGGGCTAGTCCTTGGAATTTTTTCATGGTTGATTTTTCTTTGGCATGCCACTGAATGATACATCCATAAGGCTGAAATTTTATGCAGAAAACACATGTTTACAACCACCATTTTCTCTAGCTTCTTAAGTTCCATCTTTCATCCTATATTCATTCTAATTTTGATGTTGATTTAATTAACTAGTTTAAATCTTTGTATGGTGATTTAGATGTTTTATTTGCTGATATAAATTGTCATTTACTGATGCAAATTAGGGACAACGAGATTAAAGTTATGATCCAACTAACATATACCATTGCAAAGTGTCTTTTCGTGTGTCTCAGGCAGGTACAATCATCCAAAGAAGTACTATACATGTGAGGCATCAATTACTTGACTTACAAGTAATATTTTACCACATTTCATCTCACTTAGAATTGAACTATAGGGGATTCAATTCCATCCATATCAATCTCTATCTCAATCCCCCTAAGGTCACCGAGATCACCTCCCTTGAGTGACCTAGTCAACCTTGAAGTGCAGGACCTACATTGAGGTGACATTGGGTGTAGGATTCCCAAGTTGTAGCACTTGCTTTGTGGTTGGGTCAGGATTTTCCCAACCTACAACTTGCACTATAACAAGTCCCTAACCGATAGTGAGAGGAGAATAATCTGCATGAGGCATGTGGGATAAATTGGTCTAAGTTTACAAAATTCCATAGGCATGTAAAACACCAGGACTTCTCAGGAGGTCAACAATCCCAGTACCACTATATCCCAAGAAAGCTTAACTATGGATTTTTTATGAGATCCAGTAAATTAACATTGTAGACATGTACATAAGACCACTAGGAAATCGTTACGTGATGGTTGTAATTATCAAATGGAGATAAAGTTAGATTACATTCCTCCTTAATGACAACATTAAAAGGGTGAATATCATGGTTTATCAAAACTGTAGACACAAAAACATTGATTCAGTGGAAAAGGTGGATGGCCACCGAGATTCACCTGGATCGATCCTCCCCCATTAAGAAGCAATGGTCCCCATTGCATCAAGTTCCATTTGGATATGGGGAAACTTTTGTTGAATCTGAACCTTGGTGAGTTGCTTACCTTACTGAAGTAGTTGTCCTATTTGTACTTGGCATTGGCCTTTTGAAGGATGTCATGAAAATGTTGTTGGAGGTGCTAGATCTGTTCAACAAATTTGGTTGCATGATCTTCCTTGGTCTGAGTGTAGGAGGACTCCATCAGTGAAGATTATGTAGGAAGAGCTATATCAATGGGTGATAATGGATGCAACCCCAAGAACCCCTGAAAAGGGTAGTGGCCAATAGAGTTATGAAGAGCTCTGTTATAGCTATGTTGAACACATGGAACCTTCTTATGCATCAACATAATTGGGCTCCAACAAGGTGAGGAGATTAGTTGAATGTGTCCCTTTTGGATGAGCTCATGAATTCGATTCTTCATTTCCTCATTCTCCAGAATGGAGTGCCTATAGATTGGACCATTGAGTAAGGGAGCATCGGGCACCAATTTAATGGAGTGCTTAACTTGGAAATGCATAGGCACCCCCATAGGTGAAGCAAAAATATCTCTATGGTCCTCTAAAATCATGTCAAATTTCTTATGTTGTATAGAAAGGTCTTGGGTCGAGGTTATGGTGATCATAGTGATGTTGTGTTCACCTTTTGATCGGATCATGAAGAGGGAAAATTTTGTGGTCTCGGAGATTACTTTGTGACATTTTTTTGCTAAGATGAATGAAATGGAAATAGTTGGAACTATGTCTAGTATCCTATAGAGTTGAACCCCCAAAGTAACAATGACACTATGGGGATGAGACTCATAACAAATGTGACTTTTCCACATATATGGTTGTCCTAAAGAATGTCACAAACTTCAAGTGGGGAAACATCACATAATACCTAATCTTTGAAGGGCTTGATGTCATAGGACATCCAACATTGCTAGCTAACATGAATGTCTTGTCCTCGGCTCAACCATTTGATGTTGTATGGTTAGGGTGTGGCATTGTTGGTAGCTTCAGTCTCTGGATGACCTTGGATAAGATCAAGTTCATCTGGCTCCCACTGTCAACAATGAAATATAGAGGGGTCCCCTTCACCCACATATGTGAATGTAAGAGGTGCTCCCTCTCCTCAAGCTCATCTAACTTATCTGTTTGGATCTTTGCAGTTGCGACTGTAGCACTAGGTTCTACATCGATGATCAGCTTTCCCTATTCTGAATTAGAATTCGAGTTATAGTCTGACTCCTTTTCTTTAAGCTCATCCAACAATGATTTTTTCGAGCGACATTCATCAGTGTTTTGCCAGGGGATTTTGTGTAACTCCCACCCCTTTCCTGTGTCCTTCTTCATATTCCCATTACCCTTATTTTCCTGTGGCTTGGAATTATTTTATTAAGGTTGGGTTTCCTTATTGTGTCCCTTTTTTTGTGAGTTAGGGCCACCTTTACCATACTTATCTTGTTGTGAATTTGTAGACCCAAAATCCCACTTATTCCGCTACTTAAATTTTTGCTCGATTTTGATAGCATATTGATAAGAAACTCCTAGTGAGGATATTTCCAATAAATCCATCTATGTTTGGATGTATCTATGTAGGCCACTGTGGTACTTCAAAACTAGGTGTCTCTCGGAATCTTGAACACCTAATTTTGAGTGCAAGGTACGGAAGATGTTGGTATACTCTAGCATTATCTAGTCTCTCTCCCGACATAGAGTCGTCCATCTCATATACTGGTCATCATAGCTTCCAAAAAGGTATAAATCCTCCTTGAGGGCATCCACAAAGGCTTCCCATGTGATTTCTCTCTTGAATGGTGTAGATTCATCCACGATGTGCCTCTCCTAGTAACCTTGTCACCAAGATTTGACATGGGGAATGACTTTAAGGAGCACGAAGGTGATGTTTTTGCCATTGGATTTTTTTTAGACAGAGTAATAATATTCTAGTAGATTCAACCATTTATCTAGAGCATCTGCATCTATATGGCCTTCAAATAATGGGATATCAAAATTAACGTGTACCTTGAAGGGTGTCGTACCTTCGAGAATTATGTTTTTCAAAGATTCCTTGGCTGCCATCGGTAATCGCTGCAGCATCTTAGCGAAGTTTTCCATCATCTCATTCCTCTATCACACGAGAGCTTCCTCGAGCTACTCTTGAAAGGATATCCTGCTATGGCATATCTCTTTTCTTCTATCATGGGAGGTCAGTTGGGTTGGCGAGATCGATCGTCCCCAAATGAAACTAGCTCGACACTGAACTCTTTATACCCTGACCTCGTTGGGGACATGCACCGAGAAATAACAAGGAGCATATTGCTCTGATACCATGTATCCAGATTATGTTGAGAATGGAATGAGATATGAAGAAAATTATAGTAGAGAACACATAAATACAATGAAACCCAAGTTCTATTAATGAGTAAAACAACATAATGTTGTAGAACACAAATTGGCTAGATTGGTGGTAGCTTATCTATGAAGAGAAAGATATTCCAACTATGCTCAATCACAACAAGTATTACATCAAACTCCATTGTCTTCTTAAAGGACCTCCTCCACCTCGATTATTTATGAGAGAGTAAGAGTAGAATAATTCCCATGATGCATGTGGAATAAATTGTTCTAAGTTTACAAAATGTCATAGGCATGTAAAATACTAGGACTTCTCATGAGGTCACCCATCTTGGTACTACTCTAACCCAACCGTACTTAATTACGGAGTTTTGATGGGATCAAATGTATGAACACTATAGGTATGTACATAACACCACTAGGAAATCATTGTTTGATGGTTGTAATTAACAAATGGACGTGGAATTACATTACATTCGCCCTTAATGAAAGCATCAAAAGGGTGAATATCATGGTTTATCAAAACCACGGGCTTTAAAATGTTGATTTGGTGGAAAAGGTATATGGCCACAGTGATCCACTTGGATTAGATGGTTGATGTTGATCCTATTTGAGGGAAAGCCTTTGGCAGAATCTTCTTGGTTCTTGTCCACAAATATCTTCCATGGGTCATTCACTCTAGTAATGAACTCTTTGACAACCCTTTTAGGATTTGGTTGTTGTCATGGATTGACCTTAAGGAAAAATTCAAGTTGGGTAATGTTGACAAGAATATTGTTGATTGAATACAAGGGCTCATCCCATGGAATTTGTAGCTTAAGCTTAGTCACTCCTTGCCTTGCACCTGATGGTGAGACCAGAAATGTGGCAAAGCCACAACCTTCAGTTGTATAAGCTAGCCATGGGCTGCAAGTGGTTGTGTTCTAAACCCTACTTGGAAGGCCAACCAAACAAGGTTTGACACTTGTGGTCAAAGTAAAAACCTATTTATTTCATCTCAACAATATATGAAAACCTATTATTGAACCTAAAAACATGTTTTTTTCTTGGATCCTAATGGTAGGGGGCCTTATTGTTGATAAAATGTTAGCTTACATGGGGGTCCAAAACTCGTCGTGTCCTCAATTTAGCAAGTCTAAACTTTGAAGCACATCTTATGGTTTTATCTACTTCATACGAAGGTTTGGGCCCACGTCAAATTTATGTGCCAACAACGCTTCCTTGCCTCTCTCTCTCTCTCTCGTGGTGAGCTTCCTTGTTACGTGACTGCCTTCCATGGGACATATAATTTTAGGTCGCTCAGATACTACCTAGAGTTGAGGTGTTATTTTGTATCTAGAGACAACATAATATGTTTTTCTTAATGATGTTGTATCGTCTCACCAATTTTCATCGTGCAATGCAACTCTGATTTATGCCAATTTGATTATGCAGATTGAGGTATAGAGTCGAAAGGTGTGGCTAGAAATGAATCACCTTAAGAAACTTCTAAATTATTGGCATGAACCCTCTAGCACCATGAACAAAGTATGGTAAGACCTAGTGGGTGTGTACCCCCTAGAGTATTTGGCTAGTTCGGCCTACATCACCCCGCCTTGGATTGCTCACTCCATCTCTACTGGGTCATTTGGGATAGCCCCACCATTGTGTAGGTTAATGTGTTTAGGAGAGGCAAATGAGAGCATGTAATAGGACACTTGGACCTCCATGGGTGGACATGTAGTTTCCCACATTAAAGATGGTGATCTTAGAGAGACCTATTGATGTTTTTCCTTTGGTTATAGGATGGGAAAGGCCCCAAATGATCATGACCAATCCCCTTGAATGATTGACATGGTTATTGACTAATGCTCTATTGTTTGAGCTTGTGCACTTGTTTATGCTTGTGACTTTAACTTTCTTGGGTTGTTTTGGCCTAAGCCACGTCCATTTTTTTTAATATGCCCATGACTTTGACTATATGATGGGGTGTTTGCCAACATCCATTTTGTGTTTTTCACTTGCTTATGGAGGATACTTAGACAACTCACTTTTTTGTATTAAATTTTGTACATATTTCCTATTAATAAAGTTTTTTGTTTGTAAGTAGTTCTAATAAAATTTACAAAATATTTTTTTAACCATGGGGAAATTGGTAAAATCACCTTCCCCATCCACAGATAGGCCCCAAGTCCTACTAATAATAATTTAGTTTTAAGGTCATGACCAAGCCAACTTCAAATTGGTGTATGAGACCCCAACAAATTAATATTAAGTGTAGAATATTTATTGAAAATTTATAAAATTAAATACCATTATAATAATTAAATTTATAATTATAGTAAACAACACATAGATTACAATCACAACTTGAAATAAATTAATAAAAATTTAAAATTTTAATAAAATTTACAAAATACTAATAATCTAGTTTTAAGGTCAATGTCAAGCTAGACATCAAATTGGTGTATGAGACCCCCTTATTTGTGAGACAAGGGACTTCAAATTGGTGTATGAGATCTCCTTGTTTGTGGGACAAGGGACCCCAAATTGATGTAAGAGACCTCTTTGTTTGTGGGACAAGGAACCACCAATTTAACTGTGGTTGTACATGCCCCACTCCCCTCTAAATTTAAACCTACGACCTTTGAGGAGAAAACACATATTCTTAACTATTAAAACCACTCAAACTATACAAATATAAAAATAATTTCTTATACCATTTTTTAACATTAAATTTTTATTTTTTTTCAACATTAAAATTTTTCAAGTTTATACCATTAGTAACATTAAAAAATTCCATTTACATAAAGCGAAATCGGAATATAAGGAAATGCCATTTAACAATATAGTTGTAGGATAACATGCAATTCATTCAACGGTCAATTTGATTGACCGTTAAAACGCAACTCACCTCAACCCAACCCGACCCGACGACCTTGCCTATCGAAAAAAAACGCGTACAATTAGGAATAACCGAAAACTTCCATTTTCGGTTAGCTGTAACATTAAAAAATTCCAACCCAAACGTTTTGAACCTTTGCCGGCAGACGTTTTCCGTGTACGAACTCCCGTTGTCCATCGTGTCAGAGCTCCGGCCGGCTGCCCACTCCACTCGCCCAAACGCCGTTACCGTGACACAAACTTCTGCCGTCTCTCGAATGACAATGAGCTGTAATGCATGGCATAGTTAGCTATCAACTGTCATGCCATGCGCCATGGAATGGATCCATGCATATCGGTTGAAAAATTTGAACTTGTAAAAGGCGGGTTGAAATTTGAATCGGTGATTGATATCTTGCTCAGGTTCGGTAGCAAGCTGTGTGACCCTAAAGTAAGGCCAGAAGCATTCCTTCCTTCTAAATCTGCAAATATCATATATAGAATGTGTGACCTTGGACGCAGTAATCGATCTACCTTGGACGCAGTAATCGATCTCGAGAGGAGATGGCAGCATCAAAAGAGTCAATCCTCATGACCATTGTTTCCGCAAACAGCAATGCGATTAGAAATCATCAAAATAGTCGGAAGAGGCAGCGAACAGAGGTGGACATTGAAGCGCTAGAAGCATTCAAAAGCTCCGTCACTTATGATCCTTTCCAGGCCTTAGCCAATTGGGATCTTTTCAACAAGGTAGAAAGGAGGTTGCAAATGTGGTCGATTTTCATGCTCCATGGGAGTCAACTGGGATCTTTTCAACCGTGACGTGCATATTAGACCTGGTTGTAGATCGACATGTGCGAGCATTTTTAGTTTCTCTCTCCCTGAAATGGATTTTAGATTGTAGCAATGACAATGCAGTGCCCATTTGATTTACTCGAGGCCCATTTCTTGCTGTAGACTGCAGGTTCCTTTTGATAGACAGAAGGCCATTAAGCTCAGTGGCATGTCAGAGAAGGCCTACACAAGATCCTTGAATGCAATTTAGAATGCTCTC
>ML778166.1:278854-292994 GCA_009831015.1 Picea engelmannii | reverse complement strand
CCCAATTATCTCACACAGTTGAGAGGGACCTTTAATACCTTGAATCTATTGAGCCCATTGAGTATAGTGTTGAACTAAAAATTACTAAGGAACATTCCCCTCCACTACGTGTACCTACCCATTTGTTGATAATAATATCCCTCTATATTTTGATGTCAAGTAGACTAGATCTATTTTGATTCCTTAGTAATGTGCATACATCCCAAGCCACCAAAGGAATCTCTCTTTCCCCCCTACTTGCCCCAAAGAAAACTTCAGTGAACATGAACTAATCATTTGCACATTTCTTGAGAAAGGAAAAGACAAGGAATAATAGATGTGATTGATTGCTAAAATCTTGTATTTTACTTTCCCTACAAGAGGAACGTCGAGATGATTCAAAACTTGAAGTTTCTTTTCAAACTTGGCTACGATCATGTTTCCAGGCGTTCCCGTTTTGGAAACTTCTAGACGCTTCCTCTGGAACTACACCCTATGGAACTATGACCTCTAGAACTATGAGCTCTGGAACTACACCCTTTGGAACTGTGACCTGTTGAACTATGACCTGTGGAACTGTGGCTTGTGGAGCTACGCCCTCTGGAACTATGACCTTTAGAACTATGCCCTATAGAACTATGATGTGTGGAACTATGCTCTCTAGAAATATGACATGTGGAACTACGCCCTCTGGAACTATGACCTATGGAACTATGTCCTCTGGAACTATGACCTTTGGAACTACGACCTGTTGAGCTATGACTTGTGGAACTATGACATGTGGAACTATGCCCTCTGGAACTATGATCTGTGGAACTACGCCCTCTGTAACTATGCCCTCTGGAAATATGACCTCTGGAACTACGCCCTCTGGAACTATGACCTCTGGAACTATGACCTGTGGAACTAGGCCCTTTGGAACTATGACACGTGGAACTACGCCCTCTGGAACTAGGACCTGTGGAACTATGCCCTCTAGAACTATGCCTTCTAGAACTATGACCTCTAGAACTATGCCTTGTAGAACTATGACCTATGGAAATATGACCCGTGGAACTATGCTCGCTGGAACTATGACTTGTGGAACTATGCTCGCTGGAACTATGACTTGTGGAACTACGCCCTCTGGAACTACGCCCTATGGAACTATGAGCTCTGGAACTATGCTCTTTGGACCTATGACCTGTGGAACTACACCCTCTAGAACTATGACCTGTGGAACTATGACTTATGGAACTATGCCTTCTGGAACCACGCCCTCTGGAACTATGACCTATAGAACTATGCCCTGTAGAACTATGACCTGTGGAACTGTGACATGTGGAATGATGATCTGTGGAACTATGACCTTTGGAACTACGCCCTCTGGAACTATGACCTCTATAACTATGACCTCTAGAACTATGCTCTCTGGAACTATGACCTGTGGAACTACACCCTCTAGAACTATGACCTGTGGAACTACGCCCTCTGGAACTATGAACTCTGGAACTATGAACTCTGGAACTATGACTTGTGGAACTGTGACTTGTGGAACTATGACCTGTGGAACTACGCCCTCTGGAACTACGCCCTCTGGAAATATGATCTCTGGAACTACGCCCTCTGGAACTATGACTTGTGGAACTACGCCCTCTAGAACTATGACCTATGGAACTACGCCCTCTGGAACTATGACCTGTGGAACTACACCCTCTGGAACTATGAGCTTTGGAACTATGACCTCTAGAACTACACCCTGTAGAATTATGACCTGTGGAACTGTGACCTGTTGAACTATGACCTGTGGAACTACGCCCTTTGGAACTATGACCTATGGAACTACACCCTCTGGAACTATGACCTTTGGAACTATGACCTGTGGAATTGTTACTTGTCAAACTACGCCCTCTGGAACAATGACCTCTAGAACTATGACCTATAGAAATATGCCCTGTAAAACTATGACCTGTGGAACTATGACCTGTGGAACTATGACCTATGGAACTATGCCCTCTGGAATATGACTTGTGGAACTATGTCCTCTAGAACTATGACCTTTGGAACTATGACCTCTAGAACTATGACCTCTGTAACTACGCCCTCTGGAATTGTGACCTCTGGAACTATGACTTGTGGAACCGTGACTTGTGGAACTACTCCTATGGAACTATGACCTCTACAACTATGCCCTGTAGAACTATGACCTGTGGACCTATGACCTGTGGAACTACACCCTCTCGAAATATGACATGTGGAACTACGGCCTCTGGAACTATGACATGTGGAACTACGCCCTCTGGAACTATGACCTATGGAACTACGCCCTATAGAACTATGACTTGTGGAACTATGACTTGCGGAACTATGCCCTATGGAACTATGACCTGTGGAACTATGCCCTCTGGAACTATGACCTATGGAACTACCCCCTATGGAACTATGACCTCTGGAACTACGCCCTCTGGAACTATGACCTCTGGAACTATGACCTATGGAACTATGCCCTATGAAACTACACCCTTTGGAACTATGACCTATGGAGCTATGCTCTCTGGAACTATGACCTATGGAGCTACGCCCTCTGGAACTATGCCCTCTGAAACTACGCCCTGTAGAACTATGACATGTGAAACTATGACCTATGGAACTATGTATGTTATCACTCCAAGAAAGTCTTTGGGGTTGTAGGCCAAAGATGCTTGGTAACTCAAGAATATGGTAAATTTGGTATGCTTTGAACAATGGGATAACTCAATAGCTAATGAAATGGACCACTTATCATGCATTCGAATAAGACAGTGCTTTTAGAAATCAATAATCAGATAGCAAAGTAATTGGAACAGGGTATGAATAATACTAGTCTAGATAACCAAATACAACAATGTGCAGGGTCATACAAGATAGTAAGAATTCCGTTAATTCAAGTTCATGAGCTTAATAAGAAGATAACAGTTCTTAGAAGCTGAGCTAAACTGAAGTAAAGTATAGAATAATGAAGTACATGAACAAATCTGACATTGAAAGAAAAATAAGACTGTGATTCTATTATCAAGATAAGAGTCTAGTACAGTAGCAAAATGTATCCAAGATTGAACCCCCCTTCTATCAAAAGATAGGTATTTATATCTAACAAACAGTCATCAAATCCTAAAGAACTGGATCTAGAATACTAAATATAGAAAATAGGATATTAACTAAGTACAAACAAATAGGAAACAATCCTATATAAAAGAATCAAATCATCATCTAAATCTGAAATCTTTGACAGCTACACTAATCTTTGATACATCAACAACCTTCAGGTGATGACAAGGCAACTAAAATCTCCTTTTGACAACTAAGCAATCTCTTGGCCAGAAATAGGTGATTTGCTTGATCTCTTTCACTTTGCTGGCAGCTTGAAAAACTGAAACAGATCATGAAACATATCTTCTTAGTTATAATTTTCACTTTAAAACAATCCTCGTGCCCTTTAGAATGATAAAACTTAGATCTATGCAAAAATAATGTCACTATGTCTTCCTCTGCGCTTTCACCAGCTCTTCTGCCTTGAATTTTTCCAGTTAGTCGTTGAAAGCTTTGCTTTTCAACGGCTAATTATTTATAGATGTGCTTCCTGTGCCAGTGAAAGCTCTGTTTTCAGATAGCTGTAAAATTTCGAAAATGTGCTTTGTCTTAGTCTCTAAAACTTCAAGGCTGCTTTACAGTGACTTCTTGTAGTTTGAGTTCAATTAGAAGAGGTTTTAATTCTTCTAATTAACTACCAACTGTAGAAACCTCCATAGATTTCTTGACTTGAGCTACAGCACATGCATAGACATGCATATCTGGACTAGTAGCAGCTCCATGCATATAGCAGGGATGTATAGACAACTGGTAGTTCCCTACAAAGGACGAATTTCAGTTCCCTTCTGAAGTGATTTCGCAAGAGAAACAACAACATTTAGATTGGCATTTGATTCTGCAAGTATTTTTTCATCAGGAGCAATATTCCAGTTATAAAAGCACCACCTATGGAACTATGACCTATGGAACTACACCCTCTGGAACTATGACCTGTGGAACTTTCACCTATGGAACTACGCCCTCTGGAACTATGCCCTCTAGAACTATGACCTATGGAACTACACCCTTTGGAACTATGACCCGTGGAACTACGCCCTATGGAACTACGCCCTCTAGAACTATGCCCTGTGGAACTATGTCCTATGGAACTATGGCCTCTAGAACTACGCCCTATGGAACTATGCCCTCTGTAATTATGACCTCTATAACTACGCCCTCTGGAACTATGAAATCTAGAACTATGACCTTTGGAACTACGCCCTCTAGAACTGTGACCTGTGGAACTATGACCTATGGAACTGTGACTTGTGGAACTACACCCTCTGGAACTATGACTTTTATAACTACGCCCTATAGAACTGTGACCTGTGGAACTGTGACCTGTGGAACTATGACCTATGGAACTATGCCCTCTGGAACTGTGACCTATGGAACTACGCCCTCTGGAACTATGACCTCTAGAACTATGAGCTTTGGAACTACGTCGTCTGAAACTGTGACCTGTGGAACTATGCCCTCTGGAACTATGACCTATGGAACTACACCCTCTAGAACTATGACCTCTAGAACTACGCCCTCTGGAACTGTGACCTATGGAACTATGACCTATGGAACTACGCCCTCTGGAACTATGACCTCTAGAACTACGCTCTCTAGAACTATGACCTGTGGAACTATGACCTGTGGAACTACGCCCTCTGGAACTATGACCTCTGGAACTATGACCTATGGAACTACGCCCTCTGGAACTATGACCTGTGGAACTACGCCCTCTAGAACTATGACCTGTGGAACTACGCCCTCTGGAACTATGACCTATTGACTTATGACCTATGGAATTGTGACTTGTGGAACTATGCCCTCTGGAACTATGACCTCTAGAAATATGGCCTCTAGAACTATGCCCTGTAGAACTATGACCTGTGGAACTATGACCATTGTGGGATATGTGGCCATACCTGTTTCTCTCACGTATCTATTTTTTCAATATGTTGTAGGTTAACTTATGCTTGCCACTGGAAACTAGTTTCACTTCTTGACAAGCCATGTTGGAGGTGGAATCGACATTTCATATGAGCATTGCATCCTCACCGTCTCGATGATGCAAACTGTTATGTTCTTTGTCATTCGACATGTGATTTTTGTGCTCTCACATCAAGATATAGACTTGCTCCTTAAAATCAACTTTTATATATTAACAAAGTTAAACTAATATACATAATGCCTTGTAAACCACCTCTATCGATTTGAACCCAAACCTAAACAAAGAGATGAAAGAGACATTGTCAATTCCTATTAAGTCTTAAAGGTTATTAATAATAATAAAAAAGKAATATGCCAAAGAGGATCCATAAGGTATGATGACACTTTAAGGAGTGACAATATTAATATTAGAGTGACAATGTTAGTATTGGATTAAAGGATGATGCTCTCACATCAAGAGATAGACTTGATCTTTAAAATCAACTTTTATATATTAGCAAAGTTAAACTATATACATAAGGCTTTGTAAATCGCCTCTATCAATTTGAACCCAAACCTAAACAAAGAGATGAAAGGGACATTGCCAATTCCTGTTGATTCTTTTCATAAATGGTGGATGGGCCATGATTTATTATTACATGTGATTATATAACCAAATTGGTTGTCAATAAACATGAATGGGAAATATACCTTGTGTCTCACGGTAATAACGTATTTCCCAATATTGATGACCATATAGATTGCTTGGAACTTTAATTACCAAACTCATGGCCAACTCGTCGTTGCAAATGTTTAATCGACTTGTATTAAAACCAAAAAACTAGATCGTCATGTAGTTGTCTTTTTTGAAGCCTCGTTCTTAGTTTTAAGACAATGAGACATAGCAAAATATTTCCATACAATTTATCTTCTCCTAAATTTGCTCAGCATTTCATTGTCATAGAAATACATGGTTGAATGTCACGTTGAGTCCCTCAAGGCCAAGTTACAATTTGATTATTTGAAATGTTTACCTAACACGTTATGGAGAAACGAACGAGACAAGTTGAGCCCCATCTCAGCGTTGAGATCATTCATAGAAAAATAATAAAATCCCAACACTTGCGTTGAAAGGAACTCTTCATTCATTCATAACACCGATGAATGACTTGATAGGAGAGGAGAGGAGGATGTGAGAACGAGCGTCATAACAGGCTATCAGTGGTTTTGAATTGAAAAATACCTCAATATGTGTTACTTATGTATTGAATAAGATATCAGTTTATTAAATCAATTGTATATATAGTTGCAACTTGCAAGGAAGATGATCAGTAAGTACCACATTCTATTAAATATGATGTAATGTTCATCATCGATAACAGAAAGAGATTAACTGTCCTCAATATGCCAATAATTACGATCGGATCTTGAGAAAATGCGTCCAAAAAAACATGTCACTGTTGTAAGATATCATGGTGAGCCAACAATCGCGCTGTACAAAGGGCGTGCAAAGAGATTAAAAAGTGAAGATATATCCTTCAATAAACTAAAATGAGAAATAATAAAAATACAAAATTTCTTGGTTTCGCTCTCTTCCATTTATTTGAGATTCTCAGGTTTTGAGAAACCCAATATCCTTTGGGCATACTCAGACCCCACAAACAAAAACCTTTGCACATGGGCTTGAAAACATGGTTGTAAAATGATGTTTTTTAATTGATCTTTGAATAATCTGGAATTCTCAGGCATTTGATCTGAATTCTCTTTTTCGGATGTATTCACTTTCTCCGCTTGCCTGGTGGATCCTGCCAGCGCGTTCCTATGAGTCGTCCAGGGGTGATTGTGGTCAGATGTATAAGTGATCACCAGCATGTTCAGATCTGATTGGCTCCTTTCTACCTATTTCCTCGTTGAGCAACCTTTGGAGCTACTGCATCTGTAGTACCCCTGTTCAACAACAAATTAGACTATGGTGAGACTTTCCACCAAAATACTGTCAAACCTGCACAACCTATGACTATGAGTACTAATAATAGGTTGTTGCCATGGATTTCAGCTTCCAAAAGATGAAGACGATATTTTTTTGGTTATAAAAGTAGTTTTATGATGTAACAACATAGGTCTATAAAACAAGAGAAGAGGACGGTCGAGCAAAGACGCATATACATCTAACGACCACTAGATTACTACCTAAAGGGTTTAATATTCAATGGAACATCATCATAACATGAGGATTACATTTTTAAAGATATTTTATAATGGTAAAAGGCATACCAACATGTCATAACATGGGCTATCAGACTATATACTCATAACATAGGTTTATCCTACTTCAAAAAATATAAACAAACATCTTATAAGCAAATAACCATTATATTAGTAAAACACCACTACCTGGTTGTTACAAAAATTTCACCTAAACATTATTCTTTAAAATTTTGCAACAATATTTATCAATACACCCCGTTTGCAAATTTTTTTATCACTACACACCGTCATACAATATTTATCAATACACCCCGTCATAGATTGATAGAATTCTGTAACAAATTTGACAATATTTGATCTGACAAAATTTGCTTACTATTACACAAAGTCTCCATCGATAATGGAGTCCCCGCACCATCCATTCGCAAGCAGACTGCTAAAAAATTGAAAGTGCATCACATATTCATGGGGTTGAGAGCTTCATGAATGGCAAATAATCATGGATAACGAGAAGAAGAAGAGAATTAAAAAAAACAAGAAAAAAGGAGTTCTATCACATTACATTAACATAACCAAACAGAGAATCACAAGGAGGAATTATGACTACACCATTGCAATCTAAGAGGATTTTCTTTAGTTCAGAATCTCTGAAATAAATTGAAAGATTTTAACAACTGTACCTGGGATACGGAGAGCCTTTGATTGGATTTTGACCATATTTACGCCATGCCCACAAATCTGAAGGAATGCCTTCGTCGTTGGGTTTGTTGCTCCCTCTTGCTAGATTCCTTCTAGTGTCCTTCCTCGACGCTTACATTTTCAATTGACCCGACATCGATTCCCAGGGCCAGAGGAGGCTACCAATTGTAGGGATTATTATTCAAATTCAAATTTCAAGCCCGCTTGGTAATTCAAATTCAAATTTGAAGCCCGCTTTTTACCATATTAAAATTCGTATGCATGGATGGCTAACTATGGCGTGCATTACCTCAGACGATTGTCATATTTGTTTCTGGGATTGCTCACTTTTCGAGGAATGGCAGAGGTGACACATGGTAACGGCAGTTTGGGTCACGGCGTTTGGATGAGTGGAGGTGCCGGATTATTGATGCTGCCGACCGAACAATCTACTCATTGGAATCAAGAATTCACAGGGGTCAGAAAAGGTTCAAAACGTTTGGGTTTTAGCTTGCGCCTTAACTTTAATCACACCTAATTACACGTGTTAGAGTTGATGGTTTTCCATTTTGTTGCGCCACTCAAGGATGTTCGGAACCTGTACTGTGAAACTACTTTAACAAACAAGCTGCAACTCACGAAAATAACTATGACTAATATTGATTCACAAATGATGTTGGTTCTAGTGTTTATATGAATTCTACGTGCTCATAGTGCCCAATTCTTTCTGTGATTCAACATGATTCAAAGATATTCTTGATATTTTAAAGTTAGAGTTTCTATATCTTACCACATCAAAAACATACAGAATAAGAAATACAGATACAAAAGTTAGAGTTGCAGACAAGATGTACTACAAGTAAATTTTAGGAGAGAGTTGAAAGACAACAAGTACTTCAACAGAACTGATAACACATGTTTGGCTACTGTGTTGTTCCAGTTCAAAGGGGCATTGTAATGCATAAGAATAAAACCCACCAATTTGATATTATCAATAAAATAAATTTCCTTGTAAGTAATTTAGTTTAATTGACACTTTGTTTCTTATCTTGTGTTTGCTTAAATTTGGAAACTCTAAAAATTAAATACATTCATATGAGTCTGTGTTTTTCAATAAGGTCCTGGTCCCAAGATTTAGATCCATTTATGGCCTTGAAAATACAATATATCCCTTATATCGTCATTTATCTAAAACTTATGTCAGTTTCAAAACATGATGGATATCTCAATGAAATATATATGTAAATATATACAGAGGAGCATTGAGATTCACAATTACATCCCAAGAACTGTTACAGAACACTTTCAATGGCACCATATAAAAACACATTCTGACTGAAGTTTTCTTCAACACCAAGTCTTCAATGTCCTCCAATGTACTCAAATCTAACACCCATGTCAGTTGTCAAGTTCAATCTCTTAGATTCTCATTATTAATGAGTAGAGCTTCTGATGAATATGATTTTGATTTCTGTAGATCATTGACTACAAGAAACTTCATGGTTTGATTCATGGGGGGTTGGCCTCATAACCAAGGGCCATATTCAGTGAAGACACTGCATCGCCTTGCTTTTGGGTTATACACAGATCGATTAATTGTTGATTTCTGAGATCTGTAGCATCATCGAGTTTAAGGTTTTCACTTTTCTCCATATTGATGTCTACCACCTCAGCTTGCAGGCTTTCACCTTTGGAAAATGGCAAGTGTGCTCCATCTTCTAGCCTTTTGATGCTGGAATCTCTATCGTCATTTGGTTTTTTCTCTTGTATAAGTAAACTATTCTTTGTACGGAGATACAACAACTCGTTCTGTAACATTGCCATTTCCTCCTTGAGTTTTTGATGCTCTTTAACTCCTCCATCAGCATCTGCCTTGAGACATATGATCTCTTCCTTGAAGCGAAGTAGGAGTTTCTCAAGCAAAACAAATTCCTCTTTGAGACTTTTCTGCCTATCTGGATTTGTTAACCGTTCTTTTGTGAGTGACTCTGTCTCTTGTTGGAAAAACTCACATTTTTTCAGCAGAATATGCACTTGCTGCTTACCCCAGGTGATTTCATTCAGAATTGCAGCCCTTTCCGATACCAGAACATGGGTAAACTTTTCCTGTTTCAGGATGGAGGATTTGAGGTGGGCTATCTCCCTCTTGAATCCACTGTTTTTTTCTCGCAACTCTTTTGATTTCCTCTTAAAGGCATGGTATCCTTCTGATGTCTTGAGCACTTGTTCTGCCAATAGTTTGTTGCGGTTCCGCAAAGAAACAATTGTTTCTTGGGTATCTCGGTTTTTGGTTTTATTCTCCATGGCATAATCTTCTAACCTGTTTGACAGTGTCTTGTTTTTCTCTTTTAGGTCATTCAGGTGTTCCTCCATGTCACCCAATAGTCTGGCTTTCAGTGCCAATTCTGTTGCCATGATTTCTTTCTCCCTTCCCAAGGTAGATAGCATAATGTGAAGGTTGTTGAGATCAGTGATCTTTGTTGAAAGTTCCTTTTGTAGCTTCTGATTTTCTTCTTGTGCCGGTTCAAGCTCTGCCTACAAAGTATTGACATCACCTTGGTCTTCCATACATTTGTTATGTTCACTTGTTAATCTGGTGTTTTCACAGTGGAGTTTACAAGTGCTTGTAAAAGATCCCCAATTTTTTTCTGTTGGACGTCAACAAGCTCAGTTTTAGCTTGCACTTCCTGTAGCAAAAGGGTAATTTGCTCTTGCATCCAATCAAACTGCCCAGAATTTTCTTTTCTAAGATCCTCATTTTCCATCAATAAATTAGAGGTTCCATCTCTAGAACTCTTCATCCCATGCATGCTTCAGTTCTACGGCTGCTCTTGCCTTCCTGCAATAACAGTTCTTCCTGTACATTGTTACATTCTTTCAGAACATTTATATCATTTTGTCTACTCACCACAGGATTCTACTCCTCCTGTTCTGATGATTTACATTTCATTTTATCGGTTTCAAGTGTAGAAACACCACCCCATCCACCATTATTTTCCATGTCACATACTACCTTTTTGACCCCATCATTATTCTGAACAGGTCTTTGCAATTCTGTTTTGAGAGCCTTGTTCTCGTCTTCTAAGGAGACCAACTTTTTCTGCAAATCTTCAATTGCCCTCTGCAGCTTTTGACCTTTTCTGATCTCATCTTGTAATTCTACTTCATTGTTAATGTTCTCTTTCTGGAAAACATCAATACCTTCTGAAGATTCCTTCTGCATAAGTTTTGAATCAGTCTGGGAATCTAAATCAGCATCTGCCGTGGTTTGGAAACTGGCAATATGTTTATGCGAATTCAATCTCTGATCTTATTTGTCAATCCTCATGTTTAGAGGAGTTTCATTCTCTTCTTTCAGCGTGGTAATTCCTATATGAAACTGTCTTATCTTTTACTCCAGGATCCCATACTCATCTCTGTTTTTCTCAGATCTAGTCCTTGGTCTTTCATCCCTCTCTTTTAAGTTCTGGTTCTCGGGTTGCAGTTTCAGCGGGTTCTCTATCGGCATATCCGAATTTGCAGTGCAATAAATATCATCTGAACTCCTGTCACGCATATCTATGATGTTTGATTCAAGCCCATCATCAGACCCAACTACTAGGCCTTTATTTTTGGATTGTCCAGTATCCATGTCTGCAGAAGTAATGAGCATTGTATCCTCAGGCCTAATATTTTTAACACGTAAGGACACAATCCTACATTCAGGGAACAAAATTCCTGTTACATTTAGCCCAAAGAAAGGCCATTTTATCTTATGCAAAATATTTCATAGATAGACCTGCTAATTAGGAATCTACAAATAGCAGCATTTATTGACATAAGACCAGAATGTGTACCTTGAAAATTTTCTCGAAGCAAATTGTAATCCCTCGGAAAAATATGATTGTCCCACAACCCTGATTGGGTACAACTGCAAGTGGATTTTTCATACGATGGATATTAGAGTCAACCAATATTCTGCTTTAGCAGGTATTCTCCATAGGAAGGCTAAAGAAACCTTGAAATGCAGAATCACACTGGTGGAAAGTCAATCTGCAAGAACCTGGCAAGCAAGCCCGTATTTAGATGAACATGAAATATTGGAAGAGAGGACAAAATTAACCAAATTAGAAGTAAGATACTAAAAAATATTTAGCCAATAGTTCGAAATAGGAATGGACTGCATAAGTTTGGCCATAGGCCATTTTCTTCACACAGATAAGTGGAAATTCTACATTGAAATATTCACTAAGAATCAAAACCCTAGTTGAAATTTATCTAATGCAGTCAGCTGATAGGCATTTACAAACATTATATCCAGTGATCTTTCAGCCTTCCACAGATACAAGGAATTAGAAAATAGGAGACACCGACACTGAGATATGAGATCGCTCTCTAACTATGAGATATGGCGATTCTGTTGTCAATAGTAAGACATATGAGATTGCCCTCTAACTATGAGATATGGCGATTCTGTTGTCAACAGTAATCTAGATAGAAAACCCATTGTAACGCAAAGTCAAGCATGAAGTCATGAATGTTATATACCCACTCGAACGTCATTGTGTTTCTCTTTTAATTTAATACCAAACTCGGCCTATAATCTAGTGAGGTTGCTGATCTCCTGGGGTATATATGCACCCATTTTCAAAACAGGTACATAAGCTAGACTCAACAGGAACAATCTAGTGAGGTTGATGATCTCCTGCGGCATCCTACCAGTGAAACGATTCCCAGACGATAAAGTATTAACAGACAGAACGTCTCCACTATTTGCAAATTGTGAAAAAACCGTTGCGAATTGCCAAAAAAACAGGGCAATCAAGCAGCAAGATACCAATAGCAGATTCAAATTTCAACCAGCCTCCGGAGCCCACCCAAATTTTTCAATGGATATGCATGGATCCATTCCATGACGCATGGCATGGCATTGTCATCACTGGGATTGCTCATATTTCGACGGACGGCAGAGGTTTGTGTCACGGTAACGACGTTTGGGCGAGTGGAGTCGGTAGCCGGACGGAGCTCTGACATGATCGACGATGGGAGGTCCGGACACGGAAAACGGCTGCCGACAAAGGTTCAAAACGTTTGGGTTTTAGCTTACGCCTTAAAACGCAACTTACCGCAACCCGAGGACCTTGGTCGGTGATTTGATTTATCATTACCGCCTATCAAGAGAAAACGCGTACAATTAGGAATAACCGAAAACTTCCATTTTCGAAACCAAACGTTCTTCCCACTACTACAATTGCCCGGAAGTCTACGAACCCGCTCTCATCAAGAGCCCGATTCAGAGGTCGCATTCAAACACCAACCTGTAATAAATTGTTGTTTGCAGCAGTATCACCGTCATCAACATTGTAGTAGTCTACGAACCCGCTCTCATATCCGAAGTCTACGAACCCGTTCTCATCAAGAGCCCGATTCAGAGGTCGCATTCAAACGGCGAGCAATATCCAGCCTGCTGCAGAGTCTTTAAGACTCTGCAGACTGGATGCCCGTGCAACCATACTCGTGCGCTTAATGCCTTCGCCCATCCATGCTCCTATCCACATTCATCCCGCCATACAGTCATGCTACTATCTGCATCCATCCCACCATCATCCATGCTCCCATCCGCTTCTTTGACTCGCACCGACCACTAATATTGAGGGTACAATTGACACAAACCCCATTAACTCCCGAGGAGACGTGAGGATATGCCCCATCCGGCCCCCTGATCGCCATTGGATGATGATGGATGGTAGTATGTTTACATACCAGCAGTATTAATTGTAAGTTGGTGGATGTTAATGCAACATTGCCGCCCAGCGACCATTCAAATTTCCTACGTGTCGGGTTTTGTTACCAGGGACAGACGCGAATGGGAATCTCAGCAGTGGTCAAGCGGCTTTGTTAAGAAGACATCGTTACACTGCAACCATGCCGGAAACCTAACAGCCAACAACGGGTTTATGGAATTGAGTGGCAAATCTATTGCCCCTCAAGGGGTTCCATACGAAGGGCAAGGGCAGTGCTTGGCGGCCTGTCTCAGCAATTGCTTCAGAACTGTATCTTTTACAGTGGGTTGTGTCAACATGGTTTGCTCTATATTTTGGGTTGTATTTATAGCATTTGATGGCGGGGCCGATAGTTCTTCACCACCGTCTTGGAGATGTTGGAGTTCCAAGGGCGTTGGCTTCCCAACTTCTTATCCCATTCAGTATTTTTGAGCTTGTTGCAGATGCTCGTGGACCATTTTTGAGCTTGTTGCAGACGCTAGTGGACCAGATCAGTAAGAGGA
>ML778166.1:255364-270591 GCA_009831015.1 Picea engelmannii | reverse complement strand
TCTATAAGAAACTCCATGGACCCAAGAGCCAATGAAAAACATGAAGAAGAACATGAAGATTCCAAGAAATAAAGAGAAGCCAGAACAATCAGTCATTGTATCAAGATTGTCAGCCTGATATGAACTCACTAAAAGCAATCAAGCAGAAGAACTGAAAGTCATGATGAAGAACAGTGTACGGAAGACTTATGAATGAAAGCATAACGAGATCCAGAACCAGAGGTTCTCTCAGATGGAGGGAGAAGACTATGATGATTGATTGTTCCAAGTCCACCAGACTTATCTCTATATAAGTCATTATATTATCCACAACATCCATGAGTCGGAATTCTACATCAGATGAATGCAAAGAATGTTCTCTAGAGAAATTGAATAAAGAGCATATGAAGAGCAATCTCAAGACTTTGAGACATACCAGAAAGAGACTCTTGTATGCAGATAAGAAGAAGACAACTTGGTGGAGAACCTCCAGTGCACAGCAGAAGCGTGGTGAAGATTTCCTATAACATCAAGATGACTACTCAAAAGATCAGATCTCGTGATGACAGAAGAAGTACCACATGGATATGTTCCAATTCTCCAACTATGATATACTCTATTGTTCATATCTACATGAAGCCTTCATAGTATTCTAGACTAAAGTACAAGAATTACATTATCCATGATGAAGTCCAGAAAGAAGAAAGTGATTCTCCAATACATATCTTCGCAGATGAGCAAATAAGCATACATTTTGGTAAAGCCTCTATTCAAGATGAAAGAACTTGCATACTCAAGCTAGAGCTCATGGAAATGACTCTCTTAGCTGGAAGGGAAGACTCTCCAAGCTAGAAGAAGGTACACAAACATTTATTTTGCGATTGAAATAACTCTCCAGTTAGGAGGGAGCATTGAAAATATTATTTATCTTTGTAATTGAAAAATAGTCCATATTGGACAGATGCTTTCCTGTTCGGAAAGTGGATTGAGATTTCTGACGGATAGTGACTTCCCATTGTAGTTAACATGGGAGGTAGACTAATTGCTCATGTATCATAGACAACGACTTCCCATTATGGGGAGTGGTCTAGGACATTCATTCTTCTTGGCAGTCACTCTGAGTAGTGGTCAAGTAGAATGGTCTGCCTCGTCGGGCAGTCATTCTTTCGAAGTTCACAGTTGTGAGTAGTTTAGAAGAATCGTCCGTTTTGGAGGTTGATGTGGGACAAACATTCCTCGAGGGTTATACATTCTCTCCAGGTTACACTTTAGTGTTGGAGGAATGGCCCAGGGTGGGGAATGGTCCGGATAGTTATTCCTCGAGGGCAGACTCATTCTCTCCAGGTTACACTTTGTTTAGTTTCGAAAGAATGGCCCAGGGTGGGAAGTAGTCCAAGCTCAGCAATTAGGGATAGTTATTCCTCGAGGGTAGACTCATTCTCTCCAGGTTACACTTTGTTTAGTGTCGGAAGAATGGCCCAGGGTGGGGAATAGTCCAGGACAGTCATTCCTTAGGGCAAACTCATTCCCTCCAGGTTACACCTTGTTTAGTGTCTGAGGAATGGCCCAGGGTAAGGAATGGTCCAAACATTTCTCGAGGGAAAACTCATTCTCTCCAGGTTACACTTTGTTTAGTGTTGGAAGAATGGCCCAGGGTGGGAAATGGTCCAGGTTCAGAAATCAGAAACAATCCTTCTTCCTTGGTTGAGAAGAATGGGGCAGATTGCCTATTGTTGATATTCTATATTGAGGGAAGACATTCTTTCAGATCTGACAAACATGAGTGAAAGATTGGCCCAGATGATTATTGTTGATATTCTATACTGAGGGCAGACACTCTTTCAAGATCTCACAGACGTGAGTGAAAGATTGGCCCAGATGATTCAGTTTTTATCATAACATTGTTTTTATGCAGATGAAGACTACTGTGGTGGCAGACATTCTTTCAAATCTCACAGACGTGAGTGAAAGATTGGTCCAGATGATACAGTTTCTATCATAACATTGTTTCTATGTAGGATGCTCTCAGATGTTTGTTATGAAGACTATATGACAGTAGATGAGGACTACTGTGGTGAATATGTTTCACTGTTCGCAACTATACGTTGTTGATCAAGTACTTGTGTGTTACTTGATGTGGTAGTTAACCACTGGATTGTAGTTGTGTACTACTATGAATAGACACAGTTGTGTTCTATTCTTGTTCTAATTGCCTTGAAGACTATCAGCAGATTATTGGAGATGATGATCATTCAGATGAATGATGAACAAAGATTTTCCAGACGGAAAACAGTTCAGAACTTTTTACTCCTCTTGTATCACTCCATGGTGAGAGTGACTTATCTAGCATCATATCTAACTACTCAGATGAAGTATGGTTTCGAGATATGATGCAGCTAATGATGATGGTGATGCTCATGATCTAGTCATGAAATAGTCTAGATCACTATATTGATGCTACCGGGTAAATGGTATATTTTGTGCTCAAGTCCATTACTTGTAAATACCTCTCTAGCTAGGAGGGAGTGTTAATATTATGGTAGCTGCGGGAGGTATTTACCTCCATGTGTGAACCTAATGAGAATAGAAGACTCCAGGAAGCAAGAGAAACCCTGATGAGTTGGCTAATAACCCTAGAAGCCTTGTCGGCTCAAGAAGATAATTTATATTAGGCTATTAGCCTCCAAGAGAAGAAGATGGGCAAAAATAATAATAATATATTGAACAGACACATACCCAAAAGGAGAAGTCGGCCCCAACAAAACTGGTAGGATTACTATAAATATAGGGCGCCAGTTCTCATTTGCAGCATCTCAGAATTGTAGTTTCCCAGTTGGTGCGCACTGCAGTTGCAGTCTGGTGCGAACATTTGGAGGAGTGTTGCAGGTGTAGCTGCAGCAGCAGCTAGTTCTCAGTTTTATCTTGAATATCTCTTGGCTAGGGTTTGGGACTATCTGATCAGCTTTTGTGATACGCTACTCTTTGTTTGGCTATCTAGCCTAGGGTTTGCTTCCGGAGGAATTCTCAGGTCAAGGTTAAGGTGCTCGGAGGGAGGCTTTGGCCTATGGTTGGGTGACGAAGGTATCGTCAATGGTAAAATGAGCACACCATCTTCTATATTCTAACATATTTTGGATCTCGAGATTGCTCAAAGATGAGAATAAGTGAGTAGACTTTCGTATTATAGGAACAAGGGAGCGATGAGCAAGAACCAAGGTCAAAGTTGTAGCTAGGAGTGAGAGTCAGAGCCATGTTCCAAAGAAGAAAATGGAAGGCACATTGATCCAGATTGGTCCTCTACTCTTTTGCAAACCCAAAAGGATCTCAATTGGGAGGTGCGATCCAGATGGATCCGAACACGAAGTAGTGATTGTAAGCTTAAGTATCTAAGGAAATTTTGTAGTTAAATAAGGTTAGTAAACTATGTAAAGACAATGCAAAGTAAATTAGAATAAGAAAAAGGAGAAAACAAGAATTAAATAAAATAGAAAATGAAAATAAGAGAGAAAATTTCAAGGAATGGGAAATGAAAGGTCATGCCTACTCTCAAAAGTTCTATTTGGGGCCAGGAGGAGAGAATGCAAAAGAGGAGGAGTTGTGTGTATTTAATTATTGTTTTGAAGATTTAAGGGTTATTACATTAGCTATTGAGGTGAGATTTGATTTATCTCTGTAGTGTTGGAGTTTTCCTTCGTAATAGTTCATGGATAAATGGTTATCCCAACAACTCTATATCCTCCACCGTTGGTTGATTTATGAGATCGAATATTTGTGGACACCATTATTTGGTTATTGCAATCTTGTAGGGAGTTTCTAAAGCAATTACATGTGTGAATTTGAATGTTAGAAGTGAGGGAAAACTCCATGGATATTTATCATGGTTGTCGTTTGCCTATAGAGTTTTGGAGTGATTCTTAGTTGCCTGTAACTCACCAAGGACCATCTTAGAACCCAACAAATATTTGGAGGTCATCTCATAGCTAATATAGTTGATTGACCACTAGCTACAGGCCATCTGATTGTTAATTTGAAGAGTGGAAGGTTGTACGGGGCCATACAGCTGCATCTGAAACTAAAGAAAGCTCCACACAAGCCATCTCTCTCTTGGTGGGAATCTCTCTTGGTGAGCATTGAATGGAGGTTAGGACGTTGATTGGCGGTTGCCTCTTGTTCCAAGTTGTATTTTTTGGGGGGCACTAATGAATGGCCATCTCCCTTGGTATGGCACTGATATTAAGAGGTGTATCTTATTCTGGGACAACCGTCTGTTATATTTAATTAGAAGCCATCTCTTATCCTTTGGTAGCCATTCCAATTAAGACCATATCTCTTATGGTTAAGTAATAACCCATTTCATACATATGGGTTAAAGAACAGACAGCTCATGTATGTTTAATGAATGGTGTTTAAAGTTGGCATTGGAGATTGTTCTTTAGTAAGGAAATTTTAAATTCTAGAGATTGCAAGTATACTCAATTCGGCATTTAAAAGAGTCGGATAGTGTTTCCCTTGGCGGAGTAGTGTTCATGCTGATAATTGGAGGATAGCCATAACATTTTTCTTCTAGTGGCTTGATGATAAGTGAGTATTGGTTTGGCTTCACCAATAACTAACACCATTGGTTGGGTGGTTTTACCTAAAGCATTGGACTTTTGGTAGAGTCTTCAATTCATCAAACAAGCCATTACAAGAAGTCTAGAACACATGTAGAAATATGACGGTTTCTTGGCCTTGATGACCATGATAAATTCATATGATAAATTCAGTTGAGTTGGATATTCATTTGCAAAGGAGTTTCAATGGGATAGAGTTCTTAGTGACAAAGTAATTGTAGAGTCTTGATTGTTATTGGCATTGTCAACTAGTTGTTTGTGCACAGTTTACACCAAACAACAATGGGCAGTTGATTAGCATATTGCAGCTTTACTTGTAGAAGAACACAGAATAAATAAGTTTGCACTTTGCACTGCAATGTTAGAAGAGGCATTGCAACCATGACATAGGTTTCTATATAAGAAAAAGAAAAGATATTGGAGGTAATTCCACAGAGAATTCATGTTGGTGAAGCGAGTCGGCTATAATTACTTCATCTACAGATTACCTACATGGAATTGAATAGGAAAAAGTTAAATCTTTCCGAGACAAGTAAAGAAACATTGGAAAAAATCAAGAATGGAAGGGTAGTTTAGGCCTAGATGCGTGCTTTAGAAATAGACACTTGAATAATTCAATGATAAGAATTACCGAATCATTCAATGATACGAATTGCAAATCCATGTTCCTGTCAATTTGTAAATCCATTTTCCTGTTTCTTTATAAGGTTAGATTTTAAGGACAAAGTTTTTCTTCAGGGAAAACTTAACAAAAACATGAAATTTTGAATATTCCACACCGAAGTGAAAACCTTAAAATAGGATCTGCTACAAAATACATGGGAAGAATTTGAAATGGTAAGCACTATGTATTTATAAATAAACACTTGAATAATTCAATGATATGAATTGCAAATCCATGTTCCTTTTTCTTTATAAGGTTCCATTTT
This sequence comes from Picea engelmannii, assembly GCA_009831015.1. Taxonomy (NCBI): domain Eukaryota; kingdom Viridiplantae; phylum Streptophyta; class Pinopsida; order Pinales; family Pinaceae; genus Picea; species Picea engelmannii. Next base: position 265,070 of record ML778166.1, on the reverse strand, counting down.
AAGGCCAAAATTTGTCTTGGGAAAACTTAACAAAAACATAGAAGTTTGAATATTCCACAAGAAAGTGAAAACCTTAAAATATGATCTGCTACAAAATACATGGGCATAATTCAAAATGGTAGCCACTTTGTATTTATTTTTTGTTTTCTCAATTTTCTCAATTGTTTGAGTTCAATTTTTTGAAATAGCTTTGATATAATAACATTTGTCAGGAGATTGTTATTTTATATGTTTTAGCTATTGTTGTATTTTTTCACCCAAAAGAAAGGTACACTTTACAGCCTAGGTCCCTAATATTAAAAGAAATAAAGAAAAACCAACAATTAATTACCATAACATGTGTATGTATAGTGTATGTATGTATATTCATTTTAAGGAAACAATCTTTGAGGTGAATTTTACTTCTCCACATTTTTGCCACATTTCATGGATGACATTCATAAATATTAAATATAACTTATATTTTTTTCAAGGAAAAAGTTTGGGAGGCCTCCCACCTCCCCACATTTCATGGATAACAGTTATACTAAATTCATCCCTATCTATGTTGGCTATTAAACCCATTGATCTTTACTAGAAGAATTGAACTTGGATTGAGCTACCCCTAGGGTTAATACATTATATATATATTGAAAGGAAAAACTAGTAGAGTAAACTTCTCAGCATTATCTTAGCAATTTAATTTGGTCACTTGTTAGGACAACAATAGTAAAAGCTAAACATTATTGATAACAACTAGTTGAACTATCCCCTTGCACTATATATAAATTCCTTTCAACTTTGGATTTTTAAATAACAAGCCTTAAAATATATCCATCTTAACCTCTAATTTATTAAATACCAAAAATGATTAAAAAAACTATATAAACTACTATATATTAATCCTTTCTTAAATGTTTTATCCTTGAAATGGGTAAAAAGTCATCTTAAGTCATCTTAATGGAATACCCTGTAATGAAAGTTATTAATAGATAACTTTATGAAGCTTGGTCTATGGAGTTTTTTGTTCAAGTAGGAAACTTCTCGTTTAATTTTCGAAGGAGTTGGCATTTTTTCATCTCTCTGAAGTTAGTTGGGAATACATGAAGGTTGGAGTAGGGAAAGATATTAAGTAAAAAATACTTGAGAGGGTTATTTCACACTAGCAAGGATTTTCAAATGCATTTGTCTTTATATCTCTTTCCTGCTTATTATGTTGTTTTCTTTTCTATGTTGCATACAGCAGCTAAAGAGTTGACCAATTCTTCAGTATGGAATATGGATCGTTAAAACATTAATCACTCACACCCATAAGTTGTTGAAGAAGTTGTCAGTGCTATTTTTACTTTTCTTTAAATGGAACATCTGTTGAAGTATGGATGAAATGTATAGGAGTCTTCTCTGAATGTCCAAAACAGTGAATGAACGTTGGTTGTCTGGTGGCAGGATGGAAGAATATTGAAGGAGCGACTACTAAAGGCAAACAATGGAAGAATTACTGAGTTGCCCGTTTTAAGGGAAGACTGGGTTCAAATGCAAGGATCACATAGGAGGTCATATCACCGTGCTTGTAACGATACAATTCTCAAACTCTCAGAGTAATATTGTGAAGAAGTAACACAAAGTTATTTGTCCATTAGCTTTGAATCTTATGGAAGGTCTGCAAAATAAGAGAACAAATGCAAGGATCACATAGGAAGAGACTACTACAGGCAAACAGTGGAAGAATTACTGAGTTGCTCGTTTTAAAGGAAGACTGGGTTCAAATGCAAGGATCACATAGGAGGGCATATCACCGTGCTTGTGACGATACAATTCTCAAACTCTCAGAGTAATATTGTGAAGAAGTAACACTGAACTATTTGTCCATTAGCTTTGAATCTTATGGAAGGTCTACAAAATAAGAGAACAATAGTATGTACTGATAATTCTTGGGGTTAATATTTCTCTAGCGTCCTATTGTAGCCTACAATGAAAAGTTGATCCTCGGGCGAGATTACGTTGAAAATTGGTCCTTGCATGGTAAATGAGAATAACAATATTATTACCGTTGATAGGCAGCTAGAAAACACAAATGTCTCTGTTTTCCAGTGCTTTTAGTGTCCATGTTCAATTGAGAGATTCCAGTCTCTAATAACATACGAGATTCCAGTCTCAAATAACATACAAGTATCCATTATTTATTCCTTTTAAATATTCTTGTATTCCAAATTTGTTTCCTTGCCAATGTCTTGGCTTAGAAAAACAGTGATGTGCCCAACTAGCTCGTTATTCTAATTATAAATGTTTCTCTTTATTGTAATTATAGTTGGTCCTTTGTCATGAAAATAAGCTTATCGAGTTCATCTCATCAGCTTATTGAGTTCTGTTTGGTTCATGTCAACAGCGTTATACCATAAATATTTATTTTTCAAAATGTGCCCTGAATAATTTTGTGAATTATATGTCTAGAAACATACGAGCACATATTATGGACTTTCACATAGAAAGCCTAGATGGTATGGGTATGAGACTCTTCGAGCAGTTCAGCAATTTCTACGTGTGTAACTGTATGCGCCTATGACAGCTTGGAAAAATAATCCCAATCAACCAATGGAAAGATTATAGGGAAAGGACGATCATAAAGTGCTAGAACGCTGGAAAAGCACCACTGTAGACAGCGGAGGAACATTTTTCTCTATACGGGAATTAAAAAAATCAGCTTTACATTTGGTTTTGAGGTTCATGGTATATAAGTCTTAATGTAAGGATCATGTCAATGGAATGTTAATACAGATAATTTGATTTTTTTGGTAGGTAATTTGCTTGTTAACTTAACCTTTCCTTCCTCCTGACAGAATTTAAGAGAGCAGTCAGCACACGAAAATTACACACAAATAATAGATTGTATTACAATATCAAATCCCAAGATTCAATAGGTATATGTAGCTGGAGTTAGATCCAACCAATTCCAAACATAGGTATGGAGGTTGAGATAATATCTCAACAGCTCCTACAAAATCTCAAACCAACTCTAAACTTAGAACACAACATTAATGGAAGCATTATCTTCCAACACCCCCCTTTAATGCTTACATCACAAAACACAATTGCAAAACAGAAAATACAATATTGACTCTTGTCTGACTGGTCTTCATCAGCTCCTACACCCACTCTGATGCCTCTGGACTGCGCTCTTTCTCTTCCTCTTCTTTGAGCTTACCATTCAACTCATTTAAAGCATAAATGCTTCAGACCATCATTCATGAACTTGTACAATGGACAATTTGACAACTTGGCTCATCGGGGCTTCCATGATAAAAGATGTCAATTATTGATGCATTCTATGAACATGCCTCCATCTGTCGGATTTTTGCTTTCGGCTATCCTTCAGTGTCTAGAAGAGCAGTTTGGATACGGAATTTCCTCAACATTCAATTATACAAGGTGACTTTCAATAAGAATAGTTGTTCTTGAAACCGGGGCTGCCAGCTTATATCAAGATACAAGAGTTCCTACTTCCTTTACAACATAAGTAGCACTCACACAAGATCTGAATCCATCATCTTGGATTTTCGTTGTGCACCTGCAACTTGTTAGAGTAGTCAATTCTAACAATCTTTTCTCTTTACACATTGAGTTGACTAGACTCAATATGTTTAAATTCCAAGATCTCGTACAATATTCAATGCACATTCATTGAATTCCCAATCTCTCAAACTCAATAAACTATTAACTCACAACACACATAAATAAATATATATATCAATATAAAAACAAGGGGAAAACCATCTACGATGGCTTCCATGTTTCTAATTTGAGAAACTCTATGAGAATCAAATGCATTGAAGGAGTTAATGCGGCTGACGACTCCTCCTTTCCACGATATCTCCGGCTCCTCCTCATGCCCAGCTCTCAAAATGAATCAGCGTACTGTGTCTTTCACAGTGGTCGAATGTAATATTCAGACGACAGCTTCAGCATGATTCCTCTTCCCTTTGACTTTAATCAACAACAACGCATTCAGTTCGGGAGATCTTCATAGGAAACGATAGCAGCAGCAAGGCGTGAGTTTTCGACAGCAATTTGTAATTTGATTCTTTCACCGCTCCTCCAGATCAGTGGCAGCACACTTAAATCTTCACACGGACACTCGCTCAACAAACAAAAAATTCAGTATTCCTAAGCTACATATATACAGGATGATCATATCTCAATCTATCTCATATTCCAGCCCCTTTGGTGAGAGAGTCAGGGTTGTTCTAGCTCTGATACCATGACAGAATTTAAGAGAGCAGCCAACACATGAAAATTACACACAAATAATAGATTGTATTACAATATCAAATCCCAAGATTCAATAAGTATATGTAGCTGGAGTTAGATCCAACCAATTCCAAACATAGGTATGGAGGTTGAGATAATATCTCAATAGCTCCTACAAAATCTCAAACCAACTCTAAACTTAGAACACAACATTAATGGAAGCATTATCTTCCAACACCTCCTATGTGTGAATAATCACTCTCAACTGAAAAACTTACATGATTATAAAATTTCCTCCCTTTACATATTATTGATATGTATCGAAGGGATCACCCTTCTTCTTACTGTTTGAAATTCCAAGTTGAGCAGTTTTAGTTAGTGTTCTAAACTTGCCAGTTTTGTTTCAGGTTGATTTCGCTGAAAACCGTTACCGTTATAGAAATAAATTGTTTCAACAGGTTCTCCTCTTACCAAAAAATATTAAATTGTAATTTTTTTTTAAATTAATTTAAAAAATAAATAAATAAAGATAACTCTGTTAATTTTAACATTAAAAGATACACCGGGACTCTATTTCAAGATGTCTGGTGACTAGATTAGCCATCGACTTCTCTGACTTCACATATAGAATATAGAATTTGGTTTGTTTTTCAGCTTTCAATGAGTTAAATTAGTTTTTAGTTTTTTTTTTTTTTAGCATTTCAAGTTTCATAGTTGAAAAATCTTTAGGATATAAAATGTCAATTTTTTATTTAGGTTGACATTTTCTTTATCTTTTCTTTTTATCTTTTTACTTAATTTTTTTACATTATTATTAATTGTTTCAGGATGTTTGAGAGTGGTTCCAATTTACTTCCAATCTCATGGGATTTGATATGGAAAAAGTAGAATTTCATATCCCATTCAAAATTGAGCAGACTTAACAAATTTCAAGATTGGTAGGATTGCAACATTTTCGTTGGATTATATCAAGTATGAGGTATGGGATTGGCATTTAATCAAGAGCACCAAGCCATTTATGTACCTAGATGCTGGATGTTAAGCTTTTTCTACCATATTATAAGGCTTCAATTAGGTAGTTTCATCAAAATTGGGAGGTGTTCACCGATGTCTCTAGAGGATCAAGGTAGAGGCAAAGGGTGATACTAATGATGAGGATCTCAATATAAGTGATGGTGGAACACTTCTTTTCATTTATGTTTGTCATTTAAATTTTCTTTCTCATTTGTTCATAATGTTTTCTTTCAAAGTTTAAATAGTTTTTTGAAATCATGGTTTGAAATTTTTAAAATACAATTTGTCATTAAAATTTAAATAGTTATGTAATTTTTAGTAAACCAAGTCATTTAAATCAGATTGGTCTAAGTCAATCCGAGTTGTCTCTCTGAGTTTTAAAACATTGCATTGTACATCTACCTCATGATGATGAGATACATTTATATGTGATGTATCATTCAGTATCAACTTTGATATATCAACTAGGATTCAATATCAACTTTGATGTATCATTTTTTATTTGGCATCCACTACATCATATATATTAGTGCTTTCTCCATATTTATGTGCCAGTGAGTTTATTTGATGTTGTTGTTTCTTTATATGTTTAAAATTTTGAAAAAAATGAATAGATTTTGTATTTTTTAATGTTTGCAGTGGTTTTTCAATTTTTTTGCCGATTTTGTTTTGACTTTTTTCAATAGACCCTCACCAACTTTTTGCCAATGCCAACTTTTTCAACAACGATTTCAACTTATATTAAAAACTAGCCCTTGTATGCTTCCTCCTCCCATTTAAGATGGGGATTGTGGAATTTTAAGATTAAAACCTTAAAGGGAAATAGGGTGTTTAATGGTGTGAACTGATTGCAATTTAAACACGTCCAATGGCGCAACTTATTTAAAAAACATCAAATGAAAAAAACTCTTTGAAGCCATTCAAAGAGATGAAAATGAGTATGTACAATTTGATTATTGTATAATGATTTTAGTATGTAGAAGCTATTTAGTGCATCTAATTAATAGTTATGTATCGTCTCGTAGAACTTTAATTATACGAACTTATATTCACCTTTACATGTTATATACCTGTAAAGTTTGCATATTTTGTGTTGAATGGTTTAGACTTACATTAATGCAATTCACTAAAAATTTGCTATTATATTAAATTTAACCATTTATGTGTTTTTGATATGATCAGTGGTTTTTCTCATTCTGGGTTTATTTTCTTTTGACAATCATGTTTTCATCTAGTTTTAATTTTGACAACATTGCTTTTACATTTTAAAAGAAAAATTATTTTACATTTTAAAAGAAAAAATGGATGAAGACAAGGACATTGTATTAAAGAGGTTTTGGGATTAACTCCATAAAAATCTATAAATTTAGAAACAATTTCAAAATGCATACTTGTTAGGAGTATTTTTTGGGGGATGGACATATAAGAAATCATTTGAAGGGGTGCTATCATAGCCTTCCTGAGGAGGGTTTGTGGCTTCTCGGCCCGACCGACATGTACGAAGGCAAGTCATGGAAGTTGGGGTTGCTGAGGCGCATGAAGGCTCGCACCTGTAGTTGGGTACAATGTGCGACGAGATGGCTAAGTTGGACCACTATGATGAGGGAGGATTGGCTAGGCGACTTGAGGAGGTAGGCCAAGACTTCTATGGATGCATGCCCTGCATTTGGGGTTTGCGATGGATAATATTGGTCCCTTGAGGCACACGTTGCCCTGGATCGTGACCAATGGGCATGCTCACAATGTGGTGGATCGCGACCAATGGGCATGCTCACAATGCAGACATCTCAAGCACGCCATCTTTGAGCACCTTGTGTGGATAACATGAGGTGAGGTCGAATCATGTGATGGGCAAGTTGGGGTCAAGACCCAACAAATCGATGTGATGGTAGGCACATTGTGGTGAAGTGTTTCGCACAACAGAGTGAGTTGGTGAGTCAACTCAACCTCACTCAAGAGATGTGATAGTTCAGCATGAAGTGACACAACAGTTTGGTGAGGAATGAAGGAAAAACACAATGCTTGGGAAAGAACAACACCAAGAATTCTGAGGTGGATTCAGACACATAAGGGCGAGCTTCCTCCCCAAGGGGCTAAGCTTCTTCATTCATGATGACTTGTTGGGGTGAGTTCATCCACGACGACTTGTTGGGATAGTTGGTGCGAGTTCTCTTTGGGATGAGTTGAGTTGGTAGGATGGTTTTGGAGATGAAGCACAAGGGAAAGTCTTGGCTTAGTGAGGTGTTTTGGATATGAGGTGAAAAATAGGGGAAGGAGAGTTTTGGTGAAGGTCAGTGAGCCAACTTGGAAACGTTCCCATCCAAGTGTTCGGGTGGAGTGACTCACTTAGTTAGTTTAGTGTGAAGAGGTGTGACGAAGTCTGCAACGAAGGGAGAAGTTTCGATTACAGGTTTAATTTGTATTTCCAACAAGTGTATGTGATAGTGAAGTTCATTGTATGTATCTGTTGAGCCACATGCTCCTTGTGAACCATTTCAGTTGTTGTATGAGATACATGCTCGGTGTCTTTGTTGTATGTTGTAACATCTTGTATAATATGAGGTTTTGTACGGGTGTTAGGCACTTCTAGTGTCACCCAATCATACTTTTGACTCTTCCTCATGTGTATGGTGTTCACATGTTCTTCGTTGCATAATTGGTTAAGTATAGAACTATTAACTATATGTGTTGTAAAGAACACAAGTGTAATGAAATGCTTGGTTTGGTGGATGCCTTGGCTGCCAAGAGTCAAGTGAGGAGACTTAACTCACTTTAGTATCTTAAGGTGTAGATATGTACAAAACTTGAGTGAAAGAAGTGTAGTACAAATGGAGTAATCTTGGGTTGGTCTAACCTTGAAGTTGGAAGTGTTGCAGTGTCGCACAAACGTGATCAAGTAATTGATCACAAAAGTTATCTTACAAGTGGTCAAAAGTTTTGAAGATCGCGAAGAAAGGTAGTTTTGGGTTATGAAAAAAGTGGACACTATATTGTGTAGTGATTTGACTTAGAGCAAGGAGTATACCATGCGATGGATCAAGACTTGGATGACTTGGTACGATCACAAATCTAGTGTGACCCGAGGCAACATCGCAGAGTTGGATCACAGACTTGATGTGAGCAGTTCAGGAGAGCTTCATTGTGATGTCCTCATGCTGAGCTTCACTAAATGCATTTTGTTGAGTCATGTTGTTGCACAACTTGAAGGGTGGTAGACTTCGAAGAGTTGATATGGAAGTGAAGGATCAGTTTGATAAAGTGTATGGTGGGAGATTGGTGCCTTGGTGGCGAATATAACCACGGTGAGGGAATATGGATTTGTGAGAGATGAGGCGACTTGAGCATGTCACAGGTTTGTGACTTAGCCGGTTTTTGAGGTGGATGGATGGGCTCAATATTTTGTTGTGGAAGAAGTGTTATAACAGTTGTATAATTGTAGAAGGTCACTTAGGTGAATTCGTGCAGAAATTTGGTCGTTTGGACAAGTCATAGATCCATGGGTGTAGGTAGACAAGAAGGCCATTGGACAAACTATGGTCAGTTTTGAGTTCTTTGTCTTTTTAAGTGTTGTGATGAGTTCTTTGAAGGGAATTCGATTGAATTGGTGGCTCAAGTGTGTGGATAAATTGGGGCGACAAACTTAGATGTGTTCAGTGGTGGACTGAGGAAAATTTGGAATTGGTCGTGGAGGTGGCTTGGGAAGTTGCCTACCTCTTTGATGAGGTGTGTTGGACTCATTGAATCAAGTAGTGAGGCTGAAAATGTGCCAAGTTTGAGAGGATGGATGAGGTGCCTTGGTGTGTGGGTGTCTTAGACAAATTTGGTTGAGTCATGCGATGACTTGATAAGTTGTGTATACAATGCTAGAGTATGGGATGCTTGCGGAGCCGCAAGACAGTTTGTTCTAAGTGATGGATGGAGTCAAAAAATAAGTTGACTAAGAATTTTTAACGGTCAACCTGAATAGGCAAAATGTAGACCAAGTGACTTAGGCGGTGTTTTCTTGCCTTTGATATGGGACATTGGATGAGGCAGAACGCTCCTTGGTGACGTTTTCATGATTGTGTGATGACTCAAAGATTTGAGTAGGGGGTTGTTGGTTGAAGTTGATAGGAGTATTAGCTCAGACATGCCTAAGGCATGGAAGTTCTTGGGGTGACTCAATCTACTAAGAACACTTAAGACAATTCCATGAGACGTTTGAGGAGTGTGGAAATGTTGGACACACATCGTTGAGCAGTGTGGCAGCATTGGTAGTTTTAGCATTGCAAACAAGGTTGGGGAGGAGACGATCTTCCAATGCAGTGGGCATATTGGTTTCACACAACTTTAAGTGGAGAGCAGTGTGGATGGTTTCATAGTATTGCAGATGATTGCATGAGTTGTGGAAATTTGGGGAACTTGGGGTTTCCAGTTATTGAAGTGATGATGGAGGCACGAGTTCGGGAAAAGACTTAAAGTTGATATT
>ML778166.1:230235-249897 GCA_009831015.1 Picea engelmannii | reverse complement strand
AAATGTGTAATAACATTATATCAAGAAAAAAACATTTTACACTTTGATTGATATTAAAATATTTTAAATTAACATTTTTTTTTATTCACAATAAAATATTTTAAATTACCAAATGACATAAATATCTTTCATATATTTACCACAAATTTTAGTATAAAAAAATTACTTTTTTATGAAAAAAATTATTTCATTATAAAATATAAAAAGAAAACACCATGATATGAAAGGGTTAAAGATGAATAACACTTTCTCCTAGAGTGTTCTTGTATGAACACATTATTTGTACCAATACCACAAAATTGATCACACTTAGTCATAAATGAATTTAAATTAAATATTTTATTCTTTTTAACCATTTCCTTTGTGATTTTCTCACAATCAAAGTTTGCAACACCAATAAGTGAAATGAATAAATGCATTCTAGTTTTATATATGATTATTTTTAAGGAATAGATTTTACAATTCAAGATCATATGTTCTCAATGTCCTTAGAAAAGTATGATTCTAAATTTCCTTCTATATAATATAAATTGTCTTTTATGTAATATATCACATTAGATCAAAGTTCCTATCTTTTTCACAATAAACTTTACCAAAAATTCATTCTTCTAATATATCAAACACAAACCAACCTTCTCATGCAATGAACATTCCTCGACGTTGGAATCTCACAATCGAATTTAGTAACGTTGCAGAGTGATAAACACAGTAACGTTGCACTTTGAAGATCATAGTAATGTTACAAACTGTTGAAAATAGTAATGTCACAACATTACGAACATAAACTGATGTCACAATGTGATGAACATAGCCATGTCATCGTAATGTGGATAGTAACAATAACGTCACAATATCACGAACATAAACAAGCATTGCAATATGTCGCACATTTCCATGTTGTCGCAATGTGACAAACATTTCCTCATGTTGCAATGTGACATACATATCCTGACATCAGAATGTGACAAACATTTCCAAACATCGCAATGTGTCGAACATAGTAACGTTGCAATCTACCAAACATTGTAATGTTGCAATGCGACGAACATAGCCCCAATGTTGCAATGTGACTAACATAAACGAAAGTCGCAACGTGATGAACATATCCCTTTCATCACAATGTGAGAAACACATCCTCATGTTTCAATGTGATGCACATATCCCAAAGTTGAATTGGGACAAACATTTCCAGATGTCGCAATCTGAAGAACATAGCCATGTCTTCGTAATATCACAATGTGACGAACATCAACAGAGGCCGCAATTTTTTGCACATCGCCTTCTTTTCACAATGTGACAAACATTTCCTCATGTTACATTGTAATAAAAACATCTTGAGGTCACAATGTGTCAAACATAGTAACATTGCAATCTACCACAAATAGCAACGTTGCAATGTGATGAACATAGCCCTATCATCACAATGTGACAAACATATCCTCATGTTCCTCTATGACACACATAGCTTGGCGTCGCATTGTGACACACATACCCTTGATGTCGTATTCTGACAGTCATCGCAATATGATGAACATTGCCTCACATTGTATTGTAACATAGATATCCCAAGGTCACAATGTGTCAAACATTTCCAAATGTAACAATGTATCGAACATAGTAATGTTGCAATCTACCAAACATAATAACTTCGCAATGTGACAAACATATCCTTGTCCTCGCAATGTGACAAACATATCCTTGTCCTCACAATGAGACTAACATAGTCATGTTGTCGCAATGTGATGAACATAAACATATGTCATGTGACAAATATAGCCCTCTTGATGCTATGTGAAAAACATATCCTCGCATTCCAATGTGATGCACATATCGTGACGTCATATTGTGATAGACATTTATAAATGTTTCAATGGGACTAACACAACCCATTGTCACGATGTCATGTACACAATTGAATGTGGCAATGTGACAAACATACACCAACATTTCAATGAGATGAACATTTCCCAACATCACAATGTGATGAACATAACCCAATGTTGGAGTGTGACAAACCTATTCCAACACCATAATGTGACAAACAAAAACCCTTCATTGTAATTTTATGACCATAACCTTACAATGTCATGTGACGAACAAAATCTAATGTCACAATGTGACGAAAAAAACCTGATGTCACAATGTGATGAACAAAACATGATTAACATTGCAATGTAGTAAAGCCATAGTAAACTATGGTTCAACATAATCAACTTGACCCACCATAATCAGATCCACATGGTCAACAAAATTTATTCATGGACATGGTTAACCATAACAAAACCTAATCAACCACAGTCAACCATGGTCATATTCAACCACACTCAACCATGGTAAAGGAAAACCATGATCAACCATAGTCAACGTTTCCTTCCAAAAGTCAACCAAGGTCTACCAAAGTTAACCATGGTCATGTTCAATCATAGTCAACCATGGTCATTGTCAATTAATGTATTAATAATTTAACATGTTACATTATAAATTAATGTATCGATACTTTAAAATATTATTCTATTAATATTTTAACAATGTATTACTAACATCATTAAGGTAAATGTATTATTATTATTAATACTTTATTAATATAAATTTATCGTTGTATTAATACTTTATTAATGTTTTAATGTATTAAGAATTTAATAATGTCTTTATTAATGTATGATATGTATTTTTTTTAGTATTACTCTAATAATGTATTATTGTATTATTGTATTAATACTTTAACATTGTAGTAATTAATATTGTATAAATGTTTTAATTAATTAATACATTACATGAGTAATGTATCAATTGATTAATAAGTTACATTATACATTAATATTCATTAATACTTTAATTTATACCTTACATTTATGTAATAATGTATTCCTACTTTAGGGGCGGCATGAGGGAGAGGGGTTATCTATGACCCTGATGAATTTCAAGAACTAGTCTACTCCTAGGGATTAGGAGAAGAAACCAACAACAACACAAAAGATTTGAGTCTATGGCAAGGACTCGGACAAGCTCGAAAGCTAGCTATCAATGAAATTACGGTGATAGGAGACTCTTGAATTCTAATCCACGCTTTGGTCACCAACTCGTTGCCAAATCAAATGAAACTTCGACAAATCTTCCAAAAAATCCTGCGACTCTCTAAATCTTTTCGAAAGATCGAATTTTTTCATGTGCTTCGACAACTAAATGGCAAAGCATACTGAGTTGCAAAAGAAGCCACCCCCTTGAGCAAGGGTCAGCTCTCCCTCAATGGGACCATGTCCTTCGCCCCCCTTTCGTAGTGGCTCGTGGTGGGTGACCAGGTGGAAATCGCAAGGCAGGTGGCACTCAGATTCTCCTTGTGCCCTCACTCGTGGCAGCTCCTCCCCGTCACACCAGACCGTCTCCTCCCCCACGCGACGATACTTCACCCTTCAACTCGCGTCTTCCTACTCCTCCTCGCATGGTACTGCCCTCTCGTCCTCCATGCAGCTTTGTACTTAGCCTATCCCGCCCCCCCAGCATGGCGCTTGAGTGAGACCCACCTGATCCTTGGCGACGCACACTCGAGATGAGGTTAAATCCAGGGAGGTAGATGCTTGCCCCTGTGATGATTGCCTGTCTTGATTGCCTGGTGTTGTTTGGCCCCTCGCCCTGCTTTTTCTCTCATCTCTTTCTCCAACCCACTCAATGGCTTCCAATTCCAATTCTGCCACTCCCCCCAACCCCCCTCCCTCTCTAGAACTCGAAATTCACAAGCTGAGGCGAACTCTCAGTGTGCATAGAGGCTTTCTACTTCGACTGAATGGGGAAGGTGGCCACAAATTCGAGATGGTCGAGGAAGATTTAATCCAACTCAGAGAGGAGGTGGTTGAAGCCCTCACGTACACAACGTAGTAGACTAATGGAAAAATTGTTGAATTGGAGGCAAGACTCGAAAAGCTTGAGCTTCAAGCCACCAGTTCGGCCCTCCAGACTCACGTGGTGACGAAGGCTTCTCCGAGTGCAAGATCCTCCAACCTCGACCAGAAGGTTTAATTATGTTATTCTTCACTTTTGAAACTATCTCTTTTGTAGTTCTCTTGCAAATTCAATGTTGGCAGGATTTTAGCCTTTCTCTGATCTTAAGGCAGACACACTATAAGAAGGATCTCGACCTGTTAGTAGCCATTTTTTTGATACTAGGAAAACATAGGAATCTCTGGGCTTTATAGTAATTAGGGCAGACATACTTGTAATCTTGAAATTCATGCAAAAGATGCATGTCTGAATTTTGTAGTTTTCTCACAGTGGTCACACCACTGCTTTTTTAATATATATTCCACTTTCTTGAAAAAAAAAATAATGTATTCCTACTTTATTAATATATTATTAATATATTAATACTTTATTAATGTTTTAATGTATTAATACTTTAGTAATGTATTTATTAAAAATTTATTAATATATTAATACTTTAGTAATGTATTTATTAAAAATGTATTAATGTACTAAATCAATAGATTATAGTATACATTAATGTATTAATGTCATTAATATTCATGACTATAAGAAACCATGGTTATTGTAAACCATAATGAAGCATAGTTAACCATGACCATTTTTAATAAATGTATTAATAATTTAATATGAATTAATGTATTACTTTAATGGAATAATCTATATAATGTGTTAATGTTATTCAAACATTAATATTAATACTATTACTTTAATGTATTCATGTATTACCTTAATAATTTATTAATATTTAATTTTTACATTTTAGTAATGTATTAATAGTTTAATAATGTATTATTAATGTTATTTAAGTCAATGTTTTATTATTTTATTAATGTATTTGTTTTTTCTTGTGTATAAGTTAATTAATACATTACATTATTAATATATTAATTAATTAATACTTTGTACACATTAATGTTAATTAATAATTTAATTAATACATTATATTATTAATACTTTGTTATGTATTACTACTTTATTAATGTATTATTTTAATGGTGTATTAATACTTTAATAATACATTTAGGATTTTCATATATTCAAATACAGGAAAATATATCTTATTGTATTGTCTACATAGGGATGAGTTAGTTCTGATTTTAGTATTACTTATGGTTTGACTTAAAACATTTCACTCAAACCTTATGTTGAACATACAAAATAGTAAAAAGTATTTTTTTATAATAAAAAATTGTGTTTTTCTTGTATCTTGTTAGTAGATATATTTAGAGTGTTATTGCAAGTTTCACTTTGTTCGAGGATTGGGACCACGTCTTCTAGATTTGGATAGATAGTTAGGAGACAGTGCGTCTTGTAGATTTGGATAGATAGTTAGGAAGCAATGCATCACAATATGTTGCCCTTATTTATACAATGTATTAATAGATTATCACTTTATTATTTTAATACATTATTAAAATAATATAATATTAGTATTTTAATTTATGCATTATTATTAAAATATCAATTGTATCAATCAATTAATATGTTACATTATACATTAATGTAAATTAATACTTTAATTTATACATTTTTATTATATATTATATTAATGTAATACATTACATTAACACATTAATAGAATATTAATTTATATACATTAATATAATATATTTATATACATTAATTTATATTTAGAGTGTTATTGCAAGTTTCACTTTGTTCGAGGATTGGGACCACGTCTTCTAGATTTAAATAGATAGTTAGGAGACAGTGTGTCTTGTAGATTTGGATAGATAGTTAGGAAACAATGCATCACAACATGTTGCCCTTATTTATACAATGTATTAATAGATTATCACTTTATTATTTTAATACATTATTAAAATAATATAATATTAGTACTTTAATTTATACATTATTACTAAAATATCAATTGTATCAATCAATTAATATGTTACATTATACATTAATGTAAATTAATACTTTAATTTATACATTTTTATTATATATTATATTAATGTAATACATTACATTAACACATTAATAGAATATTAATTTATATACATTAATATAATATATTTATGTATTATATTAATATATCATTAGAATATATTATTACATAAATATAATATTTAATTAATACATTGATTATGTCTTAATATATTAATAGTCTAAGACATGTAAAGTGGTTGTTGCTAGTATAATATGAAGTTTTGTATGGGTATTAGGCACTTTTGATGCCACCCAACCATACTTCTGTATTTTCCTCATTTGTATGTTCGATGTTGCATAATTGGATAAGTATAGAATTATTAACTATATATGTAGTAAAGAATGCAAGCATAATGAAGTGCTTGGTTGGATGGACGCCTTCGCTGCCAAGACTCAAGTGAGGAGACTTGACTCACTTAAGTACTTTAAGGCAAAGATAGGCGTCATCTATTCACCTTTCCAAACTAATGACGCTCATCAAATTATATCAACCACTTTTATAAAATATGTCCTCGGCTTCTTGCATCCGCTACTTGCATGATTTGCGAGGTACCGTGAACGAATCATTCACTAGTTGTATTTTCTGAAATCAAAATTGCTTCTGTTGCCAATCACATTATGAAACTAAGTCAAGGAAATAGATGGACTTGGATTATATCATGTTGGAAAATAGATTATTTTATGAGAAGGAAATAGAAGAATGGAATAAATATAGAAAATTACCTTAAAAACTATGCACAAGAATAACTTGTTTTTAACTGGAACTGGATTCATTATTCTTCAGACACGAAAAATTGACAGAATCAGTGTTTCGAGAGATTTGTATCTTGGAAAATCCAATCTTATTAAGTTGTTTAGACAGTCATGCAAAAGATTATCAACAAGGTAGAACTGTAAGTGATCTTTTCTATGAATTTTTCACTTACTATTGAATTTGATGACAGTTTGCCAAACTTGTTTTTGGAAGGATCTGATAACAATCGGTCAAATATCAAGTTGATCGTCAAATTAGTCAATCAAAGGATCAACTGGGGAAATTGAAACATTGATACTCACAAATCTCTTGGTGGAAGATAGTTGATTGACTGGAATCTACTTTCTTGCTTTTGGTCAACAGTTGCAAAAAATTGAAAGACTTCAAGCAATAAGCTTATGGAGATTTTACGAGATTTTGATCTTTAAAAAAGGATCTAGGTTCCAAGAGGTGAGGGTAACATAAGAAGATTAAGCAAGCATGGTTTTATTACAGGTCAAATTAACAGATTAAGAGGAAAATTCAGGGTTTACCTTCCTCAAAATTAGGAAGAAGCTCTTTAAAGAGCTCAACAAGTAGAGATATGATTGAATATAATCAAATGTTTTAAAAAATAAAAGGGCTATGTTGTATCGAGTCAAAATCCGTGGCTTTACTTACTTAGAAAAGGGGTACATAATGTTATAATCGATTCATTTTGCCGACTCTAAATCCCACATTCTTGTTAAGGAAAGTGGATTCTCAAGCCATAATTATTCTTTTCTTTCAATTTTTTTTCAAATTCTCGCTGGCATGAATAAATGTGAATAAATTGAGAACACAATTGAACACAAAAGCAATACAAATCTAAAATAATTTTCGATGGTAAATTCTTGTTGTGTAGATCATTGTTCATTGGAGTTGTTTTTTTTTTTTCTTTGAGATTTTTTTCAATTTCTTCTATTAATCTTGGAATGACCGTGGTTGGTTCTTGCATCTTGTTTTAGAGTCCTACTCTAACCTTCTTACTTTGGGGTACTTAGAATTTAAATGTCAATTGATGTATGATACCATCTTCAATGAATAAATCTCATTAGGTAGTTGGTGTGTGGTTATTTAATGTAAAAGGGTTGTCTTTATTAAGTAAGGCCAACTAATTGGTTGGTTCTCATTAATGATGAGACCACAAGTGGTTAGGGTTTTGCCAATGAGAAACTATTTTTAGAGGTAGAAGGTTATGTAATGCTTTGTCAAGTATTTTTATTATATTAGAGCTTTGCTCATTTGGAGGTTTCCCTTTAGAAGAGGCTTATGAACATTTCTCACTCTCTTTTGATTATCAATATAAGGGTTTACATTATGTAGGTGCAATACTCTTGTTTCTTCTATTTTACTTTCTATAGTTTATATTTCTTTTGATATTGCTCATTATTCACTATTTTTGTTGATCAAGTATACTATCAATGGCGTCAAATCTCTTCCCTATGATAGCACACACTCAATTTTGAGAATTTTTTTAGACTAGAGACATGTTTTAGTGTCTCTAAACACAATGATTTGTTGTTTAGTAGGAAAAATTGTTGCTTGAAGCATATACATAGGGAATACAAGTGAAGTCACCTAATTGGATGCCCTTGTACACCTCTATTGGTACTTGGTGAATTGTATCACATTAGAAAAAATATTTATACATATTTGATCTTCCACATACCTTCGATTATATGGGAATCCCTCTAGGCACACTTGAAACCCACCCACTAGTTGTTTTGTTGTTATAGTACATCAAGAACAATGCTTGGGGAGATCACTCTTGTGTACCAAGGTATTGCTAAGGGTACAATATATACTCCTTAGTTATCACCATGGAAGACTGACTAAGTACTATTGTTGGAATCCCTTAGGTATATGAGAGAGATAGTGATCGACACTCCTTTGCTCTCAAAATTCTATAAACCTTGGCCTCTATTGCATGGACAATGAAATTCCAATATCTCAGAATATTAGGAATTTATGAATTTTGTTAGTAGAAAAATACTTAGACATGTGTAATACTCTAGCTAAAGTTAAAAAAGATTAAAAAAAAAGGTTTGGGATGAGCGTGCACCATTACGGGAGACCTATATCAAAAGTCTCTTGCAACGTTGATCACATTGTGGTATAACTCTATCATAACCCTTCTAGTGGACCCAAAGATCCTATGGTGGAAACATGACCATGTATACCGGGATCACCCAATTGGAAAGCCATGTCTATCAGATTGAAAATTGGGTCTCTAAGATCTACAACTTGTGTAATAGGTTTCTAAGATTGACAACTTGTATAACAAGTTTCTAAGATTGACAACCTACAAGCACATGTTTATAAGATCAACAACATGCAAGACTAGCTATAGCTTGTCCTTGAAGTCCCATGACATGGGCATGAGTCATTGATGTAAAAGGCCAGTGGTGAATCATTTGCAAGAGGTAGGCATTGCATATGGCCACCCTTTCAAGACAATCAACACCATGTGTTTCACATATTGCATAAAGTAGATTTGAACAAGTTCAATGGTTCTTACCCAACACGATGGGTTACTCAAATGGAACACTACTTCTCCATCTATGGTATTCATGATGACTTGTTAAAACTTTGGGTGGGTGTGTTATACTTGGATTGGGAGTGTTGGTAATGGTGGAAGTGGTATAAGAAGGCTTGTTATCACACAATATGTATTTTTGGCAAATCCCAACCCAATCCATGGATGTGTGACGCAAATCGGAACAACCATCACTATCACCTAAATATATGTCCCCCTCATTTTAATGGAGGACAAGTCCAACACAAATGAGGCTTTTTAATGATGCTAGGGTGATTGCGATGGAAAGTGAAAAGAGATTGGAGAATTCCCCTATAGGTCAAGGTCAAAGATTGGAAAGAGACATGGGAAAGAGTCTTGTGAGTTGATGGAAGTTTCCAAGGTTATGTACCTGCAAAACAACGTTAGACTTGCCCAGAACAAGCCAATATATGATAAATAATGGCTCAAAACCAATGGGGATTCAACAAGAAACCTTGTTGTCCCAAAATTGCAACAATATGAAAATACATATATATCAACAATAAATAAGTTATGATAACTACAACTTTAACCATTAAAATCAAGGGCAAGATGTTGGAAATAAAAATAGCAACAAGTACATAATTTTCTAGTGATTAGAGAAAGACTTTGATAGCAATTAGAGGGATTTTAGTAAGTGTTATAAAAAAGATTTGTAATAACCTTATGGTTGTAGCAAACTATTGCTACAACAACAATTTCTAGCCACTAAAATCAACAAGTAAACCACTCAAACAAAAACTATTAACCAATAAAACAATTACCAAGGCTTACAAGTGAATTTCAGCAGTAGAAGAGTGAGTAAAAAATGAAAAAAGATGAGTTTTTTGTAGCCCTATTGACTGTAGCATAAATTTTATTACAACAATTATATTACATGGATAATAAAGACCCCCTTAGGCAACAATGTAGCTTAAAGCATGTAAAATCAAATTCCAAACTTAAATAATTACATCTCCTTGATATCACGTTTACCAATGCATAATATTCAATCTCCAAATGTAAAAATGATTAGTTCCTTATCTATTGGGTTATGCAGTCTCTTGTTTATGAGCTAGGGTATATTACTTCTTTAGGGGTGTAATCCCTTTTACTCCCTATAGAAAACAAACCTTAGCAAGGTAAATCTGTAAGGGTGTAATCCCTTTAACTCCGTGTAGCAACCTTTGCAAAATATCCCCTTAAATGAAAACAAAGATAGATATTGATGGAGGGTGTATGATATTATAGTCTTCCAAGGGTTTTGAAAAATTAACCTTGAAATCAAGAAGAAAACACAAAAATTGCATAAATTTCTTACCTAATTCAAGAGATAGCATGAAAAATCCTTACTTATCAAGAATATTCCATCACATTTTCCAAGAAACAAGCATCAAGAGATAATGCTAGCCTTTTTCCTCCAACAGAAAAGTATTCCATCAAAAATTCACCAAATAAGAGAGAAATAGAATTTCCCAAGTAGGGCGAAAGTTTCAACCAATAATGTTATGTAATTCTCACATCGTGATGATAAAATGAAAGTGAGTATGAGGTCACCTAAAACCAATTTGTCCACTTTTAAAAGTCAACAACAAATTAGAGGGAGGTCGACCTCCTCTATTTTCTTTTACAATTCACCACATTAAAATTTACATAAAATAAATCCCCAATGATGATATGATGTGATGCCCTACAGGGTGATGCTAGGCCTCAAAATGAGATGTTGAGCCTCCAAGTGAAGATTGTTTTACCTTCAAAGGCCACCTGTCATGTCGTCATGTGCTAAAGTGAGAAGTAATGCATCTCTCTCCATCAAATCACATCACATCACCACTAGGACTATTAAACCACATCATAATCCCATCATCCATGGTGATGTCAAGGGATAGGGTATTATGTCTTAGGCCTCCCAAGGCCAATGTTCAGGTGCAAGGGGCCACAATTTCATCCTCACTTGATTTCCAAACGCCTTAAAAGGAAACATTTATATTCTCAAGTGTGCTCATTTAACCACAAACAATATAGCAATATTGTCACCCAACCATAGGCCGAAGCCACCCCCGAGCACCTTAACCTTGAAAGAGAGAATGATTCTGGAAGAAAACCCTAGATCCAAAATCCAATCACGGTAGCGTACCACTCTCTAGAGCTATCATACCAAGAAAAATGTCCAAACCATAACCAAGATAAATTCCAAGCCTAAAACCAAAAATACTAGTTGTAGTAGTTGCAACTGCAACTACTCTCCAAACTTGCGCACTTACTGAATTTGTACAGTTGTGAGCTATGTGTGTACAAATGAGCTCTAGCATCCTATATTTATACTGCACTTTCTTAGCTATCTTGGCTGACTTATCTTTCTCGAGGATAAAGACTCAATATTAATTATTTTCTTTAGCTGAATTGTCTTCTAGGGTTATGTCCAAGAATTTAGAGTTTCTTCTTTCTTTCTGGAATATTCTATGTTTTTCAGGGTTACACTTGGAGGTTAATACCTCCTGCAAGTACCATAATATCAACACTCCCTCCTAGCTACGGAGGTATTGAAAACAATGGTCTTGAGCACAAACATACCATTCAACGGGTATCATCATCATAGCCACACAAGCTATCTCATTATCAATTCACAAGCACCATAATCACTATCAATATCATCTAATAGCATCAATTGCATCATCTCTCGAAGCCATACTCCATCTGAGTAATCAGGCATGATGTTGAATAAGTCACTCACTCCACAGAGTGATACAAGAACTATTCTTCTAATCCGAACATATGTCCTAGAAGAGTAATTGTTCCAACAGATGATGGAAGCCATGCCATGGGATACAAGGACTATTCTTCTAATTCGGACATACATCCTATAAGAATAATTGTCCTGGACCATTTTCTGCCTAGAGAATATCTGTCCACCAACACACTAACTATCCATCTAGCTGGTAATCATTTCCAACACTACTGATAGTCTTCATGGCAATTAGAACAATTCCATTCAATAGAACACAACTGTGTCTATCCATAGTAGTACACAACTACTATCCATTGGTACATAACCACACCAAGTATCACACAACTATTTAACCAATGACACATAGTCACAACCAATGAAAAACATCCACCACTGTGGCATACAACTAATGTCCAGAGGTATTTAGTCTCCATAGTAATCATATCATCTGATATCATCCTTCATAACAATATCATGATACAAACTGAGTCATATGGGCCATTCTTCTACTCACATCTATGATATCTGGAAGAACATCTTCCCTCAGGAGGTAAATCATCAACCATGGGATATATGGACTATTCTTCTCAATCATAGAAGAATATGTGTCCCTAATTTATGAGCCTGGACCATTCACCTAACTAGGCCACTCCTCTGGCACTAATCATAGTGCAACCTGGAGAGAATGAGTCTTCCCTAGGGAATACTTGTCCCTGGTTGTTGAACCTAGACCATTCACATAATTGGGCCATTCCTTCGGCACTAATCATAGTGAAACCTGGATAGAATGAGTCTGCCCTAGGGAATGATTGTCCGGACCATTTCCTAATGGAAATGACTGTCCTACACCAACCTCCAAAACAAACCATTCTTCGAAACTACTCACAACTATGAACTTAGAAAGAATGATTGCCTGATGAGGCGAACCATTCTACTTGACCATCTACCGGTAGAGTGTGAGTTTTAAAAAATTGCATTATACATCTACCTCATGATGATGAGACACATTTATATGTGATGTCATTTTGTATTGGTTCTCCACTTTTGAGTCCTTGATTGGCCAACTATAACGGTTCAGGATTCAGTATCAACTTTGAGGTATCATTTTTTATTTGGCATCCACTACATCATATATATGAGTGCTTTCTACATATTTATGTGCCAATGATTTTTTTTTTATTTTTTATATGTTTAAAATTTTGAAAAAAATAAATAGATTTTGTATTTTTTAATGTTTGTCGTGGTTTTTCAATTTTTTTGCCGATTTTTTTCGACTTTTTCCAAAATGATGTTTTCCTAACCCTCTCTTTCGACTTTTTGACAATGCCAACTTTTTCAACAGTGATTTCAACTTATATTAAAAACTATCCCTTGTATGCTTCCTCCTCCCACTTAAGATGGGGATTGTGGAATTTTAATATTAAAACCTAAAAGGGAAATAGGGTGTTTAATAGTGTGAATTGATTGCAATTTAAACATTGTCCAATGGTGCAACTGATTTAGAAAACATCAAATGAAAAAAAACGCTTTGAAGCCATTCAAAGAGAGGAAGATGAGTATGTACAATTTGATTACAATATAATGATTTTAGTCTCTAGAAGCTATTTAGTGCATCTAATTAATAGTTATGTATTATCTCTTAGAATTTTAATTATACGAACCTATAGTCACCTTTACATGCTATATACCTGTAAGCCTTGCATTTTGTGTTGAATGGTTTAGACTTACATTAATGTACTTCACTAAAAAAATTCTATTATAGTAAGTTTAACCATTTATCTGTTTTTGATATGATCAGTTGTTTTTCCCATCCTGGGCTTGTTTTTTTTAGACAATCATTTTTTCATCCATTTTTGGTTTTGATAACATTGCTTTTACATTTTAAAACAAAAATGATTTTACATTTTAAAAGAAAAAAAGGATGAAGACAAGGACATTGTATTAAAGAGGTTTTGGGATTAACTCCATAAAAATCTATAAATTTAGAAACAATTTAAAAATGCATACTTGTTAGGTGTTTTTTGTGGGGGATGAACATATAAGAAAGAATTTGAAGGGGTACTATCATAGCCTTGGTGAGGAGGGCATGTGGCTTCTCTGCCTGACCGACATCTATGAAGGCAGGTCATGGAAGTTGGGGTTGTTGAGGCGACTTGGCAGACGCTCCCACATGTGGTTGGGTAAGATGTGCGACGAGATGGCTAAGTTGGACCACTATGATGAGGGAGGACTTGGATAGGAGACTTGAGGAGTTAGTCCAAGACTTCTATTTCCCCCTCGGTCATGATTTCAAGAAAAAATAGTAAATGAAAGAGTATTCGTGGTTGAATAACCACCCACCCTCAATAAATACAGGCATGGGCCTACCAACCAAAGGTACGGTGGGGGTACCATCTCTCCAGCCCAGATTGACACCCAAGCGTTCCTTCTGGCAAAAGAAAATGGGACAGGTTGATAACCTTCCTTAGGAGATTGTGTATAGGAGATGCACAGGGGGAAATAGGAGGTAAGAAGGTAGTATCCATCTAGAGAAGATGAGGGGTTGCAAGCTTGATGCTAGAAGAGCATATGAAAAAACTCGATTAGGCATGTGATGGAAAGAGTGAATAAATCCTTATCGTATTTCTTGAGAACCTAAGGGAGAATTCTCTGGTGGTATCATGGCTTGGCACGAGGGTGGCCAAACTACAGAGAGTTATTGCTTTTGAGCCTATGGTTGGGTGGAAATTCAAACACCCATAGCCAATTGGTTGGTTAATTATGTCAATAAACAAATAAGTAACCCTTATGTTCTTGGTATTGAGTAATATGAATAGACTGGTGCCTTTGAATGTATTCATGGATGTGTATGTTTGATTGATGCATGGATTGGTTGTTTCCTGACATGACTGGGTATTTACTATATGAATTCGTGTATTTCGTGAATTTATTTCAGAAGTAGATACGCATATATAAAATGAAGGGAATCCTTTTATTATGTGCCTATTTTTCATGTTGTAAAAGGCGTAGATTAGGCATCTCAGAGTACTCATTAACCTAGTATGGTTTTGAGTAGGGACTAGTGAATCAGATGAATAAATGATTGATTCCTCTGAGATGTGTGAGAAATACTAACTATATGGATGTCCCTGAAACTTGCAAGTCCCCGAGTTGGGAAGTTTGCAAACCATGTGTTGCACCTCTTTCGTCACCTTGGTGAGCAAAATAGAGGTGCTTGCAAGATTAGTTGGGTCTGCTGAGTAGGACAGATGCAAGGAAAAGAGTTAGGGAAAGAAAATAAAAACTACAATTAAGAATTAAACTAAGAGATGCAATAAAAAATAAATTCATGAGCATAGGGACATAAAAACAAAAAGAACCATAAGACCCATGTCACCAATGTTTGAGGTTGATCTATTAGTGAAACCAAAGCACCAAGAAGAAAGGGGACTATGAGTCCCTTCTTCCTCCAAGGGAGGGCTCTTGGACCCCCACTAGCTAGCTCTTCTTACAATAAAGAAAAATGAAAATGATGATGAAAGAACTCTTTACAAATCCACTCAATGGGTGAGGTGGATTGTCCAATGTAATGGTGCCAATATGCTCTTGACAAGGATGGAGTCCTCAAGACAATATAGGTAGCATAACATTACTTTGAATTCCTTGAGAAAATGAGGTGCATCCATGGATTTTTATAGCATTGCTTTGGGTTATTGTTTAACTACTTTGTAGTGTGAAAAGAGGCCATTTAGGGCATTCCTAGGTCTTTGACCAGCCCACCAGTTGGATCCAGTCTAGATTTGAGGGTCAAATTGGCTTGGGAGCTGAACCATAAGTGGGTGGGAGGCCGACCACTCTCATAAATGCGTCGTTTAGCAGGTGCGTGGATTTTTACGATAACAGTCGTGCATCGTGCGCCTGTGCGCGATTTCTACATTCATGTTTCGTGCATGCACGCGCGCGCCCAATGTATGCATAGCGCTCTTCAATTTTTCACTACTTTGTATAGTTTTTGACCTTTTTTGAATGCTTTGGTATTAATTCAGGTCCATGGATGACTTCATCACTGTTTGACGATGCTGAGTTCTTATAACCATGTGCAGACGAAATTTCAGTGATAAGAGATGCCCCCTGATGGATGAGGTTAGGAGCATACGTATAGCTGAAATCCATCAATGTTTCTTCTACTGAGAATGTTGTTGTAAGAGAGAGCAATAGTGGGATCGTCCAGAGTGATCCGTTGGAGGCAAAAAGGAACCAGTAGGACCTGACCTTCCATGAGGTGTGTAAAAGAGAAAACTGTGTACAAACGAGGCGGGCATGCCCCATGCTCGTGTCATGTAGCTCTGAAAAAGATGACTGAAGTGTTGGTGTAGAAAACTGCAGCGCCCTCGGGGGTGGTTGTGATAAAAGAAGAAGACAATTCTGCAAATGAACATACTCTGAATAGTAGGCAGTGATCGCGGTAATAAGTAGCAGCGATTATGTGGGCATTGATAGCCCTGCCAAGTTCAAAGGTCTTCACCAAATGAAAGAACTAATTGCAATAGTCACAAAGTAAGACCCACCATAACATGAGAAAGTGTTGGCGTCGAATGTCATGGGGGTCAACGACAGCACTGAGTAATGGTGTTTCACTCTGTGCCGTCCGAGATCTCTCATTGAGTGGATAATGAGAATCAAGATATTGTCGCCCTTCTGGAAAACTGTGTTGATGTCAACAAAAAGGGAAACGCGACTCCCAGAAGCAAATGGCTTCGTGAAATCTACTGAGGTGAGGAAGTGGTAGAGGTACATGGACGAATTCAAGATGTGGGAAGACTCAAGACTGCCCTTGGTTGGAGTATGTGTGAGAGAAAAAGTGGTCGCAACCGTTCAACGAGGTCGAGTGTCAGGGGGACGACAAGACCGGGGATAAGTTGTGCCAGAGGCGGGACAAGGTGAACAAATTTAGAGGGTAGAGGTAAGTGACCTATGGGGTACTCTGGAGATATGGACGATGTCGTCAAGGGTAGATGATAAGTGGTGCTCCAACCAAGGGTGACATGGGTTGCGGTTGGCCAAAAAGGGAAAGTAGGTCGCCCAAAGGTGACGACAAAAAAGGGAATGTAATTACTGGAAAGAAAGGCATTTGTACAATAAATAACGAATAATTGGGGAGAAATGTACAAATACAGACATGGGTGCCCCAGTGTGATATGGGTGGCCCATGTAGGGCATAATTTGCTCGGAAAACTGATGAAGGGTGGGGGGCCCATTGGTGAGTTTCTGTATGAGGTAGGTGAAATGAAGGGAGATTTTTTTATGGGAAAACTGATTGTGGATGAAATGTAGGGTTCATGATACTGTGGAGGTGCAATCAAAAAATAGAACCGTGAAGAGATAATCTGGGAGTCCGTGTGGGAAAGCTAGCAAAATGAGGAGAAGGAGTATGTGGCTGATTCGCGACATGATGTAAGACTATCAAGACTCACATCCCTAAAGGGTTTTTTTTTTTAAAAAACATCATGAGTGTCAAAAGCGCAAAAGGGTGCTATGAATGGGACAACTCATGTGGGTAAGAGTGCTACCGGGTGACAGTACCAAAGATGCAAATGGAGGTGTTGGTATTGCAGAGCCGAAAATGGGGATCCTAGAGGCAAATGTCAGAGGGTGTGACTGGAAATGTAAGTGAGATTCAGAGGGAATGACTACATGCCAGTACTGAGTATATACCTGAAGGGGTTGTGTTGATGTATGATGACCAAGTACCTGCACACATGAAAACCAAATACCCGACGTGAACAATATCTGAAGAGAATCGAACATATGAGCATTTATTTGATAATTTTGAATATGCGCATGCGTACCTGAGTGTGTCATGGGAAGATGCTCCATCAAGAAAACAGGCAAATGATCACCAGATGGAAATGTTTGTATAAGATGCCGAAGGTGGTTCGGAAGATAGAGCTTATGGGCTCGTTTATCAAAAAATGAAAGGGGGAAAAGGGCTTAGATATGGACAGTGGGTCCATAATGCCATCCCAGTGTTACTGACACTATGGACAATCGGGCGGTAATTTGGGGGGAGGACATGTGCTTCCCCTTTGCTCAAGGAATGATGAAGAAGTATAATGAATCACATTCACAAGAGAATTGGTATGGAGTGTCGAAGGAAACTTAGGAAGATATGTGTGGCGTGTCGCAGCTAATGTGTGGTGGAGGTATGGGATAGATGGGCAATGGTGTGTATAATGGCTATAATCTGAACATATGTCACAAGCGAATTTTGTTCGTATCCCTTTGCTACTTGAGTTATGGGAGGTAGCGGAAGTACTTGCTATAGTGGCGAGTGGTGATGGTGTTGGATTGAGGGGAATTAGGTTCTGTAACTTAGGTAGATATGGGCATTTGTGGGTTGGGTGTCCATATTTCTCACATAGCACGCAAGGAGGTTGTATGTGTGGGGGGAGTGGAGCTATGGGCTCCTTCTTCTTTCGCCTGCCCCCAACTGTGGCAGGTGTTATCACTCCAAGAAACCCTTTGTGGTTGCAGACCAAAGGTGCTTGGTAACTTAAGAAATGAATATTTTTGTATTTTATAAAGGTGGATCAATGGGACAACTCAATACAACTTATGGCATTCAAACGTAAAAATGATAAACAAATAGACAGTGCTCTCAAAGATTGATTAATCAGCATATAACTTTTAAAGTGGGTGGAGAAAAGATTGTATCTAAACCAGTACAATGTAGGGTCTAAGAAACAATCAAGAGACTTATTATCAGGCTATGAGATAAACAATGGGATGAAAGCCATTCAAAGCTTGACAACGTAGATAATAATGCAGAAGAAAAGATGGAAAACTGACAATCAAAATTGAAAGGAACCTGTGATCTGTATTAACATAAAAAGGTCTGAGTACAATAGCCAATTACCCTATCCAAAATCGAACCCTTAGAACTCCAAATGTCTTTGGCTTTATAGCCTCTTACAATCAGTTTCAGATCCTAAGACAATGGATCTGATATTCTAAAAATAGAAAGTCAAAACTAATTCACAAAAGATGAGGTCAACCTCTATCTTTTGGTCTTCAAACATTGATTGATAGTTGATGAAGTGTAGCCCAGCCTTCCAAGGCTCTTTGATCTGCTCCTTTGAAAGTGGAATTCGAATTTGATGATGTGTGCCAAAAATCCCTATCATTTTGCCCTTGAAAATCACTAAATCTAGTCAAAAATGCCCTTTTGACTTTCATCTCCAAGAATGGCTTTTAGATTTTGATTTGATAATTCATAACCAACTTTTTGAAGAAGGATTCAAACCATCCAAACCCAAAAATTCTTGATCTGGGCAAGAATTTGGCTATTCTGGCCATGACATCTTTCAACAGCGCACCTGCCTGAAAAATCTGCTCCTGCGCTGTTGAAAGTAGCCACTTTCCACAGCTAACTAGTCAAAATTCTGCCTTCTGCACTGTTGAAAGCGGACAGATTTTCAAAATCAAATTTCTCGGTCATAAAAAGTCTGTTTTGCATGTTTAAATAGTCGATCGACATCTAGAGAATCTAAGCTATCCAATGGAGTTTTCAGATCTTCATTTGGAGCTTGGAAAGGGATTAAAAAGTGCCCTGCAAGTTTAAGTATCATCCTTTCCATTTGCAATTCAAAACTCTAAGCGATCTTTTGTGAACAATGTCTGATATGGAACCAAAGATTTGATTTGATGTTGCCAACCCGGGAGTACAGCCTCTGT
>ML778166.1:182036-224909 GCA_009831015.1 Picea engelmannii | reverse complement strand
AATCAAAATTGAAAGGAACCTGTGATCTGTATTAACATAAAAAGGTCTGAGTACAATAGCCAATTACCCTATCCAAAATCGAACCCTTAGAACTCCAAATGTCTTTGGCTTTATAGCCTCTTACAATCAGTTTCAGATCCTAAAACAATGGATCTGATATTCTAAAAATAGAAAGTCAAAACTAATTCACAAAAGATGAGGTCAACCTCTATCTTTTGGTCTTCAAACATTGATTGATAGTTGATGAATTGTAGCCCAGCCTTCCAAGGCTCTTTGATCTGCTCCTTTGAAAGTGGAATTCGAATTTGATGATGTGTGCCAAAAATCCCTATCATTTTGCCCTTGAAAATCACTAAATCTAGTCAAAAATGCCCTTTTGACTTTCATCTCCAAGAATGGCTTTTAGATTTTGATTTGATAATTCATAACCAACTTTTTGAAGAAGGATTCAAACCATCCAAACCCAAAAATTCTTGATCTGGGAGAGAATTTGGCTATTCCGGCCATGACATCTTTCAACAGCACACCTGCCTGAAAAATCTGCTCCTGCGCTGTTGAAAGTAGCCACTTTCCACAGCTAACTAGTCAAAATTCTGCCTTCTGCGCTGTTGAAAGCGGACAGATTTTCAAAATCAAATTTCTCGGTCATAAAAAGTCTGTTTTGCATGTTTAAATAGTCGATCGACATCTAGAGAATCTAAGCTATCCAATGGAGTTTTCAGTTCTTCATTTGGAGCTTGGGAAGGGATTAAAAAGTTCCCTGCAAGTTTAAGTATCATCCTTTCCATTTGCAATTCAAAACTCTAAGCGATCTTTTGTGAACAATGTCTGATATGGAACCAAAGATTTGATTTGATGTTGCCAACCCGAGAGTACAGCCTCTGTTAGCTGTTGATAATCTTGACTTTCCTCAGCGCACCTCTTTGTAAGCCCCTGTTAGCTGTGGAAAGCGTGTACTTTCCACAGCGCACCTCTTTGTAAGCCCCTGTTAGCTGCGGAAAGCGTGTACTTTCCACAGCGCACCACCCGCGACTGATTTTCAAACCTTTTAAGATTTGTCACTTTCAACAGCGCATCAACTGATGAAAAGAGCTCCTTAGTTGTTGAAAGTGAGCACTTTCCACAGCGCACAATGAATCTTTGAAAACACGTTAGCTGTGGAAAGTAAAAAAATGACAATTTCGAAAAAGAAGACTTTACAATCCAAATTATTTCTAAGTCAAACCAAAATATAAAAATTTTCTCAGCTATAAAAACTCAAAAGTAACTTGAGGACGCTACCAATAACCATGATATCCACTACAAAATTCAACCGAAAGAACGGTTTCATTTTGGGAGTTAGCAGCAGGGAGGTTAGCGAGTGGGGGTGTAGAGGGTATGGTGGGAGTAAGTATGGGAATCATCATGGGGATTCTGTCCGTTTGGGGGGGAGGGATGGTTGAGGAACCATCTCTGGTGGATGTAAATACCAAACTGGGATTGCCAACACCATATTAGGGAGAGTAAGCATTGTGGCTACTTGGAAAGATTGTATGTTTGGTGGAGGGTAAAAGAAGGGGGTTTGAGTAATGGCTTGGGGAACTGTCTCCCAAACTGGGATATGGCCCTGGGGAGAGGTGAACTCGTGAACTGGTGGAGTCGACGAGTTCGCAGGAGGCTCATGAGGTGGGAGCTTTGCGACTAGTGGGACGTCAGATATGATAGAATCCATCCTACGAGGAAGGGTATCCTCCATGTCAGTTCCTTTAGAAGAAACTACACACACTTGTGATGAAAATAATGGGTTTAGGAATGGTGGTGTTCCCTGACAAGTGTCCAACATGGGTGGGTCTTGGAATAATCTAGGTCCATTGTTGGCAACTGGAAAATCATTCAATCTAACATGAACAAGGGGGAGGATGTTATCGATGTTGGCAGAATGGTTAGGCTCGTAATGTGTAATTTGGTCGATGGTGATGATCTTACCATTATGGGGGAACATCATCGTACGAAACACAGAAGAGGCGATCGCCTTCATAGCATACATGTAGTTGTGTCCGAACAGGATATTGTAATCAAGCTGGGCATCGATAAATTCAATGTCAATGAGGATGGTTTTTCCCCCAAGTTCTATGGGGACATTTTGACAAAGCTCTGTGGAAGATGTTGGTCGACCGTCATAAGCTCGAAGGGTGATGGTAGTGGGTACTAGCTCAAGGGAGCCAATTTTCTACCATATGTCTTTAGACATGATGTAGGTGGATGCACCTTCATCGATGATACATCGATAAATTGTGGTGTTCCAGATCTTAATTGGTATCTGGAAGGCTACTTGGGCAGGAAGATGTGGTTCTCCATTATTTGAATCGAATGTGATTAGCTGGGTGTTAGCTGTGTCGATTTCCCCCAAGGAAGAAAGCAAGGATTTTCTCTGTGATGGGCAGGTTTGGAGGACCTCCAATACAGATATGGTTGTGGGAGACTGGGCTAAGTCATCGACCAGACTATACTTATGAGCATCCTTAGCATGAGGGTTGTGTACATTCCATCATAAAGGCATACGTGGTATGCGAGGAATGGGTTCCACGTTAGGATGTGGAATCATCAATGGTTGTCCTGTGGTAACTAGTCATGTTTCTGAGGTGGTTGGGGTAGAGTCGGGAGGCATACCATATTGACAATTGCAATTTTGGAAAAGAATTTCTTCACTGGTGAGGAGGATACTGCGATCAACCGAATTCCTGGGTTGAGTGGCACCCGGGGTTGCATATTGCCCCATTTGTGGTGGGGTAGGGTTGATCACTTGTTGGGTGTTCATCATACCTTGGTNGTTGTTGCACGTATTGTTGTGGGGCCTGTTGAGGGGCAATTGGTGTTAGAGGGACCTGTGAGTGCATGGATGCCCTCATCCATTGGAGGTCGGGAATTTGGGGGCAATGATGAGTGTAATGTCCATACTCATTACATATGGTGCAAGGAAAGTTAGTTTGAAGATTGTTGTTCTTCCCTTGATGTGGTATATTGGTATTCATGCCCCCTTGGGGGTATTGGTATTGGTTGCCCCTAGTAGGTTGGTTCTGTTGGGGTTGATTCCCACCTTGACCTGGGTTGTTGTTGTTCCTATTCCATCCTTTCTTCTTGGATTTTTTCGATGGATGGGTTGGATTAGCCGTATTCAGTTGTTCAAAATTTTTGTATTGTTGAACAACATAGGGTTGAACAAAATTCACCCCCGCATGAGGATGTGAGGGGGCCATGGGTTGCGGAGGACCAAGAAATGGGAAGTACAGATTTTGTGGTGGTATCGATCCGTAAGGTACATAGGAAGGCATAGTTCTTTCGCTAGTACTATAAGCTGAGGTGGAGGGAGAACCAGAGTTTGTTGGGATAGGTGGATGTGTGGGGGGTGTCGGAGGTTGTCCACTGACGGGTGGAGGTATAGCAATAGGGTATGGTTGTTGATAAGGGGGTGGGGGGTAATAAGAAGTGACTCCATATGCCGGCGGGTATTGAGGTGTTCCATACATCGGTGGTGGTTGGGGTTTTGGACCGTGGTGGGTGGTGGCACCAATCAGTCCATCTGTTGAGTGAGACATCATGGGTTTGTCTTGGCCAAATGGCACAGGTTTTGGAAGATCAGGAAGTACAGTGTATAAGTATCCTGATTGTGCATAGATGAGGTCATATTGTTGGGCCTTACTGATGGCTTCCTCTTCGGATTGAGGGAAGGTAGAAGCTACATCCTTACCGAGGAGAGAGACAAGTGATATAAGAAACCAATCGAGGCACTGTTGCTTGGTGGTTTCTTCTTTGCACAAACTACGTCGCCTACACCACTCGTGAATGTGGTCAGTGATATGTGTGGCTGAGGTTTGTTTGAAATTAGAAAGTAGTTCTAGACCATTGTCGTGGTGGATGGGTAATTGGAAGAAGGTCGAGAATGCTTTGGCCAATGACTCAAAAGTTGCATGGGACCCTAATTTTTCTTCTACATACCATTTGGCCAATGGACCAGTGAGTGTGCGTTGAAATAATCGCAGTATGATGGAATCATCCATAATTCTATTGGAGGATCACCATAGATGAAAAGTCATGACATGGTTGGCAGGTTCATCGCCTGCCTTTCCTTCAAACTTTGGTATGTCCGAAGGTAGTTTGGTAGGCATTGCAGGCCATGTGGGATCATGCAATATAGGATCATTGGTAAGTTTGTTGAGATCGGGTATGTTGAGAGAGGCCAAATATGGCATCTATAATGGGGGTGGAGGATTAGCTCCGTCCATGGTGTGAGTGTGTTGTGAACCTGACCCTTGAGGGGGGCTAGGTGGGTTGGTGCTTCCTCCTTGAGAGGAAGTGGGTCCCCCGCTTCCGTGTAAAGGAAAGCGAGTGAACGGATGACCTTGGGAAGTGGACCCAATTAATGTAGAACCAAGAAAAGTTGATCCTAAAATAGTAGCACTCACAGGAGTGTGTGAAGGAGGTGTCGATGAGCGGGCACAACCAGACACTCCCCCTAAGATAGGAGGGAGGTTTAGCAAGCGTCATGAATGACGGGGGTTCTGTGGTTCCCCTATGATGTCAGACTAGCTGTGTGAATGTGTGCAAATATTGGTGAGAGTAATATAGAAACAAGAGCCTTTGTGTTGAATGTTTACACAATATATATATCCAAATCAAACTATAATCAGATGTGCATCATACATTAAATGTTTTTGACAAAGAAGCATATATATGGGTAAGTGGGTTTTGTCCACGTAGGGAATCAAAAGAAAACAAATGCTCGTGTCCTAGAAGATGTAACGTCCTTCCTCTCAAATAGCACTGGACCTTCCAATAGTACTCAACATTAGGGTCTCAATTCACTGGAAAAGAAACTAGTGAAGGATGAAATAATTGGTTATAATGAGGGGTAAAGGGGGCATATCCTGAAAGAGCTGGCACTATTTCCCAATAGCCACACAAAATCCAATCAAGGTGCAATTGCAGCCCACAATTGCCACCTGGGTAGATGTCCTAAAGTTGGTCACTATGTACCTTGGTCAAAGTGTGGCATTTAGATTTTCGGCCGAAGAAATGGGTCACGGGCTAGATCATGTCCAAGAGGTAGGTGCCTCAAGGGGGGACGCACAAAACAACCGGAGCTCAGCCTTTAACCCTTCACGGGTATCTCCCTGCCTTATGGTATTAGGAACACTTGACTTGGAGGATTTTTAGTTCCCTATTTGACAACTTCTAGTGTTTTGACAATGTGAGAACCAGATAATGGGGAGTTATTTGGATGCCTATCCCCGAAATCCTACCTAGACTAAAAAATTTATTTTGGCACCTCCTGTGGAGGAAAAATTAGTGAGTTTTTTAGAAATATTTTAGATGTAGTTGTTTTGGGAGGTTTGGGGTGAAAACCAACCTCGTTGATTAAAAATGGGAGTGGATAGTTTCGTCAAGAAAAGGGTGGGTTGTTTTCGGAATCCCTTTGGAGGAAACTTACTTTGACCTCCACGTTTCAAGAAGAAGCTATGTGAGTGATAAGTGACTTTTGTGTGCGAGTGAAAGTGTGCCAATTTTTAGTGAATTAGATGTCACCTTGCTGCATGTGGACTTCGCTTGGTCCTTACAAGTGTTTGATTACCTAATTAACTAAGTGTATTTGGTACAAACTTGCGTAATTCAAAAGTCCCTAGGAAGATAGAATGTGGACATGTGGGTCCGTTACTATCC
The DNA here is from genome assembly GCA_009831015.1 of Picea engelmannii. Classification (NCBI taxonomy): domain Eukaryota; kingdom Viridiplantae; phylum Streptophyta; class Pinopsida; order Pinales; family Pinaceae; genus Picea; species Picea engelmannii. Next base: position 219,212 of record ML778166.1, on the reverse strand, counting down.
CTTTAACTCCCTATTGTGATGTAATCTAAGAAAATCTTTGAAAACTATCCTAGATTGATCATGTGGGCATGTATGGGCCCGTTACAAAACCTTTAAACTTCCCTAGTGTTTTGATCTAAGAAAGAAAAAATTCAAACACTATCCTATCTTTGTAGCATGTGGGCATGTATGGGCCCATTACAATATTAAGATGTGTTCGAAAAATTAAACTAAGAGGAGTCCCAAGAAGGGTTGTTGTCCTCTCCTAAAGGTTTTAATGTTCTTAAGGGAGATGAAATCATTTCACAATCTTTTTTTGATTCTCAAGATCGCTTGGAGGCGTGAGAGAAGAGCATACTAAGTGATTGTTACTCAACTTCTAGTCCCAATGCAAGTTAAATGTGATTAAAAATGATTTCCAACTTATCTTGTGAGTCAAAACAAGCCATCCATGTGGCAAAAAGCAAAGAAGAGAAATTGATTTTATCCTCCTAAGTGCCTATGTGTTTTTGGACTAACCCCTTTATATGATGAGGGGACTAAGTGTGGTGCAGCTTTAAAACATGCTTGACATCATTTTTAAGAATGCAAATGGCCTTCCCCACATCTCAACAACTTTACAATGTGAACTTTTTCACAGGTGCACGGGTCTCAGTGGAGATAGAGGCGCACAGAGCGCATGCACACAAACAGAGACTAGTCAACAGGTGCACGTACGCAGAACAGAACTGTGACTCAGGTGCATGGGCGCATGATGCGTGTATGTGGGCCTAAAAACCCATGCATATATGGCACACGGCTGAGAATGAAAAATCTGAATGGATTTCTCTCAATTCAACTTGGAATTGGTTGGTTGGCAGGCCGGCTTAGGCTGGTTAGTGCACCTAGAAGTTAAACAAACTAAAAGAAGAGAAAAACCCAAATGGGGTAGAAAATTGATACCTTTCCCCAGTGGAGTCGCCAATCTGTTGCGCCTCTTTCGTCACCTTGGTGAGAAAAATAGAGGTGCTTTCAAGCTCAGTTGGGTCTGTTGAGCAGGACAGCTACAAGGAAAAGAGTTAGGGAAAGAAAATAAAAACTACAATTAAGAATTAAACTAAGAGATGCAATAAAAACTAAATTCATGAGCATAGGGACATAGAAACAAAAAGAACCATAAGACCCATGTCACCAATGTTTGAGGCTGATCTATTAGTGAAACCAAAGCACCAAGAAGAAAGGGGACTATGAGTCCCTTCTTCCTCCAAGGGAGGGCTCTTGGAGCCCCACTAGCTAGCTCTTCTTACAACAAAGAAAAATGAAAATGATGATGAAAGAACTCTTTACAAATACACTCAATCAGTGAGGTGGATTGTCCAATGTAATGGTGTCAATATGCTCTTGACAAGAATGGAGTCCTTAAGACAATAGAGGCAACATAACATTACTTTGAATTCCTTGAAAAAATGAGGTGCATCCATGGCTTTTTATAGCATTGCTTTGGGTTATTGTTTAACTACTTTGTAGTGTGAAAAGAGGCCATTTAGGGCATTCTTAGGTCTTTGACCAGCCCACCAGTCGGATCCAGTCTAGAATTGAGGGTCAAATCGGCTTGGGAGCTGAACCATAAGTGGGTGGGAGGCCGACCACTCTCATAAATGCGTCGTTTAGCAGGTGCGCAGATTTTTGTGATAACAGTCGCGCATCGTGCGCCTGTGCGCGATTTCTGTGTTCCTGTTCCGCGCATGCATGCGCGCCCAATGTCTGCATAGCGCTCTTCAATTTTTCACTACTTTGTATAGTTTTTGACCTTTTTTGAATGCTTTGGTATTAATTCAGGTCCATGGATGACTTCATCACTGTTTGACGATGTTGAGTTCTTGTAACCATGTGCGGATGAAATTTCAGTGATAACACCATGAAAATCGCATTGTGAAGACAATGAAGAGTACTCCAATATAGGTGTCAAAATGCCCCAATACCTGAGGGAAGTCCTTGTGCAGACACAAGGATTTGAGTCTCTAAAAAAAAACCTTCTACTAATGAAATGGAAAGTTTACAAAAATAAAACTATCACCCAAATGGTAAGGAGTGAATTTTGTAGTCGTCCTAAGAAAGGATTGAAGAGTCCTTAAGGCTTGGGAGCCTAAGAAAACACTTAGGAGAATTTCCATAATTTCCAGGGTAGATAAGCTTGAGTTCAGGTTGATAACCATGGAGAATCAGGTGGTTGGAGAGAGAATGAATCATAACTATGGATTCGACATTATGAATATATCCTAGCCCTCCATTGGAGTAGGTTATGGTGCTAAGAGGTAATGCATCTTGAAGAAAATACGAACCATTGATCTATCGAAGAGCATCTCTGAGAGATAATTGAGACCATTCGGTTCCCCTTCAGTGAGTATCATCGGAGTTAAATGGTCAAACTATCCTTGATTCAGGTACTTCGATGGGGAGAGTTCTGAGGAGTATACTGGACCATTGGATCAAATATCCTTGTGTAGGAACCTTTTAATGGGGGTTCAAATGCTAATCATTGATCAGTGTAGGATCAACGATCCACGTCGACGACACACATCTAATGTGCTCTGGGTTTAACAAAAGTTCCACCCCCGAGGGTGGTAATTTAAATACCCCCAGGGAATGCAGGGCGATGTTTAAAGGCACAACGCAACCTTGGAAGTGGTTTGGAAAAAAAACACCCTCGACACCCTGCTATACTATGGGGGAATACGACTTTAAAAAGGCAGTAATCCATGGTGTTTGGATTCCTAAGGACGTAAAGAGTGCCCATGGAAATAAGTAATTAGTCGGTGGGTCGAGCATGGACCCCCTTGGGAGAATTAATCTTTAGACCTTTGGTTTCACATTGGTCATCATATCTAAAGGTTGAAAGACCTCAACCATTGATCATAGAGGATCCATCGGAGTATCCCTGGTTAGACTGGGATGAGACCCCAAATTAACCGAAGTCTTCGATCATTCAGGGAAGAGTTCAGAGTGATCATGATCATCCATAGCAGTGGCAAATTAGGAGTAATTGGGTCTTTTGGGATGAAAATAATCCGAAGGCAAGACTCTAAGGAGAAATCCTGATCATCCATTAGACCCAGGTAAAAGTAATCATGATCGTAGATTTTGGTGGGTCCTTCGGGATGAGTCTAGGAGGAAGGGGATTTCATGCTAATGTATATGATGTCACCCCACCAATGCATAGGGGACAAGTGTTGGCACATGGAGAGACGTGTCGAGTGCATCTATGGTGATGTGCATGTCATGTGGAGTACACATGAAGATCAACTTGTCCAGTAGTTGTAATGCCACATGTAGTGGTCTTTCGACATAGTATGGGAATGGCTATGACACAAGGTGAGTGCCACGTATCTCGCCAACATTTTTTGGGGGTGACATGTGTCTCCCTTGGAGTGGCCCAATACCAAGGGTCGTACAAGAAGGGGTCCGAGAACCCGTGTACTTTAGTCCCAAATCCTTGTAGTTAGATCTTCGATGAAGAGATCCTGACCATCCATTGTACAGTGCCTTTTGAAGTGATTTAATAGAGAAACACTTCGACAAAGGAGCTCTGAGGTTGTTCTAGATCGTTGACCCATAGAGATCAAAATGGCTCCGAGATACATATCTGACCATTTATTCAATGAGGATGGAGGAAATATGAGAGGATATATGGGTCGTCCATCACAAAGTGTTATTCAGAGTGGAATTTCCCATAGGCACTCCAACCAGAAAGTTCTGAGATGAAATCTAGACCATCGATATGTTTAAGCCTAGGAATTATAATAGACAATATGGGTCATCAATATTTAGTTGAAGGCCCACGGAGATGATGTGGAGGGTGCCACAGATCATGATGCAAATGGTGCTACGTGTTGAGCACAGAAGGTGTCACATGGCATAGTTATTTGTCACCCATAGGTGAACTTCCATGGGAAGTACGAGAGCCATGTGTCATGTAAAGGTGGCGCCACATGTCAAAAGGATTTTGCACAATTGAGAAACTCCAACAAAATCCTATTCGTCTATTTCCAAGTCCCTGTAATTGTCCAATTTGTCAAAGGAGGGATGCCTTCGAACTCTGTAGTCAAATTTTACAGAGTAAATCGTCATGGGAAAACTCTGATGGGAGGATATCAATAGTTATGGAAGGTGAAAACAATTGTCTGATACATGTTAAATTTTCCGATCTCGATAGATACGGAATGTGAAAATAATTATATTTTTGTATTTAAATGTTGTTGCATTGTCTGTGATGATTTTGATTGGACATCCGAACCTAGACAAAATATTGTCTTCCAAAAACTGGATGATATCAGCATATGTTGCCTGCCTAGTGGGAACTGCCTCGATCCACTTATTGAAGTAGTTTGTTGTTGTTAGAATCCACTTGTGTTGCATTGAGGATTGTGGATGTATTTCTCCTAAAAAAATCAAGGCCCCACTATCTGAAAGGTGCTTCGACAGAAATGGGTTTCAAAGGTAGAGGTTGTATTTTTCTTTTCCCATCAAAAATATGGCATTCATGACATTTTGAAACCTCTTTATAAACATTAGAAAAAATGCTCGTCCAATAGAACCCATCACTAAAAATCTTATTCACAGTGGTTTTCCAATAATGGTGGCCCCCACAGTCATCCTTATGGAATTCTCTAACAGTCTTCTCAGCTTCTTATTCCAACAAACAACTCAACAAAATCCCCCTGGATCCTTCCAATATAGAGACTGATTTACTATACAAAACTTTTTTTCCTTCAACCTCAAGAATCTGGCCTTTGTTTTACTCAATTCAGGAGGATCCTACAATTTTTTCAACACATAGATGATATTTGCATACCATGGGGACTCAAGAAATTTCTAGGATATTTGAGCAGTTATCTCTTTTTTTTCACCCTCTGACAAGTCAACAATGAAATTTATTCCTAGGAGGTCACAATTTGTCTGTGCCATCAACTTTGCAATCCCTTGTCCCTTGATCAAATTGGTAGGTTTAATCTCATGGTCATATTCTAACAGCACTACTATCCATTTACCCCTCTTTCCTTCAGGATCAGGTCGAGTTAAGATGTCTTTCACAGAGCTACTGGGCACATAAGCAGTAGTATGGGAATGCAATATGTAAAATCTAAATTCTTTCAAGGCCTTGACTAGTGCATATGCTTGCTTCTCCATGATATCATACTTCAAAGGGGCATCCCGCAATGTCTTACTGTAATATGGTATGGTCTTCTCAAAAAAATTCTCATCTTTCTATAATAAAACACCAGCAATTGTGTGCTCTGAGGCAAAAGAGAACAATATGAAGTCCTTTTCAAAGTTTGGGTTGGCCAGTACTAGAGCCTTGGTTAACACCACTTTGATGTCTTCAAAGTATTTTCTGGCATCATGGGTCCACTTTATTTCATTTCCTTTCTTGAGCATGTTGGTAATATACTTTATGATTTCATCCAAGTTAGGGATAAACCTTCTCAGAAAGTTCACTTTTCCCAGGAAAGATTGTACCTCTTTTTTACTTTTGGTAATGCCAATTTTTAAGATCCCCTCAACTCTGTTGGGATCTACCTTTATCCCCTCCTTTGAAATAATGTGACCCAATAGATTTCCTTCTTCCATGGCGAAATTTGACTTCTTAGGTTTCAATGATATTTTGAAATTTCTACACTTTTGAAATGCCCTTCTTAGATGCTTGAGGTGTTCTTTATCTGAAACAGAATACACAGTGATATCATCTAGGTAGATAACAATGAATTTATCCTTTTCATCAGCAAAATCTATGTCCATAGCTCTTTGAAATGTTTCCCCTGCATTCATGAGCCCAAAAGGTATATTGTCATACATGAATGCCCCCCATGGAGTTGTGAAAGTTGCTTTTTCCTGATCATCAGGGTGCACCATAATCTGATTGTATCCAGAGAAGCCATCCAACATTGACATTTTCTGAGAACCCACCACTTTCTATAAAATGTGTTCCATCTTAGGCAATGGGTAGTTGTCTTTTAGAGATACTTTGTTCAAATTTCTGAAATCCACACACAACCTGATTTCTCCACTCTTTTTTCTGATTGGCAACGGATTTGCCACCCATTTAGAAAATCTCAGGGATACTATGATCTTGGATTCAAATAGCTTATTTACCTCTTTCTCAATCAAGGGAAGCAACAAAAGGTTTATCCTTCTTAATTTATGTTTGAAAGGTTTGTGATCTTCTTTTATTGGGATCACATGTTGGATTATACTAGTGTCATAAACTTGCATATCATCATAGCTCCAGGAAAAAACATCAGGGAACTCTTTCATTAACTTGATATATTTCTCCTTGACTTCAGGGCTGAGTGTTTTCGATAGATTAATTATTTTAGGATCCTCCTGAGTCCCAATATTTCAATCTTCTACATCCCCTTCGTTTATTGTGATTTTTGGACTTCTGGCCACATCATTATTTATAGCCGACACAAGATTTTCCCACCAAAACTTAATTATTTATAACCTTCTCTTCTCACAAATTTACCCAGGCTTCTTATCCTGATATGGATCCGAAACATTGACATTCAATGGATAATACTGTGGTTTTTACGAATTTGCCTGAAAACACTCCTCACCACAGAAATCTCAGCAATCACATCATTATTGTCAAAGAGTTTCTCCAATGGAACTAGACCCTTGGGGATGATGTTTCTCTTTAGCTGAACTATGTCTTTTCCTACAATATTATTTTCGAAGTACCTATCCTTGGTGAAATCAGTTGCATCTACCTCTTCATCATAGTATTCTTCATCAATGTTCAGATTGTCAAATTCATTCTCCATCTTGAGGAAGCTTTCTATTTGTTTTTCATTTTCAAAAACCTACCAGTACTTAACATTGTCTGGTACTGTTGGCATGTACTTGACCTCAACCTCATATTTTCTATCATGAAAGATCAAAACTCTGAAAATTGTTGTTGAAGTAGACAAGGCATCAACAATATGATCATGCTCTCTTAGAATTGCTGAAAGATTATATTCTGGGAATTTCTCAAGGAGATCTAGCACTAGGTTCCTATATGCCCTCAGTCTGGGATTCTTTGCTTGGTATATTCCATTGATTTGATTGATAATTATCTCAGAGTCTCCATGTACAACTATTCTTTTGGAACCCAATTATTTCAAAACCTTCAACCCCAATATTAATGCTTCATATTCGACCATGTTATTCGTGCATTCAAAAAAAAGTTTGTAAGAGCATAATTTTGAATCTCCTTTGGGGTGATTGATCCATACGCCAGCCCCAACTCCTTATCTGTAGGAATCTCCATCCAAACTCATATTCCATGTATTATCTTTTGTGTTATCTTGCTTCTCTGAAAACTTCTCAATCTACTGATTAGATCTCTCTTTGTCATCCATATCATTTTTTGTCTCTTTCTCTTCAAAACATAGGTCATTGAAGAAAATGGAAGACCCCAACTCAGTTTCCACAGAGTAGATGGGATGATTACTTGGGTATGACTTGTTGTTGACCATGTATTTAAGAAAAACCTCTATGTAAAACCTTCTCATGTCTTGACCAAAGATAGGGATGGTGGCGTATGACATGTCCATATAGAGAGTTCCCTTTAATTTTGCAGCCCATGACATGGATAACAACGTGAAAAACTTGGGAGGAATATCAGAAACCACTACATCCATGACCATGTTCTTTGCTAGGATTTTTGCTAAAGATACCACGAGATATTTGATAAGACCCATGCACTTTACCTTCCTGGAATTAAAAGAGAGTAGGTCTTTGTAAGGCCTTGTGATGTCAAGGCCCAGTTGGTCCATGACCACCTTGGGCATCAGGTTAGGAGATGCTCTTGAATCCATCATGGAATTGTGCAAAGTCATGTCATGGATTTTTAGACTAACATAAAAAGGGGGAACTTCTTCATTATCATTGTTTTCTTCTACTCATGGTCCAAACAAGATAGCAGGGTGATCATCTTGTATGTTTAACGTATCAGAAGTTTGTTCCATCCTTAGCATATTGATGATCTGATTTCTATATTCGTTGTTCTTGATTAATTCATTGAATGGTACAGAAATTTTAATCTTGGCCATCTCATTTTCAAAATTAAAAGAGGATGAGGTTTTCTCTACCTCTTTGGTGATTGTCTCTTTCCTCATTTCCAATATTTTCTTCTGGGGCTCTTCTTTCTTCTTTCCTTTGTCCACAGTACCCTTTGCAGCAGAATCCTTTTTGGGATGACTTGAAGAGGGTATGTTACTCGAAGCTTATTTGGTGGGGTTTCCTCTTGGAGGATTTCCTTTTGGAGGGTTTCCCTTTGGGGGATTTTCAGGAACTCTTGGATTTTGAAGATTGTATTGTCTCTGGAATTGCATGATGGCATCCTGAAAACCTTCTTGGTAATCTTCCTTTTCTACCGATAACCTCTCCTCCTAATCTTTCATGAAGATCTCACTTGCATCCATGAATTGGTCGTGTTCTTATTTAGTCAAAAATATATGTGTTTCTTTATCATCACAGCAGTTCATGTTGTCCTCAAAATATCCATCATAATTCTCATTTACATAGTTATTTTTAAAAGGAGGCCTTATTTGATGGTCCCCCTCATTCCCTTGATTCCTTTGGTCTCCCTGATTCCCTCGATTTCCTTGATTCCTTTGTTTGATTTGTGGGATTGTTGGTCTTCTCTGGTTTCTATGTGGGCCTTCATCTTGTTCTCTGGCATTAGGATTATTATCTAAGGCCATTCTTTCCATCATTTTCTCCATGGTTTTCATCATCATTTCAAACCTTTCTTCTAATTTCTGTGAGGTTGAAGGATGTGCCTTGTCTTGATCTCTTTACATATCCCTGTCAGAGTTAGATTTTATCTTTCCTGAGGCCATTAGATTCACTTTGAAATCTATGGAATCAATCATCATATCATCTAATGAACCAGATCTTTGTTCTCTCAATAAGAAAGAAAAATCACTTTCAAAAGAATATGCATATCTGAGTTGAGTGGCTTTAGGGGGTGCTTTACCTCTGTAGGAATCAGAATATAAACCTTTACAAATCTAGCTGAAAACTCCTGCACCATTTCATTAGGTGACCTCTTCATGTTGTTATACTGAGTCAAAAACTAAAGGGGGTTATTTTTGTCGCCCCATTTTGTGATAAAACCGGTTTCAAAGGCCTCAAAATTTATGATACTAGCTATTAGAAGAGCTCTGAACCACTTCCTCACTTATCCTACAAGGCTTTGTGCAAATAGTCTCATTTTTGCATCCTCAAAATCTACTTCCTCCAAGTCTATAAAGTCATTGAACCAGTCTAGATGTTTTTGAGCTGACACAGTACCTTCGGCATGATACAATTTGATCCTTGGATTATACTCTCGAGGTAGATCATGTAGCTCAGCAGGTAGTATGAGAGGAGAAAATCTAGCTGCCATGGTTGTTGTGAGGGGTCGAAGTGGTTGTTGGTTCTGAGTGTGAATCACTATAGGCTTTGCAGATGCAGCTAAAATCAAATCTTGTAATCTCTTTTTGTCAAAGATGGCATCGCTCAAACAAGATTTGGATTTGGTTATCAACAAAGTTTGTTCAAAATTTACATCAAACTCAAGGTCTTCAATGCTCATCACTCCATCCTTGGGTAAGGATAGGTATCGGTCTAAACGCAACACTGGGATTACTTGTTTTTATTTACTTTTATGTAAAAGCTTCTCAGGATCAAACAAAGGGATTGTAGCTTATGGGTTTGGGTTACTCCTCGTGTGAATTATCTTGGGAGCTAGGGTTTCTAGCTCACACTATTTGGTGCAACTGGTATTTTGGTAACAGAGTTTCCCGGGCAAAAATAATCTTAGCCAATAAATTATTTGATCCACTGTCACCCTCAGGGAACAAAACTAAATATTTTAAGTCATTCTTCTCCCAGGGAAGGTTTCTCTTTTGTTCCCCGACAACGGCACCAGAATGTTAGCATTCTGTAAATTTTGTCTAGTTGATAGACAAACAATAGAGCTAACTGTTTCAACCTACTTTAGAGATGGGAACTATCATGTTCAACTTAGAGAGGGATATCTCGTGTCAATAGGTATTTCTTTGGAAATCGGTGGCTAGATTTAGTTTGTTTTGGGGGTTTTTATAAAGTTTTTGGAAAGGAAGGGTAGGGACACTTAGGGCTATGGAGTCAAAATTCTGAAAGTGAATGAAAACAATGACTGGATGGTAGAACTCTCTATAAGATAAAAGCTAAATGAGGCAATGAATCTGAGTTTTAAATTGGATTTAATCAGAGTGTAAGAAGAAGAAGAAAACAAATAACTGCATCATAGCATTACTGAAATGAATTCTGAATTAGCTAGGAAGAAATTACACAGTTTAAATTGCTTAAGCCAAGAGCATCACAAGATGAATTTTGGGCCTTTAAATCTCCAATTTAAACAAAAGAAAATGCAAATGGAAATAAAGAACATAGGAGATACATACAATGGAAGGAGTCAAAACTCATATCAGCACCATTAGAATCTTTTCATAGAGACTTCAAAAGCTTCTTCATATGTATTCAATTCAGCTCAAGAAATTACAATAGAGTTCAAAAACAACAAAAAGGTGTCCTTGCACTTCTGCCAACATTAATTCATTCAGAAATTCTAGTACTTATACGATTCGATTACAATGGATGAATTGAAACGTTTCATCTTCTAAAACTGACTACAATAATTTCAACTGACAGTCTCGGTATGTGAACCGATTTACAATGATTAAAAAAAAAAACGTTTCATAAACTAACAGATGATTTCTCCGATTGCTTGGCTTTTGACTTCGCCATCTGTCTTTCTTTTATCTTTTTTCAAACTTGTGAATCAGGTGACACTTGGAGGCTATTGGTTGGTTACTGGAAAATTGCATTTAGTATTTCCTTGTCGCACGATCTCTTTCCACTGTAAGTAAGAAGGGATCTCGTAATCCATCAGTTCCTTTATCAAGATCTCCATGTCGATGCAAGTGGCATAAGTCATAGTTCACTGCTCGATCTTTACAGTCTTGAACTAATTTAGGATCTCAATATATGTGGCCAAATATTCCACCAAATTTGGCCCTTTCAAGTTTTCCCCCGGGCCTTCAAACTTGGAATGATCCATTTTGCACTGGGAGAGGAGAGAATTGTATTCCTCTTGATATTATAATTTCCCTTTTCCATCCCAAAATGGTGGGAGGCCTTTGATAAATAATTGTTCAAACAGATACTTAAATTCTTGTATAATCTGCTCCATCTATACATCTTTGATTTGAGATGACTTGAGAAAATTGTGCTTAGCAATGATCCTCCTGGCCCAAATGATCAGTGTAGTCCTGTCTTTGACCCCAATGGTCTAAATTTCAGTAGTGGGAATAGAATTCAACAAAATTTATAGCATTATGGGCCCACTCTAAGGTCCTTTTCGCCAGTGTCTCTTTCACAATAGTACACCTGCTTCGGGCAGTGATAGCCATGCTATCTCTATCATTCATGAAATTTAGGTACACCCTGAACTTAGCAACTTTAGCAGCAATAGAGTCCCATATTATGTGTTTATCTCCCTACAAAAGTGCCTTACCCTTCAACCTCATCTTTAACTTGTCTACTCTTTCCTGCAAATCTTGATTTTCCTTTTGGAACTGGACCATCTTCTCATTCTTTATTTTCATTTCTTTCTGCAGCTTATCTATATCTCCCTTAAGGATCTTGATTTCTCCTTCCTTTAAGCTAACTTGGGACATATCCTGAACCATTCCATCGGTGCTTGACCCAATTTCTACAGTAGATGGTACAAAAGCAGCCATGTATGAAGTTATTGCCTGCCCTTGTGACCAATTCACCTTTTCTTTTTCCATCTGCAATACTTTGGCTTTGTAATTCAATGCTTCATGTCGACATCTCTCTTTTTCTTGTTCTAGAGTAGCCAGCTATGTCATTTGTGGATTCTATGTGGCAGACATCTTTAGCCTCTTCTTCATGCTTTGAATCATCTTGTCTTTCTCATCTAAGGAATATTTTACCCCTTGAGGGCCTTCAAATTCTAACCTCTTGACTTGAATATGCCAGGCTCTGCTGGATGATTTTTCTTGCCTCAATTGTTCCTCCAACTTAAGGGTATGAGTTGTCATCCTTGAAACCCTCAAACTCAAACTCAAGTAGTCTGAGTACAACATGTTGCTGGTGTTTCTGTGAAATTTCACCTTGTCTGCGGCACTGCTATGTACAACATGTTTCTGGTGTTTCTTTGAAATTTCACCTTGTCTGCGGCACTGATATTTTCATAATGCAGCTTAATTTCAGACACTTTATCCTCATCTGCCACTGCTATGTTGATTGTCTTCTTTTCTATATACTTGACTGAGAACAGGGAAGACCTATACTGAGAAATACTTTCTACTTCGGGTATCAAATATCTTATTTCACTCATGGCCAAGATTCCTTTCACAACATATTGATTTGCTAAATCTTCGTTGGATTGGTAGACTTCTCCAGGTGTCTTATCAAAGACAGGTTTCTTGTTGCTAAAAGATATTGATATTCCTTCACTTTGTGGCATGCCTTATGTGCCATCCTCTTCGTTTTTGGTCCCACTTTCGACCATGTCCATGCTCATTTTCTCTTTAGGTTCTTTGCCCTCCATGTCTACTATCTGTGGATATGGTGTGATTTTCATTTTCTTGGGAACATTTTGCTGACCACCAGTGCCCAGGTCCTATGAACTGCTCCTTTTGATATAAACACTCATCTTGGGAGCTTTAATCATCATCCTTGGAGGATTTTTTGTGTCTGAGTCTGTTGTAGGGTTGACCCTACTTGTTGTGTCTGATCAGTCTGCAAAATGACTTCCATATCTGTGCACGATTCCAGATTTTCCAACTTATCAAAACCTTCAACATATTCATGTTCATAAGGTCCCTGTTTTCTCATCAGTCTCCTTTTCGATATGACCTGATGTGGATCATATTTTCTCCCTTGTAGATTTGCAAATCCAAACTCCTTGATCTTGGCCTGGATCTAAGGCAAGCAAGATCTAGTCTTCACAACAAAGGGTCTTGTTATGAAAGGAAACTTTATGTTGGACGCTTTATGCATATTTAGAAAATGTTTTGTTTCTGAGATGATTCTTTGCCTGTTGAACTCCAAGGAAAAGACTCTGGGTGTTAGAAAAATTGGCAAAAGGTAAGGTGCTTATGGGCAGCCATTTACCCAAATTATTGTAGAATGCATGAACAACACCCAATCTCCCACTCTGTTTTTTGGATTTTGTTGCAAATAACGTTTCATGTCCTCGAGGACTCTTGGCAGGCTAGTGTTGAAGGTCAAGCTATAAACTCTGGACATGATCTTATTTATGAAAATGAGCATTGTGATCCTTTTGCATTCAGTTGATATGAATGTCACTTCGGGGAACTCTGTTTTGTTTATCTCCAAGAACATCTTCAAAAAGTATGTGTAATACCTGAAGTGCCTTAGTGATTGGAAATTCACTAACTATTTGTGTACATTATCAGCTATGAACTAATCAAAACTGATATGGACTCACTAACTGGGCTTCGACATGAAAAAAGTTAACAGAAAACCTTACATGACCTCAACTACATATTTGTCATTATATAAACCTAAAATATAATAGAGCATGGAATAGGCCCACTAGAATTCAATAACCATGACTCTCACACTCATCGGCAAAGACATACTTTCAGAATAATGCTCGGGTTTAACAATTGTCTATAAAAATAGGGTTTTGACCTAGCGCGGACATTCTCTGTAAACTGCAACTAACTTTTCTTCCTCGAAGGGTTTAGACGCTGCGAAGAGAGACTCTAGTATGCTGAGGGCATATCGAATTGATGGGCTATCTATTCTGCACAGGACCTTTGACCCTAATTTATTTAAGACAACCTTCTCTTCTTATGACTATTGTCCTGTGCACCAACCTATGAATTCTGGGAAAGGGAATGCGACCTCGATGATGTAAGGGACTATGGAGGATTGGACCACTTCGAGGAAGGGAAATTTTCACCCTACATTATCTGACAAACTGGTTCTGGACATAGATATAGGGGAGACAGTTATTATAGTCTCGAACACATCAGAGTCTCTATCAATTAGGGATTTTTATTTCGAGGCAAGATCTTGTTCTGTTACAGACATAATGAAAAGGTCCATGGAAATATTGAAAAATACCTGCGAAATGAGTGGAGAACACGTGACTCTGGTTCACTGTTGAGCCTCAGTTCAAACAGAGCTATTTTGCCAAATTTCAAACGTTCGAATGATTTGAAATATCATAAAATAATGATCAGGGCCCTCCTTTTATATGTTCTTTCCGATATCGAGGATGGGGCAAAGAAGTTTGGGGTAGACGTATTTTCGCCCCGATATGCCTCTGGTGGCACCACATAGTCGCGAGATGAAACCACTGTATTTTAATCGGCCCACTCTCAATCTATTAAAATTTGGGCTAGTTCTCCACCCGATATGGTTTATGATTGTTGATTTGTGATATCTGAGATCTATGGCCTGTCAGGCCCCATCACCCTCGTGCCTCTGCTAGATTTATCCATATTCCACTAGATGTGGCCTCAGCCTTAATTTTATCATGTCTCTACATTGGTTTATCCCCTCACTAAGTCCAAAGATCTGGATTTGACCAAAAATTGTTATGGTGATAACAAGCTCCACCAGATACTGACTCAAGGTGTTCACATCAAAGCATATATCTAGCTTGGTATTTTTCAAATACATCAACGAACCAATAATTTGTCTGTATAGAGTAGCATCAACCAACTTTGATGAAGTATCAACATGAGCTTCAAGTTTGTTTCCATGGGTGTTTCATAGATTTACATTCCAACATGTCAAATCTCTTTAGTATTTCAACTGCATACTTCCCTTGGTTAAGGAAGATATTCTTTGGGCTCTGCCAAACTTCAATACCTAAGAAATAATGCATCAGGCCTAGGTATTTCATCTCAAACTTTGCAGTGAGCTTATTCTTGCAATTTGTGATGAGATTTTCTTCTCCTATTAAGAATAAGTCATACACATATAGTAGCAATATAACTGGATCATCATTCATAACCTTGAAGTAAAGGTTTGAATCAACTTTAATCTTGGTAAAGCCCAAGCTCGTTAGGAAACCATGAATTCTTCCATACCAAGCTCTAGGAGCTTGCTTCAACCCATAGAGAGCTTTCTTCAACTTGTAGACATGCTTATTTCTATATTCAACTTCAAATCCTCGTGGTTGTTCTATATACACTTCTTCTTCAATAACACCATTTAATAAGGTTGTTTTCACATCCATGTGGTGTAACTTCCACTTTATTTTGGCTACAAGAGCTATGATGGTTCTGATAGAAGTGTATCTGGCTACAGGAGCAAATGTCTCTTCATAATCAATACCTTCCTTTTGAGAAAAACCACAAGCCACAAATCTCACCTTATGTTTTTCAATACTTGTGTATGTTGCATGTTTTATCTTGAATATCCACTTGGAAGATACTACATATTTGTTCTTTGGTTTGGGAACTAATATCAATATATCATTCTTTATAATGGACTATTATTCTTCTTTCATGGCATCCACCCATTATTTTTTCTGAATGGCCTCTTCAAAGCAAGTAGGTTCCTTTTCTATGAGATCACACATCAAGGACATATAGCTGGAGAAGGACTTAGGTTTCTTGCTTTGTCTCGTGGTTCCTTCTGGGGCACCATACTTCTTTGCATCTTGAATAAGTTATCTCGCTCAATATGGCTTTCTCTTTAGAGATATCATCATACAGGGAGGTTCTTGAGATTTTATCATATCATGATCTTATAGAATCTCATCATCGGGAGTAATTCTAACTTCCTTCATGGGTTTTAAAACTTTGGGAGCTATAGGTTATTCTTCATATACTTCTTCAAGATGGAATTTCTTTGATCTCTTGAGTGTTTCATATTCATCAAATGTTACATATCTACTGATCTCAATATGATTGTAACCTGGTATGTAAATTTTGAAGGCCTTAGAGACCTCACAGTATCCAACAAATATTCCCTTATTTCCTAAGGGATCTAGCTTAGTTCTCTTTTCTTTTGGAATGTGTACAAATAATGGACAACCAAATATTTTGTGATGTCTTACTTCTGGCTTATTTCTTGTGAACATTTCTTTGGGGGTTTTGAATCCAAGTGCACTATGGGATAATCTATTTTGGACATAAACTATTGTTCTTGTTTCTTCAACCCATAAGTGCATTGGAATATCTTGATCGTGAATCATAGTATTTACTACTTCCATAATTGTTCTATTATTTATTTTTGCTACACCATTTTTTTGATGATTATAGGGAGTGGTGAGCTTCCTCTTAATCACTACATCTCCGCAAAAGATTCCAAATTCATTTGAGGTGTACTCTCCTCCATTATCTGACCTGAGTATCTTGATTTTATTTTGGAGAGGTTTTCTACCAAGGCTTTGAGTTCCTTGAACCTTCCAAGTACTTCATCTTTTGATTTCAAGAAATAAACCCAAGTCTTACAAGAGTAATCATCAATAAATGATACATATTATACATACCCACTTAGAGAGGTTGATAGCATTGGACCACAAACATTTGAGTGGAAAAGTACAAACCTCCTTCTTCTGGTACATAGGATACATCCTTCATTATCATCAGAGTTCATGTCATGTGCTTAGGATCCAAGTATCTTCTCAAGGTATCACAAAACATAATCTTCAATTTCTTATTTAGTTAAGATAATAACTTAAATATAATTAGAATATTCTTCGAAGTTACAATATTTCAATAGATAGCTCATGCGAAAGGCTTGATGGATTATTTTAAAAAAAATCATCTATTGACTGGGATCATGCACACAATGGGTATGTCAAGGAAATATTGGGCCCAATTAGTAAGACAACCAACTAGATGTGGATCCATGAAATTGCACAGATAAGTATTGTGTTGATAGGAATATTCCCTCTTAGTTTTGAGCAACAATAAAATGTGTTTACATGGAATTGTGATTAATATGCTTGTTGTTTGAATTGGTAGTAGGCATGCGTTAAATTCCAAGAGTCTGGGAAAAGACCAAACCAAGAAGAATAATAACATTTTTGATAAATAAAGAACACCAAGGATAGTGTTCCTTTGAAGGGGGAGGGGACTATAACACCCCCTCTCTAAACCCTAAGTATGTGTAATTAATATTGATTGATGATTTCCATGAAATGGCATGAAAATATTGTAATAATATTATTGATTAAGAAAACAAACCAACTAACTGTGGGTGAAGCCTTCAATATTATTGGCCATGATACTTCCAAGGGAAAGAGTGAGGAAACCATACTATATTTCCCCCTCATACATGATTTCAAGGAAAATTAGTAAATGAAAGAGGATTGGTCATTGAATAACCACCCACCCACAATACTACAAGCATGGGGATACCATCCAAAGGTACGGTGGGGTTACCATATTTGCATCACAGATGGACCCCCATGGGTTTCTTATGGAAAAATAAAAGGGGAGAGGTCAAGAACCTTCCTCAGGTGATTGGTTGAAATAGATGCATAGGGGGAAATAGGAGGTAAGAAGGAAATATCCATCTGGAGTAGACGAGGGGTTGTGAGCTTGATGTTGGAGGAGCATCTGGAAAACCTCGATTAGTCTTGGGCTAGAAAGAGTGAGGAAATCCTTATCATTTTTCTTAAGAACTTGAGGGAGAATCCTTTGGTGGTATCATGGCCTGGCACGGGGGTGTCCAGACTATAGAGAGTTGATGCTTCTGAGCCTATGGTTGGGTGGAAAGGCGAACATCCATAGCCAATTGGTCAGTTAATTCTGTCAATAAACAAATAAGTAACCCTTATGTTCTTGGTATTTAGTAATATGAATAAACTGGTGCCTATGAATGTATTCATGGATGCGTATGTTTTCTTGATGCATGGACTCGTTGTTTCCTAGCATGATTGGTTATTTACTATATGAATGATTGTATTTCACAAATTGTTGTCACAAGAATATATACATGTATAAACTGAAGGGAATCATTTTATTATGTGCCTATTTTTCATGTTGTAAAAGGCGTAGATTAGGCATCTCATAGTACTCATTAACCTAGTATGGTTTTGAGTAGGGACGAGTGAGTCAGATGAATAATGATTGATTCCTCTAAGATGTGCGAGAAATACTAAATGTAGGGATATCCCTGAAACCTACAATTCCCCGAGTTGGGAAGTTTGAAAACCATGAAAATTGCATTGTGAAGATGACCAAGGGTACTCCGATATAGGTATCAAAATTCCCCAATTACTGAGGAAAGTCCTTGTGTAGACACAAGAATTTGAGCCTGTGAAAAAAAAAACCTTCTACTAATGAAATGGAAAGTTTGCAAGAAGCAAACCATTACCCAAATGGTAAGGAGTGAATGTCGTAGTCGACCTAAGAAAAGATTGCAAAGTCCCTAAAGGCTTGGGAGCCTGAGAAAACACTTAGGAGAATTTCCAGAATTTCCAGGGCATATAAGCTCGAGTTCGGGCTGATAACAGCGAAGAATCGAGTGGTTGGAGAGAGAATGGATCAAAACCGTGGATTCGACATTAAGAATAGACCCTATCCCTCCATCAGAGTAGGTTTTGGTGTCAAGGGGTAATGCATATCGAAGCAAATATCAACCATTGATCTATCAGATACCATCTCTGAGAGATAACAGGGACCATTGGATTCCCCTTTGGTGAGTATCAATGGAGTTAAATGGTTAGACTAGCCTTCGTTTAGGTAATCCGATGAGGAGAGTTCTGAGTAGTATCTTGGATCGTTGGATCAAATATCTGTGTGTAATAACCTTTGAATGGGGGTTTAAATGTTCATCGTTGATCAACGTAGGATCGACAATCCATGTCAACAATGCACATCTAAGATGCTCAAAGTTTAACAAAAGGTCCACCCCTGTGGGTGGTAATTTAAATACCACTAGAGGACATAGGCCGATGTTTAAAGGCACAACACAACCCCAGAAGTGGTTTGGAAAATAACCACCCTTGACACCCTGCTACACTATCGGGGGATACCACTTAATGAAGGTGATAATCCATGGTTGTTTGACACCTAAGGACATAAAGAGTGGACGTGGAAACAAGTAATTAGTCAGTGGGTCGAGCATGGGCCCCTTTGAGAGAATTAGGCTTTATACCTTTGTTTTAACCTTGGTCATTGGATCTAAAGGTTGAAATATCTCAATCATTGCTCATAGAGGATCCATCAGAGTATCCCTCGATTAGATTGGGATGAGACCCCAAATTAATTGGATCTATTGATCATTCAGGGAAGAGTTTGGAGTGATCATGATCATCCATCATAGTGGGACATTCAAAGTAATTGGATCCAATGGGATGAAAATACTTCGAAGGCAAGACACCAAGATAAAATATTAATCGTCCATCGAACCTAGCTAAAAGTAATCCTGATTGTAGATCTTGGTGGCTCCTTCAAGAGGAGGCCATGAGAAAGGGGACGTCATGCTAACATAGATGACGCCACTCCACCAATACACAGGGGGTAGGTGTCTGCACTTGGAGAGTGGGGTTGAATTCATCTGTGGAGACATGCATGTCACGTCAAGTACATGTGGAGGTCCACTTTTCAAGCAGTGGTGATGCCACATGTAGTGGTATTTTGACATAGTACGAGAATGACTGTCACACAAGGTGAGTGCCACGTATATCGCAAGCATGTTTTGGGGGTGACAGGTGTCTCCCTAGGAGTGGCCCAATACCAAGGTTTGTGCGAGAAGGGGATTGGGAACCCATGCATTTTAGTTCCAAAGACTTGTCGTTAGAGCTCCGGTGAAGAGATCTTGACCGTCTATCGCAAAGTTCCTTTCAAAGTGAGTTCACAGAGAAACAGTTCGACAAAAGAGCTCTGAGGCTTCATCTAGACCGTTGATCCATCGATATCGAAGGGTCTCCGAGATATGAATATGAAATTTGATTTGATGGGGATGGAGGAACTATGAGAGGAGATCTGGGTCATCCATCGTGAAGCATTATTCAGAGTGGAATTGACCGGAGACTCTCCAACGGGAAAGTTCCGAGATGAAATCTAGACCACTGATCTATCTAGGCCTAGGAATTCCAACAAACGATCTACGTCGTCAATATTTAGTTGAAGGCCTAAGGAGATGATGTGGAGGGTGCCACATGTCATGATGTAGATGGTGCCACATGTTGAGCACAAAAGGTGTCACGTGGCATAGTGATTTGACACCCATAGGTGAAATTCTTTGGGAAGTATGAGAGCCACATGTCATGCAAAGGTGGTGTCACTGTGAAAAGGATTTGACATGATTGAGAATCTCAAACGAAATCCTATCCATCTATCTCCAAGTCCCTGAAACCGTTTAATATGTCAGAGGAGGGATGCCTTCAGACTCGGTATTTGGAGTGTGTAGAGTAAACCATTTTCAGAACACTTCGATGGGAGGATCCTAATAGCTACGAAATGAGACAATAACTATCTAATAAACATTAGTCGAGGTGTGGCACATTTGTGCCACAAAGTATGACACGTGTACCAAGAAATCCACATTAGTACCACATAAGAGGAAAAGCGTGATAGAGTTCCATGTGCGGGACACGTGGTAGTGAGGTGGCCATAACTTTGAGAAACCATAACTTTCGATCCATAGCTTAGTTTTGAGAAAAAATACCATCATTAGAAATCTCTTGACGAGCAGCAAATGATGGTGCCATCGAAAGGAAATTTTGAGTTGGTTAAGGGAAATGAAATTTTAATACCCCATTCCCTTAAAAGCTACTTAGGGGATTGGGTGTGTTACACCCATTCAAAAAATACCCAAAAAATCCCCAAATTGGATGTTAAGATCTGATATAACTTAATTTTAAAGCATGGAAAACTAAGTAGACAGATGATATATTATTTTTTGATGGAGCTTCGCAAGGAAACAAGGGGGTGGAAGGTGCAGGGGGAAATATTTATAAGCATAGAGGTAAACATGTCATCATTTATGCTCACGGACTTGGATCATTGACTAATAACGAAGCAAAAGCTTTTGGTCTCTATGCCTGAATCAAAATGGCTCTTTCAAGAAGAACAAAACACCTTATCATCTACGAAGACTCCATGTTAGTCATAAGAGAAATTGTTCAAAGAAATATTTTCGAGGGTAATATATACAATTTTATTATGTTTTCTTCCTTAGATGAGCTCAAATTTTTTGAAAAAATCACCCTTTATCATGTCAAACAAGAGTTAAATGTGTAATTGAAGAAATATTGCAAACCTGGATCAAGGATAAACAAAGGTAATATAGTAACTAATGGATAATTAAGGATTCATCCCCTCCATTAATCTTGTAATTATGGTTACAAATGCTAAGGATGGTAGGCATTTCTCCAAGTTCATTCAATCGAGGCTTGCACACTTCACGATTAAGTCGAGATATTTCGATTATAGACACAATGTGTGTGGTTTTTGGTTCTTAAGGAAGGAAACCATTCATATGGAATTCATTGCAGGTGACACATAACTATGGAACAAAAAAGGAATTCATGGAATGACCTTCATTACAGACTCTCTTTGCTATCCTTCCCTGTCTTATGGAAATTTCACCTTGATTATAAGGTATCCCTAGTTTCTCTCTGAGAATTTCAAATTATGTTTTCCTGGTTTAATTTTATGCACTTGGGAATTTTTTGGTGATCACTTTACCAGTCCACGGGATGATATTATTGAGCAGAATTAAGAGATTGAGATAGGGGCCTCTTCGTTCCTATTTCCTGGTATTACTCTTTCCTTTGAGCATTACAATTCTAGTTTCCTTGGTTCGCATCAATGGTCATCCCTCTTGTCTTTGTGAAGTAATTTGTGTTAGGAACTATCATAATTTAGAGTTGGGTTTAGGGATTACCTAGTTCCCTTCCCCTGAGTTTTGATTCAACCACCTTCTTGTTCATCCCCTGCCCCAATCTTATAGTTATGTACCCTCTCTTACTATTATTATTCGTCTCTGGAGTATTTGTAGCAAATCCCAGGTTTGGTTGGGTCTTAATTTCGAAACCCTCACACACAAAAGTTTTAAAAATTCAAATTCCTTCATCAAATTTGAAAAGGGGAAGGCCTTGTCTCTTCTCCCCCATGGAAGGCTTAGGATCTAATGGTTTTAGATTACAAAAAAAAAATTAAAAATTAAAAAAAGGGAGGATCGCCCCCCTCTTGGGATCCTAACCCTCAACACATGGACATACAAATAAACATTAATGTGGGGTGTTGTCAATCTATCGTCTCAAGGTGGAATGTGCTCCCATGAGCATTTCATAACCTCCCACAACGAGAGCAATCATATCCTCAACTCCAGCTCTTTCTTCATCTACAATGTCAGGCAAACATGGGAATAATTAGATTTTCTTTGGCTTCTAGTAATGATGTTCGAAGGTGGTGAGTGAGTGAAGGTAGTTCAACTCACATGTGGGATGTCTTTAGCCTTATGCATGTCTCATTTTATGCTCAGCTCCATTGTTTAGGTGAGGGATATTGAATACTGCTCTGCTTCATTGCTTTGGTCGATAATTCTTAGATCATGTTCCCTCTTGAACAATTATGTGAGGTAAGGTGTTCTCGACAAGTTATGGAAACCAAAACTTAGGGGCGTTGGGAAAGAAAGGTGGAATGGTTGCAAGAGGAACTAGTTGACACTCGAAACTCTATTTTCTAATTGCAAATTTGGTACAATGACCTCTCAGCCCAAATGCTCACAGCATTTGAAGAATCAATCATTTTGAGATTATCCATTCTAGAGCTCCAAGATGAATGCTCAACTCTTCGACAACAATTGGAAGGAGTTTGTGTTGGTTGTGGAGCCTGATTATATTCTAGGTTCAAAGGTTTTTGTTTTCAACCATGCTTATACCCCATGAAGACTTTACACCCCGGAAGAATGTACACTCCTCCATGTGGGGGAGTGCATAGGGGGGTTACCCCCTCTACAGGATCTGGGGGAAAGTGGGCCCTCGGCAGGGGTTTGGGGATGAAGCCCCTAAAGGAAAAACTGCCTTGTAAATGTATATTGTAATTTCATTGTAAATCTAGACCGTTCATTATAAGGTTGCAGATCTGACAGTAGAAGCTATGTTAGGGTTTGTTTCCCTAGAAGACAACATTTTTTTATGAGGGAAATATATTGTGGCTATGAATCAATGTGAATATTGTATTCTGAGTGAGGAGACTGTGAGAAAAAAGAGAGGATGTTACACTGTGTGTGTTGTAGGTTGTATCCCTTCATTTGTTGGATAATAATAAAGGAAGGACCTGGAAATTTCTCTAGTGGACGTAGCCCACACTAGGTGAACCACATATATATGTGTCTCTATTGTATTATGTATCTTCTGTGTTTTATTTCCACATTTGTTATATTTAATTTATCCATGATCTTGTGTTTCTAACAACTGGTATCAAAGAGAAAGGTAACTCACAGAAAAATATGGTTCCTAGTTCGAGTGGGATCAATGGTGGAAGATGGAAAGTTTAGGGTCGAGAAATTTTACGGCCAAAACTACCAGTTATGGAAGATGCAAATGGAATATTATTTATATTAGAAGGATCTATTCCTACCATTGGGTGGAATAACAAAGAAGTTGATGGCCATGAAGGACGAAGAATGGGAGGTTCTTGACAGAAAGGCACTAGGAACGATACAGCTGATCTTGGCAACATCTGTGGCTTTCAATATTTCGAAAGAAAAGACAATGAAGGAGATAATGGATGCATTGGATAAATTGTATGAAAAACATGCGATGTCCAAAAAGGTATTTCTAATGAGGATTTTATTTAATATGAAGATGTTAGAAGGTGGATCTGTTGCAGATCATTTAAATGAATTTAATAAAGTTACTAATCAACGAAGTTTTGTAAAAGTGGACTTTGATGATGAGGCCAGGGATCTTCTAATCTTGTGCTCATTGCCATAAAGATGGAATTTCTTGGTCATGGTTGTAAGTAACTCCATCTTTGATTCAAACACTTTAAAATTTGATGATGTTGTTGGTGTTATACTTAGGGAGGAAATGTGATGGAAAAGCACATGTGAGACATCAGGTAATGCATTAAATATGGAGAATAGAGGAAGACAAAAGGATAGAGGAAAGGGATCAGGGAACCACAAAAATTCTAGGAAGGGAAGATCCAAATCCATATTTGGAAAGATAGAGTGTTGGAATTGTGGGAAGAAAGGACATCTGAAGAAAGACTGCAGAGCTCCAAATAAACAAATAGATGGACAACAAGAGAAAAATCAGGAACGAAATGTAACACATGATGTGTTACAATATGATTTGATTCTTTCTGCAGATAATATTTTTGAGTCTTGGGTAGTTGATTCAGGGGCTTCATTTCATGCCACACCCCATAGGAAACATTTTCTAGATTATGTTCAAGGTGATTTTGGATAGGTTCAATTGGGTGATGATGCACCATGAAAAATTGTTAGAATGGGAAAGGTAAAAATAAAGAAAAGCAATGGAAACAAATGGTTGTTGAAAGAGGTAAGACATGTTCCATATCTAAGGAAAAATCTAATTTCAGGGAATTTGGAAAGTGAAGGTTGCATATCCATATTTACAGATAAGGTGTGGAAGGTCACCAATGGATTATTGGTGATAGAAAAAGGAGAGAAGGTAGGTATATTGTATTTATGTACTGGTAATACTTAATCTTCTATATCTTTAGCTTCTACAGGCGTGGATACAACACTGTGGCATCATAGTCTTGGACACATGAGTGAGAAGGGGATGCAGATACTTCACAAAATAAATTTGTTTCCAGATCTTAAACAAATTGATTTGGATTTCTGTGAGCATTGTGTTTATGGAAAATAGAAGACATTCATATTTCTCAGAGTTGGAAAAGAAAATAAGAGTGAAAGGTTAGAGCTTGTGGATACAGATGTATGAGGACCAACTAAGGTATCATATCTTGGTGGCTCTCATTATTATGTTACTTTTATTGATGATGCAACTAGAAAAACTTGGGTTTATTGCATTCGATAAAAATCTGATGTTTTTTATACTTTTAAGAAATGGAAAGCTTTGGTTGAGAATGAGATGGGAAAAAGGTTGAAGTGTCTCAGATAAGAAAATGGAGGTGGATATTGCAGCAAGGAGTTTGATGATTATTGTTCATACCATGGGATTCATAGAGAGAATATAGTTCCAAGAACACCACAATAAAATGGTGTGTTAGAAAGGATGAACAGGACAATCATGGAGTGTGCAAGGAGTATGATATTGCATGCTAGTTTTCCCTTACAATTATGGGAAGATGTTGTAGATATTTTTGTTTACTTAATAAACAGAGGACCTTCAAGCTCTTTGGATGGTATAATTCCAATGGAGGAAAGGACAGGTAAAAAGGTAAACTATTATTTTTTGAAGACTTTCGGTTGTGAATCATTTGTCCATATTGATAAAGAAAATATAACAAAGCTTGAGGAAAAATCCAAGAAGTGTACCTTTATTGGACACTGTGTTAATGATTTTGGTTATCACTTATTGGATTATGAAAATAACAAAATCATTAGGAGTAGATATTTCATATTCAATGAGAAGGTCGTGTACAAAGATGAGTTGCAAGGAAAAAAACAAGAAAAAAAAAATAGAATACACAGTGATTGATGAGATCACTGAAAAAGAAATTCCATCGGTACCATAAAATCAAAATGTACAACAACTAGATCATCAGGTACCTCAAACTCTTGCAAGTGTTGTTAGAAGATCTACCAGGTTAAGTAGACCCCCTGAATGATACTCTCCGTCATTGTATCATTTATGTTGACTGATTCTAGTGAACCAGAATGTTATGACAAGGCAATGCAAGTAGACACCAAAAAGAAGTGGGAGCAAGGCATGAAAGAGGAAATGGATTCCTTGGTAAATAACCAGACTTGGGACTTGGTTCAGTTTCCTGTAGGAAAAAGAGCATTTCATAATAAATGGGTTTACAAGTTGAAGGAAGAATATGGAGGAAAAAAGTGGTACAAGGATCGACTTGTTGTAAAGGGGTTTGCACAAACGAAAGGTATATATTTTGATGAAATATTTTCTCATGTTGTTAAAATGACTTCAATTAGGACTATTTTAAGTCTTGTGGTAGTAGAATATTTTCATCTTGAATAGTTAGATGTAAAAAACAACTTTTCTCCATGGGGATTTGAAGGAAGAGATTTATATGTAGCAGTCACAAGGGTATGAGGTAAAAGGGAAGGAGAATTTGGTATGCAGGTTGAAGAAGATCTTGTATGTCCTAAAGCAAGCTCCAAGGCAGTGGTATTTGAATTTTGACGGGTTTATGACAGAACAAGGTTATAGTATATGTCATTCTGATCACTGTGTTTATTTTAAAAAGATAGAAAATGGAAGCTATATTATCTTGCTATTGTATGTAGATGACATGCTTTTTGCAGGGTCTAATATGCAGGATATAAATGTGCTCAAGAAGAAATTAGCTAATTCATTTGTGATGAAGGATTTGGGTGCTACAAATAAAATCCTTGGTATGAGAATAACAAGAGAGAGGAAAAATCGCAAATTGACATTGTCTCGGGGTGAGTACATAGAGAAGGTGTTGGAGAGGTTTAGAATGCATAATGTAAAACTATTTAGTACACCTTTGTCTATACATTTCAAAATAACTAAGGAAATGTGTCCCAAGACACATGAGGAGATAGAATACATGTCCAGGGTCTCTTATTCATCAGTAGTTGGCGGCTTGATGTATGTGATGGTTTTCACAAGACCAGATATTGCACATGTAGTGGGAGTTGTGAGAAAGTATATGAAAAATCCAGGTAAATAACATTGGGAGGCAGTAAAGTGGATTCTCAGGTATTTGAGAGGTATTTCTACTCATGCGTTATGTTTTGAAGGTTTAGGCATTGTTCTACAAGGATATATTGATTCAGATATGGAAGGTGATAAAGATAGAAGGAGGAGCACCACAGGGTATGTTTTTACTGTAGGTGGAACAACAGTAAGTTGGATTTTGAAACTGCAAAATATTGTTTCACTTTCAACAATAGAGGCAGAGCATGTTGCTACTACAGAGGCTAGTAAAGAGGTGATTTGGTTACATATGTATATGGAGGAATTGGGAAAGAAGCAGGAGAATAGCAGGTTGTAATATGATAGTGAGAGTGCCATTCATCTTGCAAAGAACTCATCCTTCCATTCAAAGACTAATCATATAAAACTCATGTACCATTTCATACGATCCATCTTGCAGGATGGAAATTTGAAGTTGGAAAAGATACACACTAGCCAGAATCCTGCAGTAATGTTAACAAAGGGGGTAACTAGGGATAAACTGAGCTCTTGCTCAGTTTCAGTTGGTATTCAAGCATGAAGGTAAAGATGAGAAATTTTCTAGGTCCAAGAAGGTTCATAGTCCAACAGATACAACAATGGTGGAGTTGTTAAGATTAGTCTCCAAGTGGGATATTGTTGGTTGTGGAGACTTATTATCATCCTGATTCAGAGGTTTTTGTTTTCAACCATGTTTATACTCCATGAAGAATTTACAACCTAAAATAATGTACACTCCTCTACGTGGGGGAGTGCAAAGGGGGGTTACCTCCTCTGTAGGGTCTGGGGGCAAGCAGGCCCCCGGTGGGGGTTTGGGGGTGAAACCCCTGAAGGAAACATTGCCTTGTAAACATATATTGTAATTGAATTCTAAATCTGGACCGTTCATTATAAGGTCGTATATCTGATGCTAGAAGTTATGTTAGGGTTTTTTTCCCTAGAAGGAAACCCTTTTTTATGAGGGAAATGTATTACGGTTATGAATAAGTGTGAATATTGTATTCTGAGTGAGGAGGTTGTGAGAAAATGAAGAGGAAGAGGAAGTTATAGTGGGTGTGTTG
The DNA here is from genome assembly GCA_009831015.1 of Picea engelmannii. Classification (NCBI taxonomy): domain Eukaryota; kingdom Viridiplantae; phylum Streptophyta; class Pinopsida; order Pinales; family Pinaceae; genus Picea; species Picea engelmannii. The sequence continues at coordinate 191,318 of ML778166.1, read as the reverse complement.
TAGGTTGTATCCCTTCATTTGTTGGATAATAATAAAGGAAGAACCTGACAATTTCTCTGGTGGACATAGCCCACACTGGGTGAACCAAGTATATCTATGTCTCTAATGTATTATGTATCTTCTATGTTTTATTTTTGCATTTTTTTTATTTTATTGCTCCTCGATATTGTTTTTCTAATAGTTTGTTCCATCCCCCAACAAATGATGACCCCTGCAACAAATAATGCTAGTCCAGGAAACTCAAACAAAGCCTCTTATCCAAAAAAAACAAATGTTCGGTTGGATTTGAACGTCCCGATGTCGTATGTAAGTTAATGGTATCAAATTGGAATTGTTCTCAAAGGATTTTTCAAAATGTTTGATTTTTGTGTATATATTTTGGGCATATTCTACATATTCTATTCAGGCAAGGCCTATGAATATAAGCACCATTGAAAACTATAATGGTGTTATTAATAGTTGTAGTGACCCCTTGGGAGGGAATTTTTGATAGCTTAGTGAAAATTTTTGGATTTGTACTTCTTAGATGTTTTCTAACGTAATTTTCTTATTAATAAAAATCCCCCCCTCTTTTTGTAAAAAAGAAGAAAATCTCTTCCTAGTGCCAAGAGTACCCTAGAGAAGCTTGAGGATCTTATTGCAATTGTTGGATCATGCTAGGAATTTTGGGGGTATTGTAACCATTCCTATAAAATGGATTGAAGCCAATATACTATAATGAAAGAGAGGGAAAAGAGGGACCCTTATTCTTCATATTTCCTTGAAAGATAATCTGCAACTAGATTTTATTTTCCCTTCCTATAAATGATCTCATATTCATATCCAAACAACTTGGTCACCCATTTTTGTTACTATCAGAATGAAACTCTTTGCTCAAGAGAATACTTGAGGTTGTGATGATCAGTTTTGATTTTGAAATGTTTCCCCAATAGACATGGCTGCCAAAGATCCACTACATTTAGAATAGCCAACATTTCCTTTTCGTAGGTTGATTCTCCCAAATGTCTCTCCAAAATTCATTTTCTAGTAAAATCAAATGATCGGTCATCTTGCATGAGGATTGTCCCAATTCCTTTCTTAGAAGCATCACATTCCAACACAAAATTCTTGGTGAAGTTTGGTAGTGTTAGGAAAAGATTTGTGCACATAGCCTCTTTCAAAGCTTGGAAGGATTGATCAGTTGCGTAAGTCCAACTGAAAGCATTCTTTTTAGGGAGAGAAATGAGAGAAGCTACATTTTTTCCATAATTCTTAACAAACTTGCAATAATAACTCATTAAACGCAGGAAACCATGCAATATTTTAAGATTTTTAGGGTGAGGACAATCCTTGATAGCTTCAAATTTCTTAGGATGCACCTATAAACCATCTTTGCCAACAATATGACCTAGGTACTCAACTTTAGAGGCTCCAAAAGCAAATTTAGACTATTTGAGAAAAAGTCTATTTGAGAATATCATCAAAGAAAACTAAGACATATTGACGAGGACAAAATACATTATTCATGACACTTTGAAAAGTGGAGGGGGAATTACATAGGCCAAAGGGAATAACCAAGAACTCATTGTGAGACTCATGAGTTCAAAACAAAATCTTGGGAATGTCCTCCTCTTTCATATGTATCTAGTGGTAGCCAGAAACAAGATCAAGTTTGGTAAAGTACTGAGCACCACTTAATTCATCCAAAAGGTCATCAATAACAAGAATGAGAAATTTGTCTTTGATTATGAGTTTGTTGAGGACATGAAAATTAGGAAACATGCGCCAAGTGCCTTCTTTCTTCAGTTCCATGACTACAAAGAAGAACATGGGGTGGTACTAGGATGGATAACACAAACTTCTAGCAATTCTTGAAAAATTCTCTCAACTTCATTTTTTTGGGCAAAGGGATGACGATAAGGGAGAACATTGGGAGGAATTGTTTCAGGGACTAGGGGAATGGAATGATCATGGATTTCGCGAGAAGGGGGAAGTCCATGTTGAGTGGTAAAAATAGCTTGGTGTTAGGAGAGTATAGATTGGATGTCAAGATGCACAAAGGGAGTTTCAAGGACTTGAATGGAATGGAGTTGGGAAATAATGCCATAATGACCTTTTTTTAGTAGATTTTCCATCCGACGGGAACTGATGATCTCAGGGGAGCCTATTGTGATGCCTTGAAACTTATATTGTTGTCCCTCCTATTGGAATTACATGGTTAAGTTCTTAAAATCCATGGTGATGGGGCCGACAGTGAGTAACCATTCAACACCAAGAACAATGTGACAATCGCCCATGTCGATAGAAAACATATGAGATTTCAAGTGGTACAGACCAATTTGGAGGTGCACATTTTCAAAACATCCCCCACATTTCATGGAACCACCATTGGTAATCATGATTTGACAATTGTTGACTGCATGAATATAGTAATTGATTTCTTGGGAAATGCAGTGATGGATGAAATTATGGGTGTTGCCATTATCATAGGATGATGACTTTCATATGCTTAATGTAGCCAATTAACTTGAGGGTTTGGGGAGTAGAGAATCCAATTAGGGCATTCAATGAAATCAATTGTTCAACTTCTGGTGGATCAGAGGGTTGACTAAGATCTGGTGCTAGGTGTAGCTCTTCCATGGGGGAAACATCAGCCTCCTCATAAGAAACATCCTTAGAAATGGACATAAAAATATTTTCTTCCTTACAATTGTGCCCCGAAAAATATTTTTCATCATAATTATAACAAAGACCCTCGATTTGGTGCTCAAACTTTTCTTCCCAAGTTAATTTTTAGATCTTGATAGGAGTGGCAGGAGGGGGAATATTGGTGGTTCTAAGGTGAGGAATAAAATAGGGTTTTCTATTTTGAGAGGAGACAACCTGCGGTGCTTCCTTAGCTCATTTAGTAGCTTCAAAACAAGTCTAGGGGAGAGCCATTAGGACCTCGGCTCAAATTTCATCCTTTAGGCCATTGATAAAGCATTCGATGAAGAAGGCATATTACGTGCCCTTCATTATGAAAGACAAGTTCTCAAAGGTGGCAATAAAGTTTTCCACTGTGTCAGACTGTTTCAACTTGGTCAAGCGAACCAAATGGTGGGTGTAGTTTTCAAAGTGTTAAAAAAGATCAGAAACAAATGTGTCCAAGGAACATACCCTTGGCGTGAATTTATACGCCATTGCCATCATTTCCAACGTTCCTGATATAGATAGAGGACACTATAACAAAGTTTGTCCAAATCATCATAAATTCCATGTAAGGAGAAATAATATTCCATTTGAGTGACCCATCCAGTGGGATACGAGCCATCAAATTTATTCACCTGGATTATTGGAAGACGAATTTCATGTTGAAAGTGATTGGAATGAAAATCATGGGAATGGGAAGAATCAACATCTTCTAGATTAAAAGGTTGTTTAGATAAGGTAGGGCCTCTGGTGGGAGTCATCAATTCCTTGAGCTTGGCAGAAAAGGATTCAAATTTGTTGTCCATATGGGCATGGAGGGCGTCCATTTTGGCTTGCATATGGGCATTTCTTTGTTTCATTTCATTCTGGATCTTGAAGATCACAAAGGACAAAGTATTGAGGTATTTTTTAAGTTCCTTGTTGCGTGTTTGGGCCGTGGTAAAGGGAAATAGCAGGAATGGGACTGGTGGGTCCACACAAAAAGTGGTTTTCGGGGAGGGGAACCACTGTAGTCAGTGCAAGGAGAGGAATTCAATGGAGTAGATGGAAATTAAGGGTGCTAGGAAAGGTGGGTGGGTCCACAGAAAAAAGGCTCATAAGCGATGGGTATTGCTATGATTAGGACAAAGAGAGGAATCCAATGGGATAGGCCCCAAATAAGAGTGTTGGTGAGACCACTATACTCTTTTTTTTACTCATGCAAAGTTATACTCTAGCCTGAAGAATACTACAGTGACAAAATTCCCAAATTGTTAACAGGGAAAATTGCATAGGAATTTCACAACCTAGAGGCAGGAGGTAGGGTTGCGTGGAAAAATTTCCCTTTTTTTTTCTTTTTTGTTTTGTTCCTTTCCCAAGGGTTAGGTTTTCAGGATTCCTACAAACAAGGGTTTTCCTTGTGCTATATCTCTTTTATATACATGTGGGGTTGAACAAGATTACTTAGCCCAATATCTCAGGGCACCAACTAAGGAGGATCAACCATACCCTTGGTCGTACTACCTGATTACCTAGGTACTAGAGAGTATCTCCTCGAGTGATGTTCTCAGTGTAACTATAGTAGTCAAGTGATCGATCACCTAATTTAGATTTGGTTTCAAAAGACCTAGGAGACTCCTTATATACCTAATGATACATGGGAGTGATGGTTGTGTACATGTGTTGTATAATGTAGTACTACTTAAAGGGGTACCAACATGGGTTACAAAGGTTTCTAACAAGGTGAAACATTTGTTTCAAGTAACCTATGAAATCATTTGTATTTCCTACATGTAGTATTTCCCACCTGCAGTTTTACCCTCTAAATGAAAGATCTTTGTAGTTTAAATATGTCGACAATACATGTGTCTACCCTGGAAAAAAAATTCCCACAATTTTTGCAGAGGAAAGTGCTCTGATACCATTTGTAAGGTACCAGGTGTATTATAATAAGCATAAACAAAAATATTAGAGAAAATACCAGTGAAACAAAAAAAATATAGAGAATAACAACACCAACAATGATACCTTTATTGATAGAAATCCAAGTTCACTTGCCTCTTCGAGGGGGAAACTTCCAGTAGAAAAGAGCTCTATTACAATAATTCTCAAGACAAGACTATCCCATGCCTTCTACTCCTATATATACTAATTATATCTTCTAAAGAACATTCTAGAGGAAGATCTTTCTAAAAGCAGAATCTTTTATTAAGTCTTCTTACATTAGATTTGTTCACATTATTACAGATGCCTTATTTACTAATGTCAGTCTTTATCACATAGAAAACATATGATTCTACCTATGTGAGGGGTTATGGAGGTTAGGTCCTGTTATCCCCATTTTGTGGATAACTAAGCAGATTATGTCACGAGGCCCTCAAGTTGCATATATGGAGTGTCAAGAGACTACATGACCAGAAATACTCTTTTTCACAGATGGATAACCCACTCATCACCACAAATGGCCACAGTTTTGTAGATGGCATCCACCACACCAGCTGGCTTCTGGAAGGCAGTGGGCCTTTCTCCATGAGGTACAAGTCAATATTATGGTGAGAATCATTTCAATATTTAAGTCATTTAATTATGTTGTATCTTATATTTCTCTAGATTTCATGATATATGCTTAGAAATTATGTCTTTTTCCTTGATTCACCTTGGTGGTTGACATTGTGCACTAGTAAGTGGTTTTCCTTCGGGGTGAAATTTCTAATAGGAACTCCCTTAATGAGCCATTGTACCATTCGCAACCATACTTACCACTTTCCATCATTGTTCCCCTCCATTTCCTTATCTCTTGGGATTTTAAGGTGTATTGACCCAAGAAGGGGTTTTCCCTCATTCTATGGGAAGAAGGGGCTAAAGGCCCAGAGGGGTTGATGTTGGGTAAAAGATAAAATCCTTGTATAAACCTTCCAGATGAATCACCCAGGGATCACCCAACAAATCAATGAAACACTTATCTTTGAATAAAGGGGACCCACACTATAATAAAGAATGCTTAAAAGGTTAGTTGAAGGATAGGAGGTATCATCACGATATGACCTATCATGTTCATGAATATCTAGTGGTATGACATTACCATTATCTGGTCACCAAACTAGGGTAATGGCTCTCAATTGCATGGCTGAGAAAAAGGGGGTCTCGTCATGAGCCAACCTTATCATTTCCATTAGGTGTTTGTGGGTGACATTGCCACCACCTAGTCACCACGCCAGGGAAATGAAATTCAACCTATCCTTATGCTATATTTAAAGAAAATAAAGAAAGAAAGATAAAAGGTACCACACACCCTCTACAAAGGCACCCAAGAATGAGACACTACGACCCCTTATATGTCATGATCCCTATGCCCATTGAGTCTTGACCCCAACCACTTCATCCACTTTACATGGCTTACAGAGGGATCTCTTGGAAACTCTCCTTGACCTAGAGCAAGATATACCCAATAGGACACCTCGTCAACCCTCCCATATTCAAGCTTGACAAGTCGCATAGTGTCTTTGATTTGTTAATTGATTGATATAGTGATATTTTATGCACATGCTTATATGGATTATTTATTGATTGAATTCACTTATCATGATGTTATGACTTGATATCCTTGAAGGGCATGCTCATTTGTCTTTACAGGACCTAGTTGGTGGACAGTTTTGGCAGAGCAAGCCGAGCTTGGGCTTCCATGGGGATATAAGACCACGGGATGGATGCTAGGGGCCTACATGCCAGATGAGAGAGATCATATTTGGAATGCCTTGATGATGGCTTGGACTACCTAGTCCAACCCTCACTTTCCAAACTATTTTCCCAGGAGGGGAAAAACGTCCTATTTTTAGCTTGTCGTCACGCTTTTGGGCCTAGAGCATGGTGGTGAGATGCCACTCTTTTGACACATGGAAATTTAAGGAGGTTAAAGGTCTTCACCATGATGATATTACTTATATGCTTGACATGTGGCCTTCCTCAAGCCTTCCTCAAAATGGAAAAACATCCCCTAAAGGGGTGACGTCCTCCTAAATTAGGGTTTTATTTGTACAAAAAGTGAAATTTAAAGTGATTTTTTTAATATTACTTTGTTAAGGGGGAAAGATTAGGGTTGTTGACCCCTAATATTATGGTTTACTCCTTAATTTTTGGACAAAGTATGTTATCTACATTTTGTATAAATAGAGATCATAAGATCTCATTTTAATCATAACTCTCCCTCTTTTGAGAGGCCCTGGTCTGAAATTTGCACCACACTTGGATATTTTTATCTCTTGTGCACTTTTTTATGGCTATCTATTGGTGAATGGTTGATGGAAGTCTAGCGCTAGCCTTGGATGATGTTTTCTAGCTCTTTTGGTGATTTATATTGGCATTTCTCTGGATCTTGGTATGGTTTTCTACTATTATGTTATCATTTTATTCAAGTCAAGTATTGTTATGCTAGGAGCTAGGTGGGAAGTAAAAGGGAATACACTGCCACTGTAGTATTCATCATTTTATTGATTCATCTCACTGATTTTACAAGGGTTTTCTAAGAGAAGTATAAGGGAATACACCCTCTTATCTTAAACCCTAGCCTAGAGAAACTTGTCTTGGTAATTAAATTTGATTACACCCCCAAGGAGGTAGCTTCTCTAATATATTTGTTTATTTGAATCCATTAACCCAATAGTAAAGGCATTAGTCATACTTTTTGCATTGGAGATATAAAATCATTGCTTTGGGAAACACATTTTTTTGTCTTTTTAAAGGTTTATTTCTTGAAGTTGATTTGCGTCATTGAGAAGAGTCTTATTGATCTGAAAATGATAAAGACTTGTATTCTTGAAAATATTTGCAAGTTTTAATTCAAGTGTTCTTATGCAAATGGATCAATTTGCAAACACAAAATTTTATAGAAATGCAAATTCAAGATGCAGATAATAAGCAGCAAATAACAGTGAACAGAAAACACATAACACGGCAAATTATAAAGGAGTTCACCCCTCTCTTGGGCTACATCTCCTGGTCTAGCTTCCAATGGATCTTTTGTATTATTTGCTCAAAGTGCTAAAATATGTGCTTTACAATGCTCAAAATTCCAAATAGATGGCTCCAATGGCTTCAAAACGTCCAAAAACCCCTAGCTGGGCTTTTTCGACACCTGATTTGGCCAAAAATTGAAGAAGATAGGCTTCCTGGAAGTTCCCCTTCAAACTTGCTATCTCTGGATCGACAATTTGCACCTTTGTGTGTCCAACCTAGCACCCACGCTCAATTCCATGCTAAAACTTAGCACTGAGCGCACAACCGCATAACCGGGCAAACTATAGGATGGTTAGGGCGTGCCTAGCCCCTAGCCCCTAACTGCCAAGACATTAGGCATGTGGCCTACCATACGACTGTGCGCACATACAAAAAGGGGCCAAGTCCCAAGTCAAATGATAGAGTTACAAGTGTCGGCGTGGTTTTATAACCGTTGGTAATAAAACTCCCACGCAATGTATTGACCATTGATCGTATGTGTTATGCGTTGTATGGACCACCAGTCATGTGTGTTATGGCTCTGTTTGAACTATGCACACGGGTAGTCATATGATATATATATATGGACGGGGTTGGGGCTTAGCCCCATCCCTACCTGCGCCCAATCCAAAACACATTGCAATTCAAATAATAACAAAACTATATAGTGGTAAGAACCACTACACTGGAGTGTCGGTTGGGTGGCCCTTCCCAAGGCCATACACCTGCCCAGACGTCACGGGGTCGATTCTTTCCGACTACACAAGTTTTAACCAATGTCCAGGTGACACGTGGTGACCCTTGTTTGGACCACGTGTCACCAATCCATTCGCCACCATGCCACGTGTCAAGAAATGATTCATCGTCCAACTACCAACCAACACCTACCATGTGTCATACGGCCCTGCCAACTTAGCCTTGCCACATGTCGTACGTCCCTACCAACTCAGCATCCGTACGGATTGTATAGTCAGCACATTGTTTTTACCTGTTTGACGATTTGAACAGAAAGCGATATCTCTCTCATCCGATGTCCATTTGAACCCAAACGAGTTGCGTTGGGTTTGTGACGATGAGGCCTACGCACCTGTTCGATTTGAAGCGATTTTGAGCACTTTGAATTTTGAGCAAAATTTGATCCCTTGGATCACACCTCCCCATTGGAAAGCTTTTGGACCTCCAAAAGACTATTTTCAGTCTATTTGAAGATGAGGGTATAGTTCCCTCACCTTTCCAACCTCAATCCACTTGGCTTTGCTTGGATTTGTGCCTTTAAGACCAATTCGAAGATATTCCACATTTCCTTGTTTTGAAGTTCTCATTCTCCTATCAAGGATTGTGTCTTCATGCAGTTGTGTAAGATATTCTGGGGAGAAATCATCTATAGAAGGAATTTGAACATGTTCTCCTTGATCATCAATCAAAGGAGGCTCATACAATTTCAAATTCTCAACATTAACAACTGCATACATTTGCATATCAGGAGGCAAATCTAAACGAAAGGCATTGTTACCAATCTTGTCAAGAATCTTGAAAGGACCATATCGAATTGGTTTCAGTTTTTTACCTTCTCCTTTAAGCCTCTCCTTACTAATATAAAGCCAAACTTCATCTCCAACTTGGAAACTGTGATCAACACGA
>ML778166.1:113065-158436 GCA_009831015.1 Picea engelmannii | reverse complement strand
ATCGTTTCACAGATCTGGATGGTCAACCAGGAATACTTTAAGGCTTTTCTTCGAAAGGTCTTCTTCTGCGGTTGAGTTGAACACGTACTGTCTTTCTATGGATGCTACCATGGATATATATTTTCATCATCTTCAATCGATCACAGGATTAGCTCCCTCCTAATCCTTGCTTCATGTAGGAGTGTATATAATCTGCTCCCTTCGTCTGGCTTCTGTCTTCATCCTTGTTGTCTTCTACAATATATAATAGAGTCCACGCTTCCATCTACAACCTTATTGTATTTTGCAATATATAATAGAGTCTACGCTTCCATCTGCAATCTTATTGTCTTATGCAATATATAGTTGGCTTTCTTTGTCTTAACAGAGTCCATGCTTCCATCTTAGTTGTCGTCATAAGTCTTTCCCAATTTCTCTTGACGTCTAGCTTCTAAGTTTCTTCGGGATTGGTTCGTCTTGAAGTAGCTTTCACATGATTTGTATTTCATCCTTTCATATGTATTATCTAATGATATTCATTCTTATCTTGTTGTTCTTCCATAGGTATAGTTCTTCTTGGAACACATTATCTACCAAGAGATAGATATACAAGATATGTACAAAGACGATGCAAGCAAGATATGTACAGAAATAAGAAGAGTGTTGTTACCTTTTAGTAGAATAAATCTCTTCCATCCTTCTTAGTCTTCTTTGTCAGTTCCTTTTCTTCAGCAATCGATGCTTTTTGTTTCTTCTTCCTTTTATTTATCTCGGGACACTGATTCCTATAGTGACCATACTTCTGACAGTTGAAGCATTGTATTTCTGAAATGTCTTTCTCTTGATTTGGCTTCCTCCTTGAACCAAACTTCCTTTTATTCTTGAAGTTATTGAATCTTGTTGTAAAGGCTTGATCATCGTACTTCTTTTGAGGTTTCTCTTTTGTATTGATCCTTGATTCTTCTTGAGCACAGCAAGTCCAAAGTTCTTCAAATGTCGGGTACTCCTTCCTTGTGTTCATGCTTGCGGAAAATGAATCCCATGTCTTGGGAAGACCATTGAGTACTATGTTCACCAATTCCTTTTCTAAAGTGATCTCTTCAATAGCATGTAGTTGATCTCTTAGCTGGAAGATCCTTACAAAGTAGGATGTTATGCTATCGTCATCATTCATCTTCATGTCATGAAGTTCATTCTTTAGACTCCTAACTTGTCCAATGTTTCTGACTGAGAAGAGATTAGTTAGGGCATCATACATCTTCTTCGATGAGTCAATATGGGAGATGTAGGGTATCAAGTGGTCTTTTATGGAATCCACTATGATACTCATGGAATTGATTTAAACGTCTTTGAACTTCTCCATAGCTGCAACGTTTTGTGGTACCTTCTCTTCTCCTTCTGTTAACTCTGGCTTCACGATCTTTCCTTTCACAATGTCCAACACTTTATTCTTAGCAAGGATGAGGTCAATTCTTGTCTTCCATGCTCTGAAGTTGGAGGCTCCTTCTAGCTTGTTCTCAGACTTCATAGAGTTTGTCATGGTTTGCTTGATTTGGTCAAACCCTAGATTTGACCAGAAATCCAAACTTCACGTCTTGGCCTTCTAAGTGTACCAGGAGATGCGTTGGGCTATGGCGCACTGATCTATCCGGAGATTAGGTCAATCTCGTCACTTAAGGTGCCTCAACAAGAGGTTTAGGGTTTATGCAACTGCTACTGCTGGTAACCCTAGTTGTAGTGCTTTTGGAAGCTAATCCTGCTAGTAACCCTAGTGGTAGTTCCTCAACGAGCTCAATATCTAGCGGCTATGTTTCCTTCCAGTGTTTTAGGCTGACTGAAGGGGTGTGGGCCCATAACCTGTTAGAATATATAAGATGGTGTGCTCGTTTTACCACGACGATACCCTCGTCTCCCAACCACAAGCCGAAGCCTCCCTCCAAGCACCTTAACCTTGACCTGAGAATTCCTCTGGAAGCAAACCCTAGGCTAGATAGCCAAACAAAGAGAAGTGCATCTCTCCTCAAGGATAACGCATCACAAAAAGATGATCAGATAGTCCAAACCCTAGCCAAGAGATATCCAATCCAAATACTGAAACTTGTTGTTGTTGCAGCTGCACCTGCAACCCTCCTCCAAACCTGCGCACCAGCTACACCTGCAGTGCGCACCAACTGGGAAAACTGCAGTCCTGAGATGTGAAAAATGAGAAACTGGTGCCATGTATTTATAGTAATCCTGCCAGTTTACTGGGGCCGACTTCTCCTTCTAGGTAGGTGTTTGTTCAGTATATTATTATTAATTCTAGCCGACTTCTTCTCTTGGAGGATAATAGCCTAATATAAATTATATTCTTGAGCCGACAAGACTTCTAGGGTTATTAGCCAATTCATTAGGGTTTCTCTTGCTTCCCGGAGTCTTCTATTCTCTTCAGGTTCACATGTAGAGGTAAATACCTCTCGCAGCTACCATAATATTAACACTGACAACACTCTGCTTGCATGTTACTTTAGCTCCACGTGTAAATTAATGTGGCAGGGGAAATCATCGTTGATGATAAGGAAATAAAACGCATTGTGATGAACATGCATTTCATCGACAATGGCATCGACATCGGTGATCAGTGGGTGCTCTCCCTTGGTCATCGAACTATGGTCCTATGATAAGCCTCTTTTCCACGGACACTTAAGCTCTTTTTGGGCATGATAACCCCCTTTTGAACTGCGACAAGCCACTTTTGGGTTGTGACAAGCCTCTTTTGAACTGCGACAAGCCTCGAGGGATTAATATTACCTTATGCACACAAGGGAATGGATTTTCTTGTTGTTTCTTAACTATACCTTAGGTAAATTCGACTATGATCTACACAGAAGATCCTAAAGCTCGACTTTTTGTTGCTAACTCATCTAATATTGGTCTTATAAATTCATTCATCCTTCATTTAATTGCAATAAAAAATACAATACTAACATTTGGCTCCAGCGGGGACAACATACACGTGTGGTCTACTGAGAAATGTAGACTAAGTGCCTTCTTCTGTTGGGTTATGGAGTCTGCCTGGAAACATACATCTCCTCTGGACCTAAAAATTGATCTAATATATGACAAAAAAATGCTCAACAGCTTACAATGTTAGAAACCTACCTACTTGTTGAAGTACGAAATGGTGAATGAAGTAAAATTAAAAAATTCATGAATAGAAATGAAAAGGAATTATATATGTACAGGGTAAGAAAACTTCGCAGTGATCAGTACTTCAAGAAGTGCTTGAGAAACCTCCAATTTAAAATAGCCCCAAACAAATATCTATCCAACTAAGCTAAATCATACGTGTTGTTATCTTGGACTATAATCACTTGGAAGGGTCCAAGCTAAATATTATCAAACTTTCCATGTTTCCCTTTAGCTTCCTTTCGGGCATCCCATTTCAGGACCAAATCCCCTACCATGAAATTTCTTTCTTTGGTCCTTTTATAAAATATTTATTTTATTCTTGCTTGATGATCTTGAGACTTTATCTAAACTTGATCTCTTATTTTTTGAACTTCAATCAAATGATTAATTCTTCTATGCATGTCATTTGATTCTTCCTCCTCATCTTGTAGTAGTTTCATCAAGGGGAGGATGATTTGAATGGGGAAAATGGATACCAACCCATATACGAGCTAAAAATGGGAAGTTCCAATGGCCCTCTTGATGTTAACTCTGTCTTCCCATACATCATACATCAGGTGGGAATCCCATGCCTTCTTTTTTTGAGAAAACATTTTCTTTATAATTTTGATAAGGTTCTCATTGGAGGATTTAGCCAAACCATTCAATTATGGATAGTAAATAGTAGAGTGTCCTAGATCTATGTTATATTCCCAACAAAACTTAACCAATTTGGCAGATTTGAAAGCCTGGGAATTATCATCAATGATATTTCTTGGGCACCCAAATCTGGCCAATATATTTTCCTCTAGGAACTTTATGATGATTGTATATGCGATTGCCCTTGTGGGTATGGCCTCTACCCATTTTGTGAAATAATCTATGGTTTTAAAAATCCATTTGTGTTTTCCACTTGAATTTGGGTTAATCTCACCGATGAAGTTTAATCCCCATTGTTAAAAATGTGTCTCAACTTTGATTGGTTCAGTGGGAGAGGGAACAACTTCTTCTTTCCTACAAACATTTGACATTCTACACATGCTCGAACCAGGAAATTTACATCAAAAAATAAATAGGGTCAGTGATACCCAGCTCTGAGGATCTTGTATGCAGTGTCTCTCCAAGCATTGTGACTCCCACACACACCCTTATGAAACTCAATGGTTATTCCCTCAGTTTCTTCCTCGGTGAGGAAATTTAGTAGAATTCCCCTCGAGTCTTTCCAAAACATATTTCCCCCCAAAATCCAATACTTTACAACCTTAATCTTAATATACCTAACCCTGGATTTATCTCATGTTGATGAGAAACTAAAATTTTGCAAGTAGAAGATGATGTCTTTATACCAATCAGACTGAGAAAATTTGGCACATACCTCTAAGGATGGTTCTTGTGTTTCATCCTCTTCAGACTTTGTTGCTACAATGTTTGTTGACAATGCAGTCAAGTCCAAAAGTCTGTAATTAGATTCAACCAATAGTGTCGATAGTCCTTGTCCTTTTACTATCTTTGTGGGCTTGATCTCCATGTCATAATCTTAAATATTTGCAAACCATTTACCTCTTTTTCCCTCACTGTCAAGTTGTGTGAGAATGTCCTTTATAGTGTTGGTAGGTACATAATCCAATATCTTAGAGTGTAGTATATAATCTCTAAAATCATTTAATGCTTTGACTAATGCATAAGCATGTTTTTCCATGTTGTTATACTTCAGTTGAACATATCTTAGGGACTTGCTGAAAAAGGATATGGGTTTCTCTCTATTTTTCTCATTCTTCTGCAGCAACACAACAGCTATAGTATGAACCGATGCGAAAGAAAAAATGAGAAATTATTTATCATAAATTGGGTTGATAAGAACTAGAGCTTCTCCCAAGGCCGTCTTGATCTGCTGAAAGGATTTTTTAGCTTCAGTTGTTCGCTCGACTTCATGGTCCTTTTTCATCATGTTGGTAATATGCTTCAACATTTCAGCGAAATTGGGGACAAACCTTCTTAAAAATTCTATTTTACCTAGGAAAGATTGTACCTCTTTCTTGTTCCTAGGATGAGCAATTTGTTTGATTTCCTCCACCCTTTTTGGATCTACCTTCACCCCTTCTTTGGATACTATATGGCCATGAAGCTTTCCTTATTTCATAGAAAAATAATACTTTTGGGGGTTCAAGGATAGCCCAAACTTCCTACACTTCACAAAGGTTTTCCTTAAATGTTTTCCTTATATGATCCATCTTGTGCCGGGGGTAGTTATCTTTTAAAGAGCATTTATTCAGGTTCCTAAATTCTACACATAGCCTTATTTCCCCACTCTTCTTCCTCACTGGAACTAAATTAGAAACCCATTCTGAGTACCTCAAGGGAATAATAATTTGGGAATATAATAATTTCCTCACCTCTTTCTCAATGGTAGGAAAAAGAAGTGGATTAACTTGCTTGAGATTACGCTTGAAAGGCTTGGTACCAAGATTGAGGAGGATTCGATGTTAGATGATACTCGTATCATAAGTTTTCAGGTCCTCATATCTACATGCAAATACATCCATGTACTCTTTGAACAACTTCAAATACTATGCCCTATGATCAACAGGAATATTTTTTGACAACTTAATATATTTAGGATATTTTTTAGTCCCAATATTATATTCCTCAATGCTATCATCTTTGGGGAGGATATCTTATTTGACAAGTACATCGTTATTATCAAACAATTGTTCTAAAGGCAGCAGTGCTTTGGGAATGAAGTTATTATTAAGTTGCAAGACTTTATGCTCAGCCATGTAATTGCTAAATTTAGGGATCTCTTCAGCCTCCTCCCAGATCTCACGTTTGGTATCTTCATCATCTGAATCAATGAATATTTGCAAAATCATCTATCACTTCCATGAATTTTTCAATCTATTGATCATCTTCAAAAACTTGTCAGTGTTTGATATTATTAGGAATGGAAAGTCAGTATCTCATATTGATATCATATTTAAATTAAGGGGTGGATAGTACTTTAAAGGTACCAGCAGCTACTGCTAAGGAATCAACTCGCTGATTAAACTCTCTCAAAATAGTAGAAGTATTAAAATCTACATAAAAATTGTCAATCATATCCCATACTTGATTTATATACACCCTCATTCTTGGATGCCTTGTTTGATAAGAACATTTTTCTTTTTGCACAACTAGCTCTGAATCTCCAAATACCACCAGCTTAGTAATTTTCATCTTTCTTGTTGCCTTTGGGCCTAAGATCAAGGCTTCATATTCAATCGTGTTATTTTTTGCCTTGAACGTGAGTTTGTAGGACAAATGAATTTTTTTTTTGCTAGGGGAGATGAGCATTATGCCA
The DNA here is from genome assembly GCA_009831015.1 of Picea engelmannii. Classification (NCBI taxonomy): domain Eukaryota; kingdom Viridiplantae; phylum Streptophyta; class Pinopsida; order Pinales; family Pinaceae; genus Picea; species Picea engelmannii. The sequence goes on along the minus strand of ML778166.1, from coordinate 151,970 downwards.
ACCTCCTCTCCTTCTTTTGAGCATGCACCATCAAAGTAAAATTTCCATATACCATCCACTTCCTCCATAGGTATTACAAGAGGATCTGCCAGCATTGGGGTTTCATTGTATATTTCATTTCCAGATAGGATACAACAACCCATATATTCATCAGCAACATATATGGGATGATTCATAGGATTGTTCTGGTCACTAACTAATGCAGGAGAATCACTCCACCTCAGCACCCACTAGCTGATTAGCATGAGTGGTGCGCATTCAAGGAAGGGAGAGGTGTCACCCTCTCATTTTTCCTTCGAAATATAAATTATGATCAAGGAAATAAATGTTGATAGGTTGGTAGAGCCAAGTTGTGCCTTCGCACAAGCTGTAGATTAGGTCACCACTAAGTGGTTGACGATAGGAGGGATCTGCATCTAATTCGGGTCAGATTTCCATCATTGTAATCGACCTCATTAGTCAGGCATTTTGAATGGTGATTAGACACCACTAGCTTAGCTTGGAGGGAAGCTCATCGAGCCCCTCTTGTATAAACTCTTGTATTGTTGCTAGTAGATCATATAGATATAGGAGGTAGTAGATTGTAGGGTGTCAAGACTCAGTCATAGTCCAGTCTCACATATTGTAATGGACATTCCACCATTAATAGAAAAAGGACAGATTTTCTTGTTTGTTAATTTCTATGTAATGGATGGTTAGTCGTGAATGTCATTTGTATGTGTTTATGTTGTAGATGTATGTTAGAAATAGTATGTAGGGATAGAATTATGATATTCTATCTGTGAGTGTGTTGAATTAGTTATGGTTCTCTAGGCTAAGTGCAAGGAGTGCACGATAGAGAGTTGAGACTCTATGAGCCAACGCAAGCACTATGTATCTGAACTCATTCGAGTCAAAATAAAATCTGCCAGGAGGTCACACCAAGATAATTCACAAACTCAGAAGGGAATTTCAAGGTTGTTGAATACCTTGGGAAGAAAGGTTGTGTGGGATAAAGCGCAGCACAGAGTTATTGAATACTTTGTAAGACTCTGCCAAGAGGGTATTGAGCTGGTGCGAGAGCGCACAAGAGAAACACATTCTGGAGTGTTGGAAGCATTGAGAGAACCCGAGGGTTTCTGAATACTCTGAGGAAGGAAGGCTTTCCAAGAGTGCATCGACCAAGGAAATGATATTCCTTCAGACTTGTGGAAGGGCTTAGGGAGAAGTCGTCAGAAGACTTAAATGAGCGCAAGGAGTGCGCCAAGGATACAGTAAGTTCAACTTACAAGCTCAAGAGGAAGGGTGTTAAGTTTCCAGGAGGGCACTAGAAATTCCATAGAAGGACATAGGAGAACTAAAAATATCAAAGGTTTTAAGTGGAGCCAAATCACAGAAGGACACAGCACAAAAATATGCAAGGAGTGCAGAGCAAAGGTCGAGATCAGTCTAAGTCTCGGGAAGAAATTGTGCTAAGTGTGAAAGAGGGTTGAGGACTTGCCAAAGTACCAAAGACCATGAAATCATCCATCATTAATAAGAAATAGGTGGCAAGAGATCAGGATATCCAGGAGTTGGAGCTCTGAAAGGTTTTCTAAGAGAAAACAGAAATCTTCGCAAAGTCACGAAGAGCGGTTTGAATCTAGACCGTTGGATCTGGAAGGGATGTGTGGAAGCAATCTGCACGATTTGGAGGAGTAGTACTCTGGGAGATATTCGGGGAGGATAGCGAGAGACTCCCGAAGGCCGGATTCCAAATATATCAAAGTCGTCAATCTGAAGGAGGGACCGGGACCATTTATCCTCACATCGTTTTAGTTCATTGATTCAGATTTTAGGAACATGTGAGTTGGTTGTTGTGGAAAGAGACGAAGCCTGAAGCTTGAAGCACTATTGTGGTTTATCCCCAGGACACAACCCAAGGTCACATGATATAAAGGACCTGGCACGGAGAACAAGTGTCGCCACCAACTTTCTTCAAAGGGCCAAGAAGAGAGCTGCAGGGTTAAGAGGACCAACACTTTGGAGAAAGAGGGACCTGTGATAAATTTCTCAGGTTCCAGCAGGGAGCCGAAGAGTCAATTCGAATCAAGCGTTCAAACGATCCTAGACTGAGAGGTCGAACAACCCCGAAGGATAGAAGGGGGTAGGTGCTAGAGGGGTATCAGAGCCTGAAATTGTTTTCAGGAAAAGGAGACAGTTCGGCTACATCAAGTAGAGTCATAACTTGAATTCGCCTGTAGACAGTGAGTGGAGAAGGACAGAGTAAGAATCTCTGTGGAAATTGTTGCAAGGCACACAGTAGATGGTAGACATACAAGAAGGCTGTGAGAGAATAGATATGGCCACTGGAGAACATAAGCACGGCCAAAGGGAAGACTACCCACAAAAGAGAAAAGTAGAGATGGACAAGGATCTCAGAGAAATACGAGCAGAGATGGAGAGGCTAGCATTTAAAATGCAGCAGGAAACAAAGGTACGCTGGAGATACAAGTGGCCTTTGAAGAGAACACCTAAGTGGCATGTTCGGAATTTTTTATCCAGGAGGCAGCAACAATTGTTAAAAAGGTGGTTGGGATATGCCGAGGAAAAGAGATATGGCAGAGGTCTCATAGGTTTCCAGGTGGGAAATGCAAAGGGATCAGTTGATCTTGTAAACTACCAAGAGGGCAGAGGAGGCATCCTTATTTTTCAGGTGGTCAAGAGAGAAGAGGTGATCTCAGCTGATATTTCATGTCAGTAGGGGGTGTTGACAGATGGAGAGGTAGAAGAAAGGCCTCATCCATATGAATATTAATGTGGAGTTGCAAGCCATGTGAATGAAGATGATGACAAGTTGAAAACTTCCATCATAGAGGAGAAGGACCAGAGGAGAATTCTGGTCATTGGGGGAATCAAGATATTCCTTCCAAGTAGCCGAGGAGAGGCTAGCACAAGTGTTTTATATGCAATAGAAGGGAAGCAAGCTGATACTGTCATGGAGGAGATGCAAATACTGAACTCTGTCCCAACAGAAGAGGAGCACCTGGTTGAGTTACTCACTCAATGGGAGATGGAGTTAAAGGCACTGGAGGATTGGTTGGATAGTCTGGAACCAGAAGGTGGTTTCCACGAGATAGCCATGCCAGAGGAGACGTACCAGCATGAGTTTCAACTGGAGGAAGCTGGAATGGGACCAGCTGAAGAACTGACAAGAGTTAGTCTTTCGGAGGAGGTAGTTGAACAGCAGTTCGATATGGAGACTGAGGAATTGGAGTCTGCACCAAAGTGTCCAGTCAGTGTCACAAGGGATGAAATAAGCATGGGATATCAAGATGATACACCCATAGAGGAGCATGAAGAGTTGCAGTCAAGCAGACTGCACAAGGAAAACCAGTCGATGAAGCATATGGAAGAAGTCGTAGAGGAGATAAGGAGGCTGATGTTAAGGTCAACAGAATAAGTGGTCAGCAAGGAGAAGTTGGACAAAGGAAAACCTACGTGAGCAACAGGGAAGATGTGCAAGCAGTAGTAGTAGCGAAGTAGAGGAGCATAAGGACAGCTCCAGGAGAAAATTTGGGATCCAGGAGGATTTCAACATAGCTGGGAAGATCATGAGCAGGAGCTCATAAATTTTCATAGCCGTGGAGTATGATGCATGAGAATCACTCCACCTTAGCACATGCCAACTCATTAGCACAAGTGGTGTGCATTCAAGGAAGGGAGAGGCATCTCCCTCTCATTTTTCCTTCGAAATCTAAATCATGATCAAGGCAATAAATGTTGATAGGTTGGTAGAGCCAAGTTACGCCTTCACACAAGCTATAGATGAGGTCGCCATTAAGTGGTTGACGGTAAGAGGGATCTGCATCCGATTTGGGTCATATTTCCATAATGGTAATCTGCCTCATTAGTCAGGCATTTTGAATGGTGATTAGACACCACTATCTTAGCTTGGAGGGAAGCTCATTGAGCCCCTATTGTATAAAATCTTATATTGTTTCCAATAGAGCATATAGAGATAGGACGTAGCAGATTGTAGGGGGTCGAGACTCAGTCATAGTCTGGTCTCACACATTGTAATGGACATTCCACCATTAATAGAAAAAGGACAGATTTTCCTGTTTGTTAATTTATGTTTAATGGATGGTTAGTTGTGAATGTCATTTGTATGCATTTATGTTGTAGATGTATGTTAGAAATCGTCTATAGGGATAGAATTATGATATTTTATTTGTGAGTGTGTTGAATTAGTTATGGTTCTCTAGGATAAGTGCAAGGGGTGCGCAATAGAGATTTGAGACTTTGTGAGACAATGCAAGGAGTGCCTATCTAAACTCATTCGATTCATAAGAGAAGCTGTCAGGAGGGCACACCAGAATAATTCACAGACTCAAAAGGGAATTTCAAGGTTGTTCAATACCTTGGGAAGAAAGGCTATGTGGGGGAAAGCACAGTGCAGAGTTACTGAATACTCTATAAGACTCTTCCAGGAGGGCATTGAGCTGGTGCGAGTGCACATAGGAGCAACACATTCTAGAGTGTTGGAAGCGTTAAGAAAACCCCAGGGTTTCTAAATACTCTGAGGAAGGAAGGATTTGCAAGAGTGCATAGACCAAGGAAAGGATATGCCTTAAGACTTTTGGAATGGCTTCAAGAGAAGCCATCGGAAGACTTAAACGAGCACAAGGAGTGTGCAAAGGATACAATAAGTTCACCTTACAATCTCAGGAGGAAGGGCGTTAAGTTTCTAGGAGGGCACTAGAAAGTCCGCAGAAGGACACAGGAGAACTGAAAAGCTCAAAGGTTTCAAGATGATCCAAATATCATAAGGACACAGTGTAGAACTCTACAAGGATTGTGCTAAGTGTGTACGAGGGTCGAGGACTTGTCGAATTCTTGAAGACCATGAAATTTTCCATTGTTGGGAGGAGATAGGTGGCAAGAGATCAGGAGATCTGGGATTTGGAGCTCTAGGAGGTTTGCTAAGAGAAAATAGAAATCTTCACGAAGTCATGAAGAGCATCTTGAATCTAGATCGTTGGATCTGGAAGGGATGCGTGGAAGAAATTCCCACGATTCGTAGGAGTACTACTCCAGGAGATATCCGAGGAGGATAGCGAGAGAATCCCTAAGGTCGGAGTCTGAATATATCAAAGTCATCAATCTGAAGGAGGGACGGGGACCACTGATCCTCGTGTCGTTTGAGTTCATTGATTCGGAGTTTAGGAATGTAAGAGTTGGTTGTCGTGGAAAGAGTCGAAGCCCGAAGGACTGTTGTGGTTTAGCCTCAGGACACAACCCGAGGTCACATGATAGAAAGGGCCTGGCATGGAGAACAAGTGTCGTCGCCAACTTTCTTCTAAGGGCCAAGAATAAAGTCGTGGGGTTAAGAGGACCCGTAGTTTGGAGAAAGAGGGACATGTGATAAAGTTATTGGGTTCCAGCAGGGAGCCAAAGAGTCAATTCGACTCAGGCATTCAAACGATCCTAGACCAGGAGGTCGAGCAGCCCCGAAGGAGAGAAGTGGGTCTACACCACTGAACACATAAGCAAATTGTGTCTCTAAGTACATCCTTCTGAGCTCCCCTCCAAAAACTAGTACAGTGTCATAAATCATATCCATCTGCATAGTTCCTCCCAATTTTCATCCCCAAGTTATGGACAACAACAAGCCATAATTTGTGGGTACTTCAGCCACCACCACATCCATCATAATTACCTTAATAGGAAGTTGTCCCAGGGTGAAAACCATGTATTTAATCAACCCATAACACTTCACTTTTTTGGCATCAAACAAATAGAGGTCATGATATGGTCTGGTTATTTCTAACCCCAACTTTTCCATGAATACTTTGGGCATAATATTGTGTGGTGCTCCATAATCGAGCATACAATTGTGCAGCATATTATCATGAATATTAAAGGTCACATAGAAGGGTGCCACAAATTCCTCTTTATCATCAATATGAGGAACAAAAACTATGGTAGGGGACTCATCTTGTACATTCAAAGTATCTGTAGGATTTGTTGATCCCTCCCCTTGCATCATTTTCTTGATCTGTTTATGGTATGAGGGGGTTTTAGTTAGCTCCACCAAAGGCACATGAATCTTGATCTTGGAAATCTCACTTTCAATATTGAAAGGTGAAACTAATTCCTTAAATTATTTAGTTTATTTTTCCTTTTTCGCAGGCTCCAAAACTTCATCTACCTTAGGGATGTCTAGTACCTATTTAGATTTATCTTTGGACAACTTTGGACCAGCTTTATTAGCCTGAGGTTGATTGTTTGCAACAAATTCTTTTTGTCGAGGCATGAGATCATACTTCTTATGCATCTCATCTTGTAGTGCATCAATCAAAATTATGTACTGAACTCGGCATAAAGCTCCTTTGTTGTGCTAAGAATTAACCACCAATTTCTTAGGATTTAATGACCCTTCATAGTCATCTTAAGTTAGATGTATGGAATCATTATCATATTGAAGTAGGTGGATATATTTTGTGTATTCATTGTAGCCCTCATCCACTACTTCTTCAATAAAGTTGTTATCATTGTTGGTTTTTACAGGGGGGTAAATGGGTTGTTCTTCATTTCTTCTCTCCCTTCTCATGAGTTGTGGATTAGGAGGTCTTATGAATTGATTAGGTTTAGGATTTATTATGCCTCCATCTTGGGGGAATCTATTTGTATTTTTAAGTTCTATCTTGAATCTATATATTTTGTTTTTCAGATTCCTGATCAATCTAGACATCTCATATATCTTTGCTTCTTGGGGTTCTCTACTTGGATCAAAAGTGCCATAATCTTCCCTGAACTTTTTATTTTCTTTCTAATCTTGTTTTTTATTCATCTTCCCTGATGCAATCATATTCCCTTATATGTCTATTACATCATCTTGCATTACTAGGAGGTTTTGGGACCTTCTTTCTCTCAAAGTCATGGAAAAATCAGCATCAAATGCCCCAGCATATGTCACTTTAGTTGTTGGTTGTGATGGTTTTACATATGCAAGGATATTGTTATATAGCTTATTAAACGGCCTGTTAAAATCATCAACAGTTTCATTGGCTCTTTTCTTGAGTGAGACAAATTCATTCAAGTAGTATAGGCTATCCCTTATCTCACCTCATTATCTCATAAAGGGAGCTTCTAGAGCTGGCCAACTATCAATTGAGGCAACAAGCAATTCTCTGAACCATTTTCTAACATCTCCCCCTAGAGTTTGGACAAATAGACTCATGAAGACATCATCATGCTCTACAAACTAGTGATTTTTAAAGTCTCAGAAAGCACTTATATGCTCTTCAGTTGAACATGGTTTATCCCCGTCAAATTTGGGCAGATATTTCATGTAATTTTCAAGGAGGTCATGGGTGATTTGGGGAAATTTAATGGGGAAAATTTGGAAGTGACCCAAGGATTTATAGGGGGTGAGGGATATTGATTTCTCCAGGTATTCATCCACCTAACACAACCATAATTTTCAAGAAGGGGTGATGGGAAGAACTGACTTCTTGATTTAATTCTAGAGGAGAATTTTGGAGGTCTATTAATAGTTATGGAGGGAATTTAGGAGTAGAAAGAAAACCTTCAGGTATATCAGTCAAATCTACAAATTCATCATTTTTATGAACAACAAAAGGATAGATTTCAAGATAAGGGTTACCTGAGAAAAATTAGGTATGATGCTCTTTGATGTTCCTCCAGGTCACTAGTTTTTCTAGATATGAATATATCGAAACTTGATCAGGATCAGGGTGGGTTCTGGATGTCTTCTAGCAGAGGCTAGATTGTCCTTATATGGATTCGTTGGGTGAAATATTAACAACCAAGTTCCTGAGTCTTGTTCACCATTAAGTCTTAGAGATTACAATGTTGTATCCCAGGGAAGATTTCTTCAACTTACGTCCCCGAAAATGGTGTCATTTCGGATGTTGTCCCTTGATATATTCTAGGATGTTGTTGGAATGATGTTGAGGTGCCCCAAGGGCCAAGACTCGGGATGAATATTAAGGCAATATTTGCAATAAGGTAATTATGCCATATTTGGGAAGTTTTTCCCTCTCTCTTTCTCTTCTAAAATTGAAGGACCTTAAACAATATCAGCTCATATCAAAAATTCTCTCAACTATCAGAGGCATATGTCTATGAGTATTTCAGACAATCAATATTTAAAAGGAGAATGAAGTGATGAATTGGAAGAACAACAAGATAAACATACAAGGCACTACTGATAATGAATCTTGTAGCTTATGGAAATAGAACAGTGTGCTAAGCAATTAAGAATTCAACAACTCTAACATGTGTATATAGATCAATAAATCATGCTTCAAACAATTAACATCTTCATACACTCAAATTCAAGGAGGTACCCTCTACATATCATTCAAATACATAAAGAAAATGGCAATAAGTGGTCATACATTCAGATGAAATCGCTTATGTGTCATTACCAGACATCATAAAATAATATTGAACATGAAGAGTGGACTGATCTTTGAGCTTTTGTAAATCAGATATGATACAAGAAATCAAAAATGGGAGGATATTATTTGCAAGGACATAAACACATTAGAATAACTAGAGACGGAAACTTAAATACAAGGGATGAATCTATGGTTTCCCCCTTCATTTATCAATTGACTGTGCTCAAGGTTTCTCGTCAAACAACTTTGTTTATAAGAAACTATTGAATTCCCCAAAGAGTCGACCATAAAAATGGGTTCTCTCATTGTCTTTTATTCTTCTCACTTATTCCCTATTACTGCTTCTTGAAATCATTTCCTACTTCTTGAAATTGTTTCCAGCTTCTTGATTTTTGAGTGGTTTTCCTCCTAGTGAAAATTCAGTTTACCTTCATCTAGGTGAAATTATTTTATGAGAAGATAGTGGGGAATCTACATTTACATGATAAAATATCCATCAAACCTCACTCCTGAAGTGTTCCTGCAATCATTTTTATTTGGATGAAAACTTGAAAACAAAATCTGTGCAGGCGCAAAACTTAGCAGTCGTTGGATCTATCTTTGGCAGGTGATCGTGACCATTGATCGGAGGATTATCTATTGGAGTGCTCAAGGGTTAGGTCTAAATAGAGGCTCCAATGAAATAATATTTGATAGTCATGACAGATAAAATCAAACCTCGACCGTCAATTTGGAACTTGATCTGATGCTAGCCATTGATTTATCTTGATTGAAGACCATCATTCCCTAAGGCTTTGATGGCACCAAGATGACATTATATGGTTCCCATGAATCACATGGAAGCTTGGTATTGATATAATAGGTTCCCTATTGGAAATTAGTTCATGCATAAGTCATCAGGGCCATGTGTCCATTTATCATTACTTCGTGTAGGAGAGAAACCGTGATGGATCTTGGGTCGATGATCTCACTCTCCTTTACAAAATATGGACCTTCCTTCAGAGGTGCAACCATAGAAACTATCTAGAGCCAGAACCCGTGCGGAATGCCAATGAAAGAGATTCTACAACCCTAGATCTAGAGCTATGGATAAGATCGAGTTTGGACCATTGATCATAGCTACAATAAGATGAGATTTGGGTCGTTGATCGGGGTGTTGGAGATGGACTGGAGTCATTAATATCATCACAAACCAAGAGAAAAAATCAGTTAAGGCGTGAATAATATTATGTTTATGTCACCCTAGACATGTGGCACCTTCTGATTGGTTTGTGCTAGCACATGATGTGGTGGATAGGTAAGACACGTGTCACCCATATTCGAGACATTTAACTTTGCATCTGATGGGTTCCACCAATACACATGGTTGTCTTTGATTGTCTCTCATAGTGCTTTGCTGGCAGGCTAACATGACACCTGGTTGAGAGGCTTTGATACCTAGGAGCATATCGAGACCATTGATTGGTCCTACTTGAAAATTTTCACGAGAATATATGGATTGTCCATCGTTGGTGCCTCTTCGAAGTGTTGCAGGACTAGTTTCAAATGGAACTCCGAAGAGAGAACTGTGAAGTAAATCTTGATCATACATCGAAGATCTAAAGACGAATGAGATTCGTTTATCTTGCATGGTCAAAAACAAAAATTGACTAAGGAAAAAATCATCATGTTGACTCCAACCTGTAAATGTGGAAACTTTCTATTGGCCCATGGTGGTATTGACATGGATAGGGAGCAGGACATGTGTCACCCGTTTTTACGATTTTTACCTATGCATGTGGTGGGTTACCCATTTCCATGTGGCAACCTATGGATGGCTTGGAAAATGCCTTATTGAATGTTTGACACAACACCTGGCTGGGACAATCTTGAGATCAAAGATCATATCTGAATCATTGACCGGTCCAACTCAAATGAGGTCCAAGTAGATCTGGACCATGCATCGGAGGATCCTCCTTGGATTTCTTGAGGCTTGGATCTAAATGTGACTCCAAAAAGAGAACTGTGAAGAAAATATTGATCGTTGATCGTAACTTAAGAGTTCGCTTCTCTCATTATCCATTAGAGGTAGTTGATTGTTATGTTCTGGTAACCCTCACTGTCAAGATTTTTAAAGGTTACGTGTCTGTGGTGAATTTGGAAAGGGCACAAGCTCTCTGTTTCTGCAAAAGAGTAGTCCTTGATTACTTATCTATGACAAATTGTTTTAGAAAAAAGGGGCACGAGTGATCAGTGTGTTTGAAGACTCTTTCTTGATTAAGCCATCTCTTGTTACCTCTTTGCAATAATTTTTTTTAAAAAGGGAACGAATTGTCTGTGTCTCAAGAACTTTCTCATGTGGTCAAGCTATTTACTCTTACCTCCATTGTTGTGTTAATCCCTAACACGATTTTGGTCTCGTCAAATATTAAAGACACATGTGTGTGCTAGACTTTGTTTCTCCTCAGGCACGACTTGGTTTTGTTTCCCCTCGGGAATTATTTGGCTCTGTATTTTGTTCGGCATTTCTTCTAGAAGAAGTTTGTACATGTTTAATGTACGTGAATATCAGGTTCAAAGTTACCTGTTGTTGGTTAAATTATATTTTCGAATCAAGATTGGTGTTGATTATATTGTTAAATGTCTGTGTATGATTGAATTGAGGCTCGATTATGAGTTTTAATGGCCAGGGGATGGTGTCAAACAGTAATGGAAATATGGCAGTTGGAGGTTAATATTGGCATGTTCTCATTCGATTTTAAGAAATAAATAATTGGATGATGGAATCACTATGTATATTTCTATTTTTCTTTTTTCTTAAAAAGGAAAAGGGGTTTGCATTGGAACATGAAATACTGTGGCTCAAAGGGTTATAATTATGGGAATTAGCAATGATGTTATTATGTTGTTGCATAAATATTGTATAGATGCAAAGACTGTTATAATCGAAGTATTATGGGCATATGAATTGTCTTTTATTTTAAGTCAGTGAGCATTTTGTCTGCAATTAAGGGACAGTTAAATGATTTTGGTTTTAAAGTGGATGCTTATTGGATTATGGGTCTGAACAGAATTATGGTTGTTGTTTGATTTAATTTATTGCTTATGAAAAGTATCCATATTATTCCTTCTCATACTATCACTTTTTCACTCATTATACCCCCCTCACGATCCCAATTTCATTTTTACACGCCCTATTCTATAAAATAAATTTAAAACTTTGTATGACAGTGGTAAAAGATATGACATGGAAATAGGTGGCAGCTGATATTTTTCGTATTGATTGCACAATTAGTTATTTAATGAATTGTTGAACAGTACTCGTGTTTTATTCCTTGTCATGCTACCACTTTTTCGCTCATTACAATCCCTCCAGATGTCCCATGAACCCTATTTCATCCCCTTCTCACTTGGCAATTATTAAATAATGTATTATGGATTGAATTGCATGGGTCTTATGTCAATTTTTGAGCCAAACTTTGTTTCATATAAACAGAATGTCATGTATGTTATGTTAAGGGCTAGTTACTAATGAATTTCTACATACATGATGAGTTTCTTCAGTAGAGGTAGTCATGGCAGAAACAATAGAGGAAGAGGTAACTGGAACAGAGGGACTAGAAGGCCTAGATTCTCAATTCATTTTGATCCTGACCCTCAGGAGTTGAACTAGCTTTTTCAAGTTGTGTTCTTCAATTGGTTTGGGCAAGGGATAGTTCAACCTAGAACAGAGAGGCCTCCCTTCCAGCCCCAAAATATCCCTAGTATTCATGTGCCTCCTCATGTATCCATGCAACCAGAAGTTCCTGAAAATGATGGATGGAAGGAGATTGTCCATCCAACAGCCTCCCACCATCGTGGCTGGCCCAACTTGTCATTATCTCCTCCTCCTCCACCTGTAAATCCTAATGTTCAAATTGCTCTCATGCATTCACATGTTCAGTCCTCCCATGTTAGCAAACAGCTTAAAACCAAGGTCCCCCATGTGCAAGACAAAGGTAAAGTTGTTTCTTCCCCCTCGTCTCCTTCAAATGACTCATCAAAATTAGTGTCCTCTTGTATGCATCTGAGGGATGACTATTCCCATGTTATTAGTGATATTAAGCCTCAAGGTTCGAATCAACCTAAGGCTACTTCTGGGAAGTCCAAAGGGGACAGCAGTGATAGAAGAAGGATTGCCTCTCAAAGTGGAAAATATGGATTTTAATTTATGTTTTTATGATTGAGTTGTTGAAGACAATGGTCTGCAAAAAGTTTTGGACAACAAGCTATTTTTGGGGATGATGTGGTTATTACATGTTTTGGATATGATTTGAATTATTTTTAATATTTAATATTCAAATTTTGGAAATAATTATGGGAGATACAAGGAGGCATGTGTTAAAATGATTATCTAATTGTGTTTATTTTTTGTAAAGAATAAAAGAAGGGAGTCACAAGGGGTCCCACCTACTTAGTTATTATTAAATAAAGACCCTTAACTATTATTATTATTATTACTTCCCCTAAACTAAAATTAGTTAAGTTTAATTAACTTAACTAAAGGAAGTAGTTGAACTACTTCAACTGATTTGGAATGCATAAAATCCAAATGAGAAGGAAGAACAAGGGGAGAATAGAAGGAGAAAGCAATACTAAGGTTTGTTGTTTTGTTTTCATGAGATAATTTAGTTTTCATTCATTCTTGAGTTCATTAAAGGCCTAATTCTCTTTTTGACAACAGGGTCCTATTGTAGACAGCAAGGTTCAAAGTTGAACCATATCATTCAAATGCTTGTTTCAGAGGTGTTGATCTATCTTTGATAGTCTATGTATACTTGTTTTTTTATGGATTAAGTTTCATAATTGATAAAGCATATTGTGCAGAGTCAAATTGGAAGCAGTCTATGGCAAGATGATCCAGATTTTAAAGTTCAGTTTTTACTTCTTGTCATAGTAATTTTGTATGGTTTTCATTGGGGATATCTAAATTAGACTTTGGTCCATTCCCTCACAAGGATTTTGTAAAGAGAAATATACTTTGATTTCTTGGAATGAAATAAATTGATTGTTATTTTGTCTCATCTGCATGTATCTGTGACTTGGTTACTTTTTATTTTGATCTCCACATTTGTTTTCTATAATCTATATAATTTTCAGAAAATTACATAAAAAATTTATGTTATTTTGCAACATTCTTTCATAAAAAAAAATAGCCTAAACACTTGTAATTAATACTTGTGGATTGGGAAGATATTTGTGAGGATATAAAACATAGGGTGATATTCTCGACTATCTATTCCTAGCCAGGCGAGATTCAAAAATGATTAAGTAAGATAATTCATATATTTTCCTCAACACAACATATCTATTTTATCCAACACATTGTTTCTTTCCATCGTGTCTCTTACGAAATGGTATTGTACATCAATATGCTTAGTCTTGGAATGATAGCTAGGTTTTTTGCTAGAAATATTTCACTTTGATTGTCGCAATTTATCTTCATATCTCTATGTTCAAACCTGATTCCTGAACACAGTCATTGCAGCCATATTTCTTCTTTGCTTCCATGACTAGTTTCCATGTATTCAGATTTTGTTGTTGACAAGGCTACGACCACCTGTTGCTTATTCATCCAGCTAATTGCTCCACTGAACATATTGAACAAATATCCATTGGTCAACCTTCATCGATCCAAATATGCATCCCAGTCAAGGTTGAAAAATCCATGTACACATAATTCACAGTCACCTTTAGGTTTTCCTTAGTATCATATAGCATAATCTTTTGTGCGACACAAATACATGAATACTCTCTTGACAATTGTCCATTTCTTCTTTTAAGGTGTCAACATGTATCTTCGCAACACTCCCACCACATGGGAAATGTCTGGTCGATTGCAGACCATCGCATACATTAGACTACCAACAGCACTTGCACATGGGACACGTGCCATATCCTTTATTTCTTCATGTGTCTTTGGACATTGTTCAACAGTTATCCTTGTTGATTTTTCTATAAGCAAGGTTAAGCATGAATTTCATTCCATTTTAGCATTTAACTTAACCATAACCAATAATGTTGCAGAAACCAAGATCACAAGAAGAAACATCGTCCACAAGAACACAAGAAGTATCCTAGGAAACTCTTCTCAACAAGGAAATAAAACCCAACCAAATCCTTTGTTATATTCTTCAAGAGAAAGACCTTCACCACCTAGAAAACCTAGAACACAAGAGGGTGTTCAAACCCTAGAAGACTAGCACCCAAAATAGGTGTGCACTTTTCCCAAGAAAGTGTACTTGCTGAAATTCCAAACTCACATGAAAGATATATTTCATCAATGGGGAATTTACCTTTACTTATACTAACATGAACCTGTCAACATAAGTGTCTATTGGCACAACAAGGCCGACCTCACTAGCTCATAATATAATTAATATTAACGAGATTAATTATCTTTTAGATTAATTACTAGTTACATTAAGGTGGGGCCGACCTATACCCTTTACATTACAATTAGGGTTACAGGCAGGTCTAACTCTTGAACAATATAGCATGGGATATGATACACCCACTAGTGCTCATCCACTAGGAGAACATCCATAGGGGTGTCCATATCTCTGGCTCACTGCATTACGCAGAAGAACCACTTCTTCATTAGTGCTCGGCCACTAGGATCACGTTCACCTATGCTTGTCCACAGGCATGTCCACTCAACATATCTTCTTTCCCACTTTATTATACAGGAAAGTCATCTAGAGTTTCTTGTCAACTCTTCTGCTCAGAGGAAGCTAATTCATCATCTTCATTTATGTTCTCATGACGATGCACCCAGCACTTTGGGATTTCACACATTCACCTTATGCTCAGCCACATGGATGTCCAACTCTACAGATCACCTTTCTCATTATGTTACATGGGAGAATCATCTAGAGTTCTTCTCAACTCTCTATATGGAGGAGGTCATCTCTATGTTCCAGATCTGTCTCATATATGAACCACACACCCTTCTCAAGGGATTTCTCTCAGGTTTGTAAGTTGGAGGAAGTCTCACATAGTTGTAATGATCCACATCTCATAGGTTTGTAAGTTGAAGAATGTCTCACATAGTTGCAATAAACAACACTCCCTCTTATCTAGGAAGGCATTCTTCATCATTCCAACTCTCACACGGATGTACTTTGAACTTTGTCTTGGCTGGAGTCGTCAACACTCCCTCTCAACTAGGGAGGCATTCTTCACCAAGTTAGTTTGGTGAAGATGTCTGCAATATTATCATGTGTAGGAAGGTATTGCATGTGTACGATTTTCATCGGCATCATATCTCTGATATAAGGATATTTCATCTCATTGTGGTTCGATCCATCAGGAAACACTAGGTTTGCAATGATATTTACACATGGTTCTTGGTTATCATCATAGGATCCATCTCATGGTAAATTAAATATGTCAGAAGCTTGTGAAGCCACATGGCTTCTCTCATTTGATGCTATATACTCTGCTTCTGTGATACTCAAGGCCGTAGAGTTTTGTTTTGTACTGCATCAGGAAATCATGGAAAACTTCATGGTAGAACAACAAATGGATGTGCTCTTCCGGTCCACTGTACTTTTCTGTTTAATTTGAATCGGCATATCCTGCAAAATCAAGTTCACATTCGAGGCATATCTCAGGCCATATCCAATTGTGCCTCGTATATATCTCAATACATGTTTTGTTGTTGTCTAGTGAGTCTTTCTCGGTTGACCCATGAAATGACTAAGCACACTCACTGCATGGCATGAATCAAGTCTGGTGTTAACCAGATACATCAGTGATCCAATCAGTTGTGGATCAATATCGTCTAAATCATTATAAATATTTTTCTTTAAATCCATCACGGTGGATTTTGCATTCTTTTCATATTGAACTTCTTTAATATTTTCACTGTATATTTTCCTTAACTCGGGAAAATCTCATCGGTCCTCTGTCATACTTCTTGTCCCAAGAAGTAGTGCATCATACTCATATTCTTCATCTCGAATTCAAAATTCAAGGATTACTTGTATCCAACAACAAGGCTTTTTGAATAAGTCATCAAAATCAGTCTCTCGTCACCAACACTGTAAAAATATAGGTTTGGATCAACAACATTCTTGTTGAAATCCAAACTCATCAAGTATCTATCTATCTAATATAGTTTCCAACTCATGGATGGTAGTACGGATGGAAGTGTATCGGGTTTACTGGATCAAGTGTCTCATCATAGACAACTCTCTCTCTGTTTGTGAGAAACCTCTATCTATAGATATTGTTTTGTATTTCTCGACACTTCCATCAACTGCATTCTTGATCTTATAGATCCACTTGGAAGTTACCACAGACTTCCCTTCTAGTCCCTGAATAATATCTTATACATCATTCTTTAATATATAATGGTATTCTTCTATTATGGCATCTTTCCATACTTTCTCTCATGTTGCTTCTCTAAGACAAGGAGGCTCAGCATCAATGAAGTGGCTCATGACTGAAGAATAGCTCGAAAATCTCTTTTTCTTTCTCGGAATGTGCCTTGAGAGGCTTGTATATTTCTCTGCCTCTTTCAGAGTGATTCTAGGTAGTCCTTTTATGCTCTGTTGCAACATCTCTGAACACATCAATTGGAACAACTCGATCAACTGGAATAATGTTTGTCTCCCTCTGAACTGTTGAAGGGGGAGAAGGTATTGTCTTACTGTCAATATCTATATGAGATTCTTTGGATATTTGAAAGACTATCTCTTCTTCAAGGACAATGTCTCCGCTTGTCTCATTTTTTCTCTGACCAGGGATGTCGATATGGAATGTCTTTGAAGATTCACTATATCCTTTCTTTCTAAAGGATATAGCTTGGACTTCTTCTCTTTGGGTACATGAAAATACATTGGGCACCCAAATAACCTTAAGTGTTCAATCTCAGGCTTCATTCTAGTGAATACTTCTTCAGGAGTTATGTTTTTCAAAGTCTGGTGAAGACTCTTGTTCTGAACATATGTTGTGTCATTCATGCTTCTGCCCATGGAATCCTAGAAATATTTTGATCATGCATTATTGCATTGGTTGTCTCAATGATGGTTATATTATTCCTCTTTCTCAAATAGTTTTTTACTCCCTTTGAGTCAAGCGACTCCCTCTGAAGGATAAGAATCTTCCTTTATTCTTAACCTATCTAGAACAAGAAAACAAGAGGAACCAAAACAAGAATATCTCCTAAAGGAGAATAATGAGTACATCTCTAGAATAAAAAAAAATTAAGGATCGTTGTCCCATCTACAACACCTACTTGTAATGTAGCAAAATTTAAAAATATAGGTTAGAGTAATGACAAATACAATTATCAAACCTGGATTCTTCACTTCCAGTGTGTCATTCCTCTGAATGCACTAAGATCCCTCTGGATCCATGACTTTAGCAAAAGGTTCCTTCGTTGTGCAACTACCCTCATGACAATGATAGAAATAATATATATGCAAGTTCATACCTGAGGGTGTTGATATGTTGATGTCTTCATTTCTTTGAGGTCTTGTTTTCTAGGAACTCGTTTTTCTTGAATCATCAAGCTTTCCTCCCATTATGATTTTGCTCATTTTTGGATTCTTCACAAACCCCTGTCAACTTGGCTAGTAAACCTAATGGCTAGGCTAGGCTAGAACTTTTAGGTTTAGTTGGACTTATGACTACCAAAAATAAGCCTTTTAAAGATAGGATAACACTGGTGAGTTGAAGATCTCCTTCAAGAAATTACAAAAACCCTAATTCTGAAGTTTCTGCAGAAATTAGCAAAACCCTAGAAACCCTAAGGCCAAAAAGTCAAAATGCTCGGAAATGAAATATGAAGCTTGTTGGAAGTGCGTTGAAGGAGGTTGTATACTCCTATGGTAATTTTAACCCCAACATCCAAGTTGCAAGTGATGAAACACTCAAAATAAGAGGGTCGTACGAATTTTCTGGAAACCCTAGGCGGGTCGTATGGTTTTGTAGAAGAGGAAGGATGACTTGTAAAATCTTGTAGCTTGTGCAATGGGTTCTTCAATACCTATGCTCTGAAACCATGTTGATTTTTCTATAATAAAGGTTAAGCATGAATTCCATTCCATTTTAGCATTTAACTTAACCATAACCAATAATGTTGTAGCAACCAAGATCACAAGAAGAAACACCATGCACAAGAACACGAGAAGTATCCTAGGAAACCCTTCTCAACAAGGGAAGAAAACCCAGCCAAATACTTTGCTATATTATTCAAGAGAAATACCTTCACCACTAAGAAAACCTATCACACAAGAGGGTGCTCAAACCCTAAAAGACTAGCACCCAAGAGAGGTGCGCACTTTTCCCAAGAAGGTGTACTTGTTGAAATTTCCAAACTCACATGAAAGATATATTTCCTCAATGGGGAATTTACCTTTACTTATACTAACTTGAACCTATCTATAGAAGTTTTTATTAGCACAATAGGGCCGACCTCACTAGATTATAATATAATTAATATTAACCAGATTAATTATATTTTATATTAATTACCAGTTAAATTAAGGTGGGGTTGACATGTACCCTTTACATTACAATTAGGGTTACAGACAGGTCTGACTCTTGAAAAATATAGCAAGGGATCTGATACACACACTAGTGCTCATCCACTAGGGGAACATCCATAGGGATTTCCATATCTCTGGCTCACTGCATTACACAGAAGAACCACTTCTTCACTAGTGCTCGGCCACTAGGATCACATTCACCTATGCTCATCCACAGGCACGTCCACTCAACAGATATTATTTCCCATTGCATTACACAGGAGAGTCATCTTGATTTTCTCATCAATTATTATGCTCATAGGAGGCTAATACATCATCTTCATTTCTGTTCTCATGACGATGCACCTAGCACTTTGGGATTTCACACGTTCACCTTGTGCTCAGCCATAGGCACGTCCAACTCTGCAGATCACCTTTCTCACTATGTTACACATGAGAATCATCTGAAGTTCTTCTTGACTCTCTATATGGAGGAGTTCATCTCTATGTTCCAGCTCTGTCTCAGATAGAAACCACACACCCTTCTCAGGGGATTTCTCTCAGGTTTGTAAGCTGGAGAAAGTCTCACATAGTTGCAATGATCCACATCTCACAAGTTTGTAAGCTGGAGAATGTCTCACATAGCTACAATCAACAACAAGCCTTACTCCCACATGAATTGGCACCTTTATAGGTTTGCAATCCTGCATGTTGAAATGTTTCAAAACTATTTCAATATATTTCATTTGGTTCAACCATAGCTTCCTAGTTGTTTGATCTCTAATGATCATCATTACTAGAATGAAGTTCGTTGCATCGAGATCCTTCATGTCAAACTTGGAGGATAGTTGTTTCTTCACCTCATTTATTACGTCCATGATGTTTTTTATCAACAACATGTCATCGACATACAAAGCTACATATATGAAAAACCCACCTTCTTCTTTGGAATATATGCAACAGCTTTGCTTCTCACAAATCCCAAATTAAGGATGTATGTGTTGAAATTTTGAAACCACATCCTTGGTGATTGAATTAGACCATAAAGGGATCTTTTCAACTTGCATACCAAATATTTATTTCCCTTTACTACAAATCCTTTAGGTTGTTTCATGTAGATTTCTTCTTCCAAGTCCCCATGTAGGAATGTTGTCTTCACATCCATCTTTTCTATTTCTGGATCAAATGTTGCAACTAGAGACATTAGTACTCTAATGGAAGTTAATTTTGCAACAGGGGAAAAAATATCACCAAAGTCAACTCCTTTGACTTGGGAATATCCTTTTTCTACCAGTTGAGATTTGGATTTATCTACTTGACCTGCGATGTTCATATTCTTCTTGAATACCCACTTACTACCAATGAGATTTATTCCACTAGGTAATTGGAATAAATCTCATGTCTCATTCTTATGAAAGGATTCCATTTCTTCGACCATAGAATCCTTCCAGAGTCTCCCCTCTGTTGAGTCGACTGCCTCCCTAATTGATTGGGGCTCCTCATCAGTGGCAGTTAACACAAATTCGGAACTAAAGTCGGGTGGACTATACCTTTTAACTGGGTTTTTTACCCATTCAGGCCTCCTTACAACTGGGGTTCCACTTCTTCATATTTTTCATCCAACTCATATGAATCATCATCTTCTTATTTCCTTAGTTCAAACCTCACCTTCACTGGATTATTCTATATTTGAACCGTCACTTCAAAATCTAACTTCCTTCTGCCCTCTCTGAAGACCACATCTCGATTATACATTGTTTTCCTTGATGCAGGATCTCAAAACTTATATCCTTTCATTCCTTCTTTGTATCCAATGAAAATACATTTGGTTGCCATCATGTCTAGCTTGCTCCTCTTTTCTTTAGGAACATGAACAAATTCATCAGAACCAAATACTTTTTAATGTGAAACCGAAGTCTTCTTACCAGACCATACCTCATGTGGATTCATTTTCAATAGCACTAATGAAGGAGACATATTCACAAGATATTTTGCAGTGTCGATTTCCTCTACCCAAAATTCTTATGCAATCTCATCACCACGAAGCATGCTCCTTGCCTTGTCCATCAATGTCCTATTCATTATCTCGCCAACTCCATTTTGTTGTGGGGTATATGTTGTGGTATTTTGGCGTGTTATGTCACACTGCTTGCAGAACTACTCAAAATATTTTCCATATTATTCGCCATTGTTGTCAGTTCTCAACACCTTAATCTTCTTATGTATCCGATTTTCTACAAGAAACTTGAACTATTTGAATATCTCGAAAACCTCGGATTTCTTCCTCAAGAAATATATCCATGTCTTCTTGGAAAATTTATCGATGAAGGAGACATAATAAAAGGATCCACCAAGTGAAGGAACTGAAACAGGGCCAAACAAATCACTATGAACCAATTCTAGAATCCCCTTTTCCCTTATCGCTCGACATGGGAACCTCACCTGACTTTGTTTTCCAAATATATAATGTTCACAAAAGTCGACTTCTAAATTACATTCACGAAAATCTTTGACCATATCTCTATTTCACATAGTTTGAAGTCCTTTTTCTCTAATGTGTCCCATCCTATCATGCCATGGTGATCCGAAAATATCTTTTAATGACTATGGTTGAGTTATCAATTGCATGTGTTGATTAACCATTTATGAAGTTGAACCAAAGAGGATGAGTTTAATGAATAAACATAGCAGCCATAAAACAATATACAGATCTGAACATAAGAATGAATAACAGCAAACCATAACAAGAGAAGTGATAACGAAGTTCGGCACAAAATTGCCTACGTCGTCAGGCCTTTGTCTCAATGGGGGAGGCTTCTTTATTAATTCTTCAATGCTTTCAAAGTACAACAAAAGTACATAAAATGGACTCCATCTTAATCTCTTTGTGTTATTCTTGACCTCATAAATACAATGCAACTGACGGCACTAAAAAAGGTTGAGTATAGCCTCCGGAAATGGCCTCCAAAGTTCTACTCCTCAACAATGCCCCTGCATAAACATGGCTTTGGCTTAGCTTTGCTTCAGCATAACTCTACTCTGACTCTCCCCCATTGCCTCAAATAGGCCTGGTTTATATATATCTTAAGTTATTTATCCTTCCCCAACTTTCTCCCAAAATCAGGGTTCAAAAAGAGCCCAATATCTCCCAATAATGGCCAAAATCTTCAATAACAGGCCAAAAGAATCATAAAAATCCACTAAACATAAGTAAAAACCCACTTTTAGCCAAATATATGGACTAATCTCCCAAAAGGTGGTGCGCGCCCCCTCTAAACTGGTCATATGCACTAAATTTGGCCAAGTGCTAGCCGAAAGGGCTAAGCGTTGGCCCTTAAATCGCCCTAGCCCCTAGTTATAAGGCGGATACCATGGGACCTACAGCCTAATAAAGAAATGTTCGCACTTAAGGTGGATCAGCTCCTGGTTGTTTGGGGTGCAATATATATATATATAACCACGGCTGGTATGAAAGGGTAGTTATGCTAGGCCCATGCCCTAGTTGTATGCTATAATAAATAGACCACGGGCTGGGGCTTAGCCCCAGCCCCATCCGCATCAAACTTTAATACATTGAAATTTAAAATATTTTCATAAGGCTTGTATACACAATGAATATGTGGGGTGTTTTGGTGTTGGACCATTCCTTAAGGCTCGGACTTGACCATAGGTTGTGGGTTCAAAACCCACGGACCACCCAATAATAATTTTTTATATACATGCCACACAAATGATGATTGGGTGCCACATGGCATCACCACATTTGACAATTCACATGCCATGTGTCGGTATTGAATTGTTCAAAGTCTACAACATTTACCCAGTCACATGTCGCCCTTGTCATCACCTTCCTCTGCCACGTCAGCATCATTAAATAGCTTTGGTGATGTCATGCTGACGTCAACATCATTAAATAGCTTTGGTGATGTAATGTTGACGTCATCATTGTCTTTTTGCCAGTTGACCCTTTGACTTTTTCATTGTTTGGGAATTCGATCATAGTGCGATAACTCTCGCATACTGATACCATTTGAGAAAGTAAATATATGGCCGAAATCAGCACAACGAGACGGTCGCAATGGAATTGGTTTTGTCTAATTCTGATAACTTTCATTTTTTAGCCTTTTCTAGACCTGGGAAGCCTCCTGGATTCAATTATGGATCGCACCTCCCCACTAAGGATCTTTTGGTCCCCAAAATGTTACAAGAATGGAATTTGATTGATTACATACTCATAAGGACGAAAAAACAAACACAATGTTGTACAAATATGATGTTATAACAGGTCATCATTTCAATATGTGTGATTACATTAATGGAAGCAAAATACAATGAAGTTGAGACATCCACTTCTGGAAAAACCAAGTGGTTGTTTTCTTTAATTCATGGTGTTCCTCTTGCTTCGCTGGTAATCTTTCCTCCTTCATGAGTACATTTTCCCCCCTTTTTTCCTTCCTTAGACGAAGCTCCGGATTAAGCTTCCAACAACTAGCCTTTTGATGTCCACTCCTGCTACAATAAGTGCCCTGAGTTTTTGGCATCTAGACTTGTTTTCCCTTCTCTTTCTTCCATTGTGGAGTTGAGCCTTTATGTTGTGTTTCCTTTCTGGTTGACATAGGTTTCCTGTACAAAGTTTGTTTCTTCCAACACTTGGCAACACAATGCTTGGGTGAATGACAATAAGTACATGGATAAAGATTCCACAAGTTCTGGATTACTTGATTATGCTTATCATAATCAAAAGGAGAATTGGTAAAAACATGACCATTATACCTTCCATGTTGATCTTCACCTTGCTTTGGAGATGACTTGCATTCACTACCACAATCCTGAAGTGATGCGCCATTACCTTTGGTGAAGTGTTCCTGCAATGTCTTAAGTTGGCCATTTGAAGCATTACTTGCTTCCGAAGTTTTGGAACCAATCTTGGAGGATGATCCAAGCTCCACTTTGCCATATCCCAATCCTAAGTATCGAGGCCTTTCCTCAACCTCAATAGGATTCATGATACCTCGACCTTTACATCCAAGGCCCTTTTCTTCTTCATAACCCATCTTGGTTAGTATTCTCAAACCTACACCTTTTGTATGTTTTTCGAATGCACCAAAACCAACTTGATGAGAATGAAAATAATTTGATGATCGAACTTCACTGCATACCTCAAATGTTTTTTCTGAAACAGATGTAGAAGACACTTCCTTCAATCCTTCTTTTCCTTTGTTTTTCTTTGAAACTTTCACTTGAACCGTGCTCTTTCATTCCAAGTAGTCTTCATACAACACCTTCACCATCTCGGCCATGGAAAACACTGAATTTATGAAATTCTTCTCATCTTGAGAAATTCCTCCTGTAGATGCCATTTTCTCCCTTGAGATGAGCTCTTCCCTGGCTAACATGCAAAACTCAAATTCCAAATGTCAACTAGCTTTGATACCACTTGATCCGAAAAGATCTTTTAATGACTGTGGTTGAGTTATTAATTGCATGTGTTAATTAACCAATTATGAAGTTGAACCAAAGAGGATTAATTTAATGAAGAAGCATAGCAGCCATAAAACAATATATAGATCTGAACATAAGAATGAATAAAAACAAACCATAACAAGAGAAGTGATAACGGAGTTCGGCACAAAATTGCCTACGTCTTCGGGCCTTTGTCTCAGTGGGGGAGGCTTCTTTATTAATTATTAAATTCTTACAATGTACAAAAAAAGTACATCAAATGGACTCCATTATTATCTCATTGTATTCTGCTCGACCTTAGAAATCCAATGCAACTGACGACACTAAAAAAGGTTGAGTATAGCCTCCGAAAATGGCCTCCAAAGTTCTGCTCCTCAACAACTCCCTGCATAAAAATGGCTTTGGCTTGGCTTTGCTTCAGCATAAATCTGTTCTGAATCTCCCCCATGGCCTCAAATAGGCCTGGTTTATATAGATCTTAAGTTGGTTATCCTTCCCCAACTTCCTCCCAAAATTTGGGCTCAAAAAGAGCCCAATATCTCCCAATAATGACGAAAATCTTCAATAACAGACCAAAAGAATCATAAAAATCCACTAAACATAAGTAAAAACCCATTTTTATCCAAATATACGAGCTAAGCCCCCAAAAGGTGGTGTGCACCCCCTCTAAACTGGTCATATAGACTAAATTTGGCCAAGCCCTGGCCCTTAAATCGCACTAGCCCGTGGTTATAAGGTGGATACCATGGGACCTCCGGCCTAATAAAGAAATGTGTGCGCTTAAGGTGGATCAGATCCTAGTTGTTTGGGGAGAAATATATATATAACCACGGCTAGTATGAAAGGGTGTTTATGCCAGGCTTGCGTCCTGGTTGTATGCTATAATAAATAGACCAGGGGTTGGGGCTTAGCCACAGCCCCCTCCACGCCAAACTTTAATACAATGCAATTTAAAATATTTTCATAAGGCTTGTATACACAAGGAATATGTGGGGTGTATTGGTGTTGGACCATTTCTTAAGGCTCGGGCTTGACCATAGGTCATGGGTTCAAAACCCACGGACCCCCCAATACACATTTTTTATATACATGCCACACAATTGATGACTGGGTGCCACGTGGCACCACTACATTTGACAATTCACATGCCACGTGTCAATACTGTATTGGTCCAAGTATGAAACATCTTCCCAGTCATAGGTCGCCACTTGTCATCACTTGCCTCTACCACGTCGACATCATTAAATAGCTTTGGTGATGTCATGTTGACGTCAACATTGTCCTTTTTCTAGTTGACCCTTTGACTTTTTAGTTGTTTGGGAATCTGATCATAAAGTAAACATATGGTCGGAATCAATGCAATGAGACGGTCGCAATGGAATCGGTTTCGTTTGATTCCAAGAACTTTCACTTTTTAGCCTTTTCTAGACCTGGGAAGCCTCCTTGATCCGATTATGGATCACATAGCATGATCAAGTAGACTTGACAATGACCTGTTGATTCATCTTGAATCCAATCGGCCTGAGTTGAGTCGATTCAAGTTGAAGTCGAGTCAACTTCATGAAGAGAAATGTTGTTGCGTCCAATAGAGTCAACATTCCCTAACAACTTGTATAGGGTTCCAATATAAACTCCTTTGATTAAGAACATCGCACCTCTTACCATCTTGTGTGTATCCTTTTGAAATAGAGTGTGCACTCTAGCATCACTCATCTTACTGAAAAATGCCAAGTTTATTTACAAACCCGGAATATGTAGCACACCTGGAAGGGTTCTACTCCTCCCATCCTACAATATCAGTCAGACTCTTCCCTCTCTGACAATTTTTGTTGTCGAGTCATCCCCCAAGAACACATATACTCCTTCATATCGTTCATATTCTTAGAACCATTCTCTATTTGGTGTCATATGATAGGATTCTCCTTATTCAATCAACCAAACATCTTGATCTAAATGTGTATTGTTTGATGCCAAGTACACATCGCCTCCCTTATCATGTACTGACTTATGTTGCCTTCGAATTGCAGTCTTTTTTATAATTCCCAGTTTTATTGCATTTCGAGCATATTCTCAATGAATGAACAGAGGATTTAGATCTACCCTTCGACACAAACTTCCTACTGGAGAATTTTCCTTTATCTCTGTCAACCAGTCAACCTCTCACCGCTAACGCATCTTTGGTCAATCCTTCCATTTTCTTCTTTCTCATTTCTTCTGACAGTTGAGATGCAACCACCTCTTCTAGCATGAATGTGGTTGAATTTCTCCCTATAGCCATGACTAAGTTATCCCAGGAATCTGGAAAATAATATAATAGGATAATACAATTCTTCTCTTCAGCAATTTTAATATACATAGCAAATAATTGGCTTATTATGGTATTAAATGCATTTAAATGCTCAACTACCAAATTGTCCTCGCTCATCCTCAGAAGATACAACTTATATCCAAGGAACAACTTATTTACCAGGGATTTCAACTAGTATAAGCTTCCCAACTTGTCCCATGATTTCTTGGTCGAATCTTCTCCTGAGACATTTAGTAGCATCAAATCTACAATACATAGTCAAATTGTACTAATTTCCCTTCTCTCAAGTTTCTCCCATTATTCCCTCAACATACCTGTCGAAATGGTGTCTAGACAGACTGCAACCCATTATTCTCTATATACAAGGAGATCTTCAATTTTAAGCTTCCAAAGTTCAAAATTTTGGCCATTGAATTTTTCAATCTCAATTCTCGATCTATTTACCATTCTTTAAGCACAACTTTAAAGATCTCTCACTTACGACTCCTACTAGACTTAGGGTTTACCTTCAAATCCAAGGTTTTTAAACCAAGATTTGATACCACATGTTACAAAATATAACATTTCCACACTAAACCTTACAGAAGAGAGGAAAAAATATTTAAGCTATAAATCAAATGACAAAGCAAACACATAGTACACAGAAATTTTACCCTAGAAACTCAAATGGGAAAACCAACATCCCTTGAGCGTCTTGCTCTCTTTTTGTCTTCTTCATTCAGAATAAAAGGTTACATGCCTAACCTTGGTCCACACCTAAGACACAATCAACATCATACCTTCTTTATTTACACAAGAAAAACCATGTAGCCAATTCTATTTACATCTACATGACTAGCAATCTCTAAAATGATTGATCTCAAGATTAGTTTTTACAACATTACAACATGCTTTATTTATAGGCTTTACAATAGGAAAAACTCTAAAGAAAGGCACCCAAAAATGGTTACAGATCCACGTAGATAATTGGCTACAAATCCCACGAATATTAGGATTATGTTATAGTCGACTACCAAATGGGATTACCAATCGACTACTAGTCGACCTTTATTCAGTCTTTAGTCGGTTGCCACAAGACTACCTATCGACCTCTTGTCAGTTGACCTCTTGGAATTGTTGTCAATTACTTTGAATTCGACTTTTTCGAGTCGATCCACCTCGACCTTTGACTTTCACTGCAAAGAATAAAACAACCCAACAAAAAGCAAAGTAAAAATATAGAAAGATTCTTATATCATCATGGTTTGGTTAAAATAATTGTTAAACAAGAACTATAGAATAAAGGGTTAGAATGGCCATAGTTTTTAGCAGGAAATGGATTTGAGGATGAAATTATTGCACAAGGTGTTATAGGGAATGTTGTAGAAAATATGCTTGAGGGTGTTGCAAAAGATATTCCTGAGAATGTTTCAAAAGAGATATCTGAGAATATACCAGAAGATATATAGGAGGTACAGGAAATTTTTGAGATTCCATGGAAGAAGACTAAAAGAAATAAACAAAGAAAAAGGATTTTGAAAATAAATGAAGTTGAAAAAGGAAATTTTTCATTTCGACCAAGAATGACAAGGGCCATGGCTAAGAAAATTGAAGAAAATCAAAATAAAAGTAAATATGAGAGTCTAGGATTTCTCAACATTGCAAAAAGACCTATAAGCAAATACTCTGAGAAAAAATCAAGATTAATACCTGAAATTGATGAATCTCAACAAGTGTTTTATGAGTTTTTAGAAAGCATAGAGATGAAGGAAGGAAAACCTACTTCATTTAACAACATAGAGTTGTCTACAATCAATAGTGACAACAACATGGAGCTATCTCTAGTTTTGGATCAAAAAAGGGAATATTTTTCTACAGGTACCACTACTAAAAAAGGATAACCCTCTGTACCAACAGAAGAATAGGTAACACTTTCTACCCTACTCTCAATTTCATAGTTGAAAAGGGAAAAGGAACAAGCTAAGGAATTGAAAAGTGAGATTGAGTAACTACAAGTTTTAGAAATGTATGTTAAGATAGAAAATGAATCATTGAAAAAACACAGTGTCAAAGTAATTGATGAAAATGACAAATTAAAAGAGGAAAATAAGAAGTTGAAAGAAGAAAATGATTTGTTGAAAAAACAAGATTATAAACAGTATAAATAGAGAAAAAACTTGAAGTTGCAAAATCAGAGTTTAAAAGTAAAGGTTTTAATGAGAAAAACAAGAAGGAAAATTAACATAATTTCCACATCAAATGTGGATGTGTTACTCAAAACAACAACATCAATTTGAAAGAGAAGCACAACAATTTTGTCAAATTTTTGAATTGCATAAGGTCATGCAAAGGTCTCAGCCTAGGAAATATTGGTACTTGATTTTATCATCCATAAAGCACCCAAACCTATCCACTTTGATCCCATTTTTCCTCTTTTTGACACGTCTTGCATCCATTTTGACAAAGACCTGCCACAATAAAGACATATAAGATCATATAAGGTAATTTACTATTTTAATTTTAATTTTCAAAAATTAGCAAGTTAAAATATTCAAAAAGTTGGTTTTCATCAATATTTACAGGAATAAATTTATTTCTATAATCCTTTATTCATTATAGATCGAAGGAAAACAGGTACACGAATTTTAATCTACATCATCGGAACAGGGTACATTTCTCCTTAGATACAAAAAGAAGCAATTTGGAAGCCTCTAGTCAATGCAGGTGTTAATAGACAATTATTCAACAACAGAAATAGGAATCTGAATCTTCCACAAAATCGAGGACAAGACTGTTCATTTTGAAATTCGATTTAGCTATGTTTAGAAGCAAAATCAATGTGTAAATACTCCTTGAGAGAAATCATAGCTCGATTTGTTTCTTTTAATTTGTATAAATAGATAGAAATGAAGACTACCAAGGGGAGCATTTTTCATGCTACATGAGCATATCTCTCTTTCCAGGGGCTCTAAATTCTTTCTTGAACAAGGAAATCAATGGATGAAGAAATGCTTTGGTATTATTATCAGGGTTTACTTAAACAATTGTTTTTCTTTAGGGTTCGAAACTGAATATTTAAACTTGTTATTCTTATCAGTTTTAATAAAATTTTGAAAACCCCAATTTTGTTGGCATATTCATTTGAGTGAAGTGAATTTTGTGAATATTGCATTTTTGCTAAAAAAAATTCACAAATTCTTGTACTCAAGTTTTATGTGAATTATTTCCATAACTTGATTTATTTTCCAATTGATTACATATATTAGATGAGATATGCATCATTGTTATTGAGATTATTTTTATGATTGATAATAATTGATGTATTTAGACTTAAATATGAATAAGCTTCATGATTTTTTTCTAAACAAATTATTTCTCATCCTTCTCCTCTTTATTTGATATTTATGTTTAGATTTTAAATTGATAGTCAACAAAAAAAATATATCCATGTATGAATAAAAGAGTATTATTTTATTATGTTATGGATCGAAAAAAATGTTATTCTAGAATTGACTTATAAAACCAATGTTTTTCATCTCTCTAGTTTCCAGAGATATAAACTTTTCCTTGACTACAAGTTGGATGTAGATATAATTGTTGTGATATTCTTTAAGTCATAGAAGTTATTATGCTTAATAATTCCTGAGGATCATGAATTTCTTTTGTTCTTGGAAATTAATCATTTTGATCTGCATATTTTAGTCTTTAAGCATTTCTCTCAACTAAGATGGGATAGATAGATTAAATAGTTTTCATTTCTGCTAATTATATTAAGATACATTGGTATGCACCTGGTTATTTAATGTTGAGAAGAGATAAGAAATATAACATAAATTACCAATGGAACAACATAATATAGAGAAGAGCACACCAAAAATGATACCTTTTATTGAAATGGGAGCAATTTTCACTTGCCTCTTCGAGGGGGCAACATCCATCAGAGCAGTGGTCTATTACAATGATTCTCAAGACATCCTTTATCATACCTCTTACTCTTATTTATACTAATTATATCTTCTAGAGAATATTCTAGAGGAAGATATTTCTAGAAGCGGAAGCTTCTATTGGGTCTTCTTACATTGACTTGTTCACATTTATTTAATAGGAATTATTAACTAATGTTGGCCTTTATCACCTGGAAAATATATCCTTCTAACTAATGACCAACTAAGAGGGGTTAGGATTGGATCTTAACATGCCCTCCCCCTTCAAAACAAGCCTTGTCCTCAAGGTTGAAGTTGCAATATGGTAGTTGGTTCCCAAGTCACATCCTCTGGAGACGTGTCCTTTCGCTTGATATGTACTTCTTTGATAGGTTTTCCACACAAGTGATGCTCGTGCATATTAAGGACTGATTATGGTTGGAGCCAAAGGGATCATTCTTCATCTAATTCAGGCAGGATGGTTTGAACCTAACAATTCTGACCCACCACTTTCTTCAAACAAGAAACATGGAACACCAGATGTATTTTGGAGGTATTTGGAAGTGTTAGTTTGTAGGAAACTGGACCAACACATTTGACAATCTAATAGGGACCATAAAAGTTAGGTGCCAACTTGTGGTGGACATGTTCTTTGAGCGATGTTTGTTTGTAGGGTTGGAGTTGGAGAAACACCTAATCACCTTCTTGGAAAACCCTTTCAGAATGGTGTTGGTCATCCTATTGCTTCATATGGTTTTGTTCCATGTGGAGGTTATCCTTCAGAGCCATGAGGGTAGCTTCTCTACCTTACAGCGACTTATCAATAGCCTGGACCTTTGATGCGCCTGGAACATATGAAAATATTGTAGGTGGTTGTTGGCCATACACCATTTCATATGGTGTCATTTTGGTGGTTGTATGATAGGAAGTGGTGTACCACCATTCAACCAAAGGTAACCATTGCACCCACTGATGTTGTTTATCTAAAGAAAAACAGTGCAAGTAGGTTTCCAAAAATTTATTGAAAACTTATGTTTGGCCATTTGTCTGGGGGTGGTAGGTTGTGCTCATGTTTAGTTGTGTGCCCTGTAATTTAAATAATTCTTTCCAAAATTTTCATCTAGTTGAATATTGGTGGCCACCCACCTATTCCAACTATATCTTCTTGACAGTTTTTAGTTCAACGTGTTCTTTTGTACTTATTTGTAATTGTGGGTTCTACACTTCCAGGGTTGTCTGAAACCCTACACATCTTCCAGAAGGAGACTGGTGGCCTCCCACCTAATCCAACTGGCTTATTTTGGATGTTTTCATGTCAACACATCTTTTGTACTTCCAAGGTCGTTTTGGGGCCCTAAACATTGTTTTTTGGGCTTTCCACAATCAAACTGTAGACGAAGTCAAAGTTTGATGGTGTAATGTGTATTTCTAAAAAATCCTTTCCAACGGGCTATCACGCGCCTAAAATGGAGGTCGTATGCAAAAGTTATGACCTCGGGAAGTTGAGGTACCAACTTACCCATAGGGGCCCACATGACTTTTGGCGTTTCACCTCCTAGGGTTAGGTTTTTGGATGTCTTGGGTTTTGGCATTTATGAATAATATTAAAAAGGCCTTAAGGACCTCATTTTAATCGTTATGCTCAGACAGATGCATCTAGCAGCCACATCTCTTCTCAGAGATAGCTACCACCATCCGAGCAAGTTGTTTCAGTTCTGCAGTTTTATAGTTTCATCCTATTTCATTTATTCAATAGAAGATATTGTTCATTGGATATTTGTGTTGTTCTCCGTACCTTTGTGTTTATTGTATTTAGTTTGTTAATCAGTTCGTTCCACTCCTAAATCTGGATCAATGGTATCAAAGCGGCCTGCTCTTCATTTATCTTTATTTGTGCATATCCCCGACAAGATCTGGGTACAAGAAGTTGGGACTCGAACCAATCGATATTTTGCAAAATATCTCGCACCAAGGCCCAACAAAAACCCATGGGGGACGAAAATAAATATGATGGAGCAAGAGATCCTTTTAAAATGTTTCTCGAGGAATCCCTTGCACGATAAAGGAATGAAATGATGGACAACTCTGCACATATCCTTCAGCGGCTACCCACAAGAGAAGCATCTTCATCAAGCGGTCATGCAACCCCCTTCAAGGTATAGATAAATTTTTATATTACATTATTTGAAGGACTGATAAATGCAGATGTTGTAGATAAATGGTTGAATCTATTCGAAGGGTATTTTTTGGTCCACAATTTTTTCGATAGGGAAAATATTACTTTTTCACTCCTCAAGGTCGTCCCCCATGTAAAGGACTAATGGGATACTTACTCTAAGAAAAGGTCCATAGAGGAATCTGCAATATTCCCCTACAAGGGATTCCTTCCAGGATGCCATTACATATGACCAAATTTCCCACAGTTTTTCGTTGGTATTTCCACACTTATCCGTCGCAATTTCCATGAAAGCAAAGACTATTTTGTGTCGCTATTTTTTCGTCGCTATATCCATGAACCAGGTCTTTGTGGAAACAATGATGAAATATTCCCTCCACATGTCATCACCATCAAGATAGGTTTACCTTATAAATCGTCGCAATACAGACGAAACTTCATCGCAATAGGGACGCAAAATCGTGCCAATGTAAAAAAAACAGTGGAAAGTTGTGATGCAAAAGCATGGCAATTGCGATGAAAATTGATGAGAGAGACAAAAATTACGACGCAGATGCTATATGTGTGATGCAAAACCGTTGAAAAGTGTGACAAACTGTGGAAATTTGTGACGCAAAATCATGGCAATAGCGATGAAAATTGATGACAGAGACAAAACTTACGATGCAGATGCTATATGTGCGACGCAAAACCATTGCAAAGTGCGACGAACTGTGGAAAGTTGTGACACAAAAAGCGTGGCAATAGCAACGAAAATTGATGGCAGAGACAAAACTTATGACGCAGATGCTATATGTGTGACGCAAAACTGTTGCAAAATGTGACGAACTTTCGTCGCTATTGCCACGCTTGTTCCAAAAACAAATCTGCCTTGCAACAAACTATCATCGATATTGTGACGCTTCCTTTAAGTTTTAAAAAAAAAAAAAACTACATGAGATATGAATATGGTATACCATATTACATTGTAATATGGTATACCATATTAAATTGTAATATGGTATACCATATTACATTTCTTATCCTTTATTTCTCTAGCAATATCTTTATGTGATTTTGCAAAGGATCAATTTTGATAGTGAACTTTAGCTACCCTTGACATTAAGATAAACCAAAAGTGCACCATGTTCTAGGTTCTACATGCATTTATTTACTTGTACAACAAATTATCAATATTAATTAATTATAACATGCAAATGTGGCATGTTAGTTCCTCCATGTTTTAGTAGAGAGTGACTCCACTTTCTCAACAAGATGCAAGAAATTATTTTTAAAAACAACTTAGGATAGTGATTTGTCTTGAGTGGGATGGTGACCTTGGCATTCAACAAGATAGGAAGTAATTCATTGATGACAAGTGTAGCAGGTGTGCAGGTCTACTGGTGTATGGATATTATCTGCTAAGTGGCAGACTTGAACTTCCTCTTCTATAATAGATGGCTCATATAGCTTGAGATGATTGACATAAATGATATTATGGATGTCTAGCAAGGAAGGGAAATATTAATGACAAAAATTATCATTAATATATTGAAGAACAATATAGGGACAATAGAAAATAGTCTTGAGTTTTTTATGATGCTACCCCTTAAAACATTGTTTGTCCGTATACAACCAAAGTCAGTCACCAATTTGAAACTAGACAAATCCTTGATGGTGATCCCAGAGGGATTTATAATGAAATAGGGAGGATTGAAGGGCATTAGTAACCAAAGAATGAATGCTAAATAATTTATGAACAAAGGATATTCTATACATTTTACCTTGCCTTATAGGAACTTATATCCATAAGATATGAATAATAGCAAGATGCAAAGAATGAGCAATGCAAGAAATTATATAAGGGTAATATGAGGGTCTTTGCAATGTAGGCCAATACATTGTTGTTGTGAGGGAATCCTCCATCAAGTAGGCCTATATATCACATGGTACATGTGAAGACCCCTATGCCTTGAGAATTAGTGTAAGGTAAAACTACAAGGTGTGACATGTGGATTAGTGTAATGTTAGGCAAGTAGAAGACAAATGAGAAAGAAAGATTGGTAGACAAACATTGCATGTTAAACACACAATTTTGACATGGGGAAACAAGTGAATTTAATCACTTCATAAGAATGATAGAAACTAAACTATGAAATGTAAATAATGAAATAAAAAGAAATAATCATAACTATCATGTAAATAATCCTAAATTAGGAGAGTAGAGATGAGCAATTTCTAATTACTATATTAATGGAACAATAACTAGAACATGCAAGTAAACCATGAGTGAGTCTAACAATAATAATAACATCTCAAATATAAAATCATTGATAAGATTAAGAGTGATAAGGAGATACTTGCACTTACTTATACGTGAGGTAGGATGGTGTATGAACATGTTTAGCTAGATACCTACATCATAGAGGTTGGAATCTTACCACAAGTGAGGTAGGATTAGCAACATGATCTCTTATGGAAAGGATGGAGGATATATGAAAAGGTAAAGATGGGAGGTTGTGGTGTTAGGGTAGTTCTAACAAAGCCAAGAGAAAGAAGTTGATGAAACTGGCATGACATTGGAAAAAGGCGTGAGTTGACATAAACCGACTAAGAGTGAACATGAACGAGAGAGGAAACACACTCTAATATAGGGTTATCACAAGAATAAATGTGACATATGGCAACTTGGAGTTAAATTGAGTGTAACAAATGACATACATTGTTCTAGGATTAGTGTAGTCATTAAGGTGCCATACACTAGTCAAGGACATAGCATGAGTCCCATGTGACATACGATAATCTAGAGAGTGTGAGCATAATAGGAATCATAAACTAGTAATATAGAGTCATAAAAAGCACAAAAACAACACATGATATCCTAGATTTAGTGCAATAATGAGAGATGGCATACATCAATGGGGTATTTTATGTAAGCATAGGAGGCAACATGCATCAACCTAAGTTCAATGCAAGCATAGAGGTGAAAAATACCAATGGTATACCAGTGGAGGAGAGAGGATCAAAGGAAGATATGATGTCAACATTGGGAGGGGCTCCATAGTTGCAAGCTATGGAATGTGACCATTAAGGGGGACATCTTGGAAAAGTGACCAAAGAAGTGATAGTTTATCCTAACTAGGTAGAGGTTATTTTAAGTAGGGTCTTTCTTGAGATAATGACCTAGAAGGGACCCAACGATATTATGACCAAATAAAAATGGAGAAAAAGGGGTGTAAGGAAGAATATCTAAGGAGGAGAGGCAATACTTTCACCAAGCATTTGAAGGACTAGGAAAAGAGGAAGAGGATGTAGGAGAGCATGGAACACTAGGAGAGAAAGAAGACAAGGGGAGAACTACATAATATTGGGTGCTACCAGGTAAGAAGTGGCTAGAGTTAATAATGGGAAGTCTAAGCTAGCCCAAAAAAACTCCCAATAGGATCAAGGCTTCATTCAACTTGATAAAAGTGTCTTAAGATATGGGACCTTTTTATTGGTAGAAAATGTTGATTTTGACAACTAGTGGAAATATAAGGAAAAGAGAAGGCATAAAAGAACAAGGGGCTACCTCATTGTTGTATCTAGTGAGACGACAAGGGCAAGCAATTATGGAACTAGGTATAATAGATCATATATGTATTTTGTTAATTGGTGTGTGGTAGAAAAAAAAAATATTGAGTTAAAAATCATTGGGGAGGTTTGGGATTTAAAATGAGAGTAGTAGAGTGAGAGTGCATCCAGGTAGAAGGATGAGAATGTATTATTTAGAGAGTTTGGAAGAGGGATAGTGCAACCATATGAGATGAGATTGATTGATGTGATGTAAAAGTGAGAGAGAAAGGTATTTATGTATTATGTTTTGTTGGGTCTTAACATTATAAGGAAGAGGTATTGCAAGAGGTGAGTTCATAGTTTTTGTAATCTTTATAGAGTTGATAAGTATTGCAATGAGAATCTTATAAAGAATTTCATTGTTTTTTATTGGGTAGAAGGATGAGAAGGTATCATTTGGAATGTGTGGAAGAGAGAAAGTGAAACCATACGAAATGGTTGGATGTGAGTTACAACTAAGAGAGAAAGATATTTATGTAGGATGTCTTGGTCACATCATTACATAGAAAGGGTATTGCAATAAAGATGAGTTCATAGGTTTTGTTATCTTTAACGAGTTGATAGGTATTTCAATGGACATCTTATAAAGCATTTCATTGTTGTTCATATGATATGTTCAAGAGTATATTAGAGTAATCAAGGGGAGATACATAGCATTCAACATTATCTTGAAAAATCCCTATGACAAGGGTGACTCCACAATGTTTATTAATGAGAAGATGAGTTCCGTCCTATTGTACAAAGCCCCAATGATAAGGAGAGGGGGGAGGAGTGGTGGAAAATGTGATTATTTTGGTTACACTTGTCAAGGATTATAATGGCAAGTTGGTCTTTGATCTAACAATTATGAGTAAAAAGGAGACTTAGAGAGGGGAATAAATTTCATTCATCATTATGAGTAATGAGGGATCTTTTTCAATGGAGTTTGGAATAGGGACTATTTTTTGTTGGGGAGAAGTGTCCAAAGATTGGTGTACCCTGGGATCATCAACGGATTTCTCATCTATGTACAAGGATTTGGATGTGAATTATTATTATAAGAATAAGAATTTTATAGTAGTGTCCTTTGGAGCCTTATAATACTTGTACTAACATGTGGGATGAGAGGAGGGGTCTTGATTATTGGGATTAGCCTCTTGCATTGTTTAATAGGAACTAGGATTTGGACTAGGGATATCAATAAGGTTAGGATTATGGAAATGAATGAAGTGAGGGATATTTTCTAATTCATTTTCCACTATGAGGATATGGATAAAGACTTTGTATATCGGGGTTCTCTAAAATAGTTATAATTCTTTATAAAAAAACTAGAAGTAAACCAAAATTATATTTAAAATACGACCTTTAGGGTTCTTGATTTATAGTTGAAATTTGAGCTAGGTAAAGAGTGTACACTCGATGTATTGTACAACCACCTACACATTAAATTGGACAAACAAATTAGACAATAAAAACACCACATGGAACTTGGCCTATATGCAATATCTACACATTAAATTTGACAAATAACTTGACAATAACAAATAAATTAGACAATAAAAACACGACATGGAACTTGGCATATATATCAATATATACATATTAAATTTGACAGATAACTTGACGATAAAAACACCTTGTGAAGGGTGGCCACAAATCATCTACTCATAAATGTCAAAAGGTTTATGAAAATCCATCTTAGTAATGTACATTTTTGAAAATGAAGAGTTAGATTGTCAAAAGGCTTACGAAAATCCGTCTTAGTGGTTGGAGAAAGAGTTCTTATATTATTATACTTAGATGCAACATTGTCATGCATTTCCCATAGCATAGTGGGAAGTTGAATTGTAGTATCCAACTAGCATATTGGGAAAGGGAATTGTAGTACACAACTAGACGAGGGGGGGTTGTAGGTTGTTGATGAAATGATTTATTATCTTGACAATATACGTTTTTGGTACCAACACAGTTGCATATAGTTGCAATATAGTTGCATAAGTTGCAATGTTGCATATAGTTGCATAAGTTTTATTCTTACATAAAGTTGCATATAGTTGCATATTGTCACTAAAAAACATGATAAGTTGCATTGTTGCATAGAGTTGCATAGTTTCATATAGTTGCATACGAAATTGTTGCAATATAGTTGCATATAGTTGGATAACTTGCATATTTGCATATAGTTGCATATAGTTGCATATTTGCATATAATTGCATATAGTTGCATATAGTTGCAACATAGTTGCATAAATTTGCATATAGTTGCATAAGTTGCACTTTTGCAATCTCATACGCCTAGGGAGTATGAGAATTAATTGACACAAATATGCACACTACCAAATTCCATTAAGTCGATTCATGTAGAGATTAAAGATCCACTAGTGTTTAATGGCACAACTAATGCCACAAAATTTATGGACATACATAACTTAACACATCATGTTTGAATAGAGAGTATAAACATTGGATATCACTTTGGTATATATCCTTGAATGATTGTGGGAATTTTGACATTATGAACTTTGGACTCACGAGAAGATATAGTAGGACTAGGAACCTACTAGACATAAGGTTTGTGTTGACCCATGTTCCCATCC
>ML778166.1:92648-103168 GCA_009831015.1 Picea engelmannii | reverse complement strand
TAATATATAATCCCTAACTCATAGCCCCTGAGA
Source organism: Picea engelmannii (assembly GCA_009831015.1). Taxonomy (NCBI): domain Eukaryota; kingdom Viridiplantae; phylum Streptophyta; class Pinopsida; order Pinales; family Pinaceae; genus Picea; species Picea engelmannii. Next base: position 103,135 of record ML778166.1, on the reverse strand, counting down.
CATAAAATCCCTAACTCATAGTCCCCGAGATATATTATATAATATATAATCCCATTCTCATAGCCCCCGAGACATTTAATCCCTAACTCATTTAAACCCCAACCCTTATAATCATTGTCTCCCTCTACTCTTAACCTATATGACCTTTAACCCATATAACCTGTAACACCTAGCAGCAGGTGGGTGTGGAGGGTGGGGGGGAAACAGCAGCAGGTGAGTGTGGAGGTTTGGAAGGGGTCAAGTGCCTCGACAAAAGTGAGAGTTTTGAAACCCCTAGATTTAGGGAGGGAGTGACTAGCAAAGGTGAGAAGACCGTCGAGGAGGAGGAGAAAGGGCAGTGAAGGGAGGTCAAAATAACTCTGATAAAAGACTCCCCACCCGTAGAAAAAGAAGTAGACTCAGAAATAAAAGGTGGAGTGAGGGACACCAAAGTAGAAAGAGAAGTAGCCAAGGAAGACATACCTAATAAACCATGTTCTCATCGGAGGAGGTAGTCTAAGGAAGGTAAGGAGAGAGGGCCTGCAGCCGAGTGTCAAGTCCGCCCCAAGCCCTGCAAGCATCCATCGGCTGACCCTAATCCCGCTTAGCGAGAATCTCCCATGTCGTCTGAGCCTGACTGTTTTGTTCCCCCATGCCCTATTGAGAACCCCATTTCTTATGTGGGAGAGAGGTGGAGGTGCTCGTCCCTATCTTCTATCGTTCTTTTTCCTTGGATATGAGTGGATAGTTGGCCACTTTGTTCCCATAGATGTGGCATCTATGACACTGGAATGGAATACCCTCATAGTCTAGGGTTTGTACGAAATCCCCAGCGGCTGATTCAATGAGCAGCTCCTGATATAGACCCAAACGCATATCGATCTGCACCAGTATACGAGCCATGGTCATGAGCCCAATGACTTCGAAAGACATATCCACCTCAATGTAGTTGCCCAAAATATTTCCAATTGCTTCAAAGTGATGGGAATTCCAATATTGCATCGGGAGACCCGGGAGTCTAACCCAAATGGGTTCCTCATCTACCTGCTCTCGCTTCACGTCAAAATTGGGTTTCCATCATTTGAGGAGAGTTGGGGTTGCTGCTATGGACCAAACCTTCTTGAGAACCCATTCAACCTCAATTTTGGAAGAAAAAATAAAAGCAAACCATCCCCTGGTGAGAAATCTGATATGGGGCATCTGAGAGAGCTCAGAAAGCCAGTATTTGTGAACCCAGCTTTTGAGGTATGCCAAGCCCAGCTTTTTCCCTCAGACCCTTCCCACTAGAGCTCTTTCTAAAAAATCCAGAACCCTGTCCATAGTCATGCCCTCCTCAAAGGCAAGTCTCCCAGCCCCCAATTTTTCCTTTGCGCACCTGAGAATTTTTATTGTCATCGTAAACACCTAGTGGTTCAGAGAAGTAAGGGTGTTTCACACCCCAAACTTTGGGGAAATCTGATCCAACCATTGAAGACAATTGTTGATCAACAATGGAAGGTGTTCCAAGCCATTCCACCTCTAGGGATCCCGAGCCTCTAAAAACCTCACAATGAGGTTGTAGACTGGCATTGTCCCCCATCCTAGAGGGCCCAGAGACTAATAAGGAGAATGACCCACCTGTTCTCTGACAAAACCTGTTAGAAATCTATGAAAATGATAGGTGCCTTGTGATAGCCAAGGAAAGGGTTTCTCATCTAGTAGTGCCAGTTGCATGTTAACCCTCACCGAGCCCTAACGATGTGATGGCTAAATCTCTAGTGTTAGTTGTCCGCGCAGTCCTAGATCTATCCTGTCAAACCTTGAAGTAATTGTCGTCGCCATTGTTCAATAGCCTTGGAGCTCCAAATTCTCATAAATGGAAATGCCAAATAATTTCTTCATACATGCACATGTTACTCCCACTGCATCATCATCCTCCCGATTCAAGTTCCAAATATTCGAGAAAACTTGGATTGTTACTTAGATCTTATCAATATTAAGTTTTCCATTAATTTAATTTGAAGTAGACAAGAAAGTCAGAGTGATGGTTCAACCTGTAGCACTTATAATGCTTAACATTCATAATTCATAAGCCCTGCTATTTGTTACCCTTAACCCATATAACATTTAACCCTTATAATGCCTAGGACGTAACTCCTATAACATGTAACCCCTAATCCTTAAAATGATTAAACCCTATAAACTTAAACCACTAACTCTTATAACTTATAAGATTCTAACTTCCATAACCTTATAATCCTTAACCATTATAACATCGACCCCACCTGATTCCCAACACCTATAAAATCTATATAAATTTATCTCTATTATCGCTTACATCTCCAACCCCTATCACACCCAACCCATGTAATATTAGGAAACCTTAACCCTGGTGACTATTAACCCATATAACCCTTAACCTATAACCTATGAACTTATAAGACTTAACCCCTATCATGATTATCCCTTAACTCTTATAATCCTTATTGCATGTAATCATTATAACACATAATGGATTTAACTACTATTACGCCCACTCAGGTTGTACTCCTAGGACCATTAACAAGTATACCCACTATAACCATTAAAACCTATAGCTCCTAACCCCTATAATGAACATTTATCATAATTATTATCACCACTAACAAATTTAATTCCTAACCTCTATTAGTATATACATGTTTCTAAAGTGTGTGCATGTTCTATAATGCATGTGCTTTATTTGTGCTTTATTTGAAATTAATTTTTTGGGCTCCTCACCTCACCAACTCATTTGCATACTTAGTTTCTTGTGATTTAAATTACATGGTTTCTTGGGATTTAGCTTCTACATAGGCCTTAATGGTTTGGTCCTCATTGTATGTGTCTAGTCTAACCCTCCCATACTGTCATTATCATCCCCGTTCACATTAATTATTCTATAGGATTGTTGTTTGATTCTGGAATTGATTGTGTGAGTCATGTTTGAGTTTGTAAATCCTCCCATATTGTCATTGTATGTATCTAATCTAACCATGTTAAATTTCAATCCATACAAGCACAAATTGAAAAACTTTCAACGTTGGCCCCATCCACATGTTAGTTATAAGAGGGATCAAGTACATGAGCAGGCGCACCTTATTGTTGGCTTTTGATAGAATAACCAAAGAATATTTGATTGTCGAATTGTTTGTTTAAATCATGGTTGAGTCTGGAAACCCTTATGTTTATCCTCTTTTTATGATGGATACTTCTCTCTATTAGGCTCTACAGTTTCATGTTGGACAACCTTTTCAATATTGATATTTGTAACTAAAGGAGCTAATTTGATCCTAATGCATGCCATAGAAAACCAATAAAGCCTCATGATCCCAATGCCCATATGCCTCCAACCTTGTGATATAATGATCGTTGGGTGACAAATGTCAGTGAAGGAAGAAAATTAAAAAGGTACATGTGTTTTCCCATTCCATGTCAACAACAATGCATCCATTCATTGGGAACAAATCGGAACTAGTCATTGTTGTCGGTGTCTAGTCCTAGTACAATTTCCTTGTAAAATTTGTATAAGATATTTGGAGAATGATAATTTTGAAGGTGCTAGGCTTATTCCTACACACCGCGGCGATATCACCTCTCATTGACAGTCAGTGTATTGATCCCTTTTAGTTTTGGGTTGTTAGTTTTTTCAATTGCACGCACCTTTCAATCTAGTAAAAGTTAAATTAATGTCTCTTGTTACTGTAGGGTTATAAAGCCTCACGGTCCCAATGCCCATATGCCTCCAACCTTGTGATATAATGATCATTGGGTGGCAACTGTCATGAAGGGTGACGACTGAGACTAGAGGCAACTTTCAATTCAAGACGAGGAATGACCAGGCCCACATCAAGTGAAGGAAGAATATTAAGAAGGTACATGTGTTGTCCCATTCCATGTCAACAACAACACATCCATTCACTGGGAACAAATCAATGACTCCACTAAATTAGGGTTTATGGTTTACATGATGAATTGATGATGGAATAAAGTGAGCGTGTGAGTCAAATTTGAGTCCAGAAACCCTCCCATGTCGTTAAGGCACATGAATAGTCCATCCATATCAAATTTCAATGCATTCATAAACATTTTCAACAAATTTCAACGTTGGCCCCATTCACGGGTCATTGTTGCCCGTGTCTAGTCCTAGTACAATTTCCTTGTAAAATTTGTATAAGATATTTGGAGAATGATAATTTTGAAGGTGATAGGCCTATTCCTACACACCATGGAGAGATCACCTCTCATTGGCAGTCAATGTATTGATCCCTTTTAGTTTAGAGTTGTTAGTTTTTTCAATTGCACGCACCTTTCAATCTAGTCAAAGTTGAATTAATGTCTCTTGTTAATGTAGGGTTATAAAACCCCATGATCCCAATGCCCATATGCCTCCAACCTTGTGATATAATGATCGTTGGGTGATAACTGTCATGAAGGGTGACAACTAAGACTAGGGGCAACTTTCAATTCAAGGCAAGGAATGACCAGGCCCACATCAAGTGAAGGAATAAAATTAAGAAGGTACATCTGTTGTCCCATTCCATATCAACAACAATGCATCCATTCACTGGGAACAAATCGATGACTCCACTAAATTAGGGTTTATGGTTTACATGATGAATTGATGATGGAATAAAGTGGGTGTGTGAGTCAAATTTGAGTCCAAAAACCCTCCCATATCGTTAAGGTATGTGAATAGTCTATCCATGTCAAATTTCAATGCATTTAGAAACAGTTTGAACAAATTTCAACGTTGGCCCCATTCACAGGTCATTGTTGCCTGTGTCTAGTCCTAGTACAATTTCCTTGTAAAATTTGTATAATATATTTGGATAATGATAATTTTGAAGGTGTTAGGCATATTCCTACATACCATGGCGAGATCATCTCTCATTGACAGTCAGTGTATTGATCCCTATTAGTTTTACGTTGTTATTTTTTTCAATTGCATGCACCTTTCAATCTAGTCAAAGTTCAATTAATGTCTCTTGTTATTGTAGGGTTATAAAGCCTCATGATCCCAATGCCCATATGCCTCCAACCTTGTGATATAATTATCATTGGGTGACAACTGTCATGAAGGGTGACAACTAAGACTAGTGGCAAGTTTCAATTCAAGACCAAGAATGACCAGGCCCGCGTCAAGTGAAGGAAGAAAATTAATAAGGTACATGTTTTGTCCCATTCCATGTCAACAACAATGCATCCATTCACTGGGAACAAATCGATGATTCCACTAAATTAGGGTTTATGGTTTACATGATGAATTGATGATGGAAGAAAGTGGGAGTGTGAGTCAAATTTGAGTCTAGAAACCCTCCCATATCGTTAAGGCATGCGAATAGGCTATCCATGTCAAATTTCAATGCATTCAGAAACAGTTTCAACAAATTTCAATGTTGGCCCCATTCACAGGTCATTGTTGCTTGCGTCTAGTCCTAGTACAATTTCCTTGTAAAATTTGTATAATATATTTGGAGAATGATAATTTTGAAGGTGCTAGGCCTATTCCTACACACCACGGCGAGATCACCTATCATTGACAGACAGTGTATTGATCCCTTTTAGTTTTGGGTTGTTAGTTTTTTCAATTGCACGCACCTTTTAATCTAGTCAAAGTTCAATTAATGTCTCTTGTTACTGTAGGGTTATAAAGCCTCATGATCCCAATGCCCATATGCCTCCAACCTTGTGATATAATGATCGTTGTGTGACAACTATCATGAAGGGTGGCGACTAAGACTAGAGGAAACTTTCAATTCAAGCCAAGGAATGACCAAGCCCACATCAAGTGAAGGAAGAAAATTAAGAAGGTACATGTGTTGTCCCATTCCATGTCAACAACAATGCATCCATTCACTGGGAACAAATCAATGACTCCACTAAATTAGGGTTTATGGTTTACATGATGAATTGATGATGGAAGAAAGTGGGTGTGTGAGTCAAATTTGAGTCCAGAAACCTTCCCATGTCGTTAAGGCATGGGAATAGTCTATCCATGTCAAATTTCAATGCATTCAGAAACAGTTTGAACAAATTTCAACGTTGGCCCCATTCACAAATCAATGTTTCCCGTGTCTAGTCCTAATACAATTTCCTTGTAAAATTTGTATAAGATATTTGGAGAATGATAATTTTGAAGGTGTTAGGCCTATTCCTACACACCACGGTGAGATCACCTCTCATTGACAATCAGTGTATTGATCCCTTTTAATTTTGGGTTGTTAGTTTTTTCAATTGCACGCACCTTTCAATATAGTCAAAGTTGAATTAATGTCTCTTGTTATTGTAGGGTTATAAAGCCTCATGATCCCAATACCTATATGCCTCCAACCTTGTGATATAATGATTGTTGGGTGACAACTTTCTTGAAGGGTGACGACTAAGACTAGGGGAAACTTTCAATTCAAGGTGAGGAATGACCAGGCCCACATCAAGTAAAGGAATAAAATTAATAAGTTACATATGTTGTCCCATTCCATGTCAACAAAAACACATCCATTCACTGGGAACAAATCGATGACTCCACTAAATTAGGGTTTATGGTTTACATGATGAATTGATGATGGAAGAAAGTGGGCGTGTGAGTCAAATTTGAGTCCAAAAACCCTCCCATATCGTTAAGGCATGTGAATAGTCTATCCATGTCAACTTTCAATGCATTCAAAAACAGTTTCAACAAATTTCAACGTTGGCCCCATTCACAGGTCACTGTTGCCCGTGTCAAGTTCTAGTACAATTTCCTTGTAAAATTTGTATAAGATATTTGGATAATGATCATTTTGAAGGTGATAGGCCTATTCTTACACACCACGGCGAGATCACCTCTCATTAACAGTCAGTGTATTGATCCCTCTTAGTTTTGGTTTGTTAGTTTTTTCAATTGCACGCACCTTTCAATCTAGTCAAAGTTCAATTAATGTATCTTGTTACTGTAGGGTTATAAATCCTCACGATCCCAAAGCCCATATGCCTCCAACCTTGTGATATAATGATCATTGGGTGACAACTGTCATGAAGGGTGACGACTAAGACTAGGGGAAAATCTCAATTCAAGACCAGGAATGACCGGGCCGACATCAAGTGAAGGAAGAAAATTAAGAAGTTACATGTGTTGTCCCATTCCATGTCAACAACAACGCATCCATTCACTGGGAACAAATCAATGACTCCACTAAATTAGGGTTTATGGTTTACATGATGAATTGATTATGGAAGAAAGTGGACATGTGAGTCAAATTTGAGTCCATAAACCCTCCCATATCATTAAGGTGTGTGAATAGTCTATCCATGTCAAATTTTAATGCATTCAGAAACAGTTTGAACAAATTTCAATGTTGGCCCCTTTCACAGGTCAATGTTTCCCATGTCTAGTCCTAGTACAATTTCCTTGTAAAATTTGTATAAGATATTTGGAGAATGATAATTTTGAAGGTGCTAGGCCTATTCCTACACACCATGGAGAGATCACCTCTCATTGATAGTCAATGTATTGATCCATTTTAGTTTTGGGTTGTTAGTTTTTTCAATTGCATGCACATTTCAATCTAGTCAAAGTTCAATTAATGTCTCTTGTTATTGTAGGGTTATAAAGCCTCATGATCCCAATGCCCATATGCCTCCAACCTTATGATATAATGATCATTGGGTGAAAACTGTCATGAAGGGTGACGACTAAGACTAGGGGAAACTTTCAATTCAAGACCGGGAATGACCATGCCCACATACCTACATCGTTGGTATGATTAGCCGCAGTCGCGAAAAGCTCCTCTTGGTTTAGAGAACAGTTCATTCTCCACTAAACAGGGGCAACCACGTGAAGGTGGAAGCTCTAATTATTCACCCCCCCCCCCTCACATCACTCTCAATGTCCCCATATTACCTAATTTGAAATTCTAAAGAACATGTATCATATACTATATTATACAAAATAAAAACATATAAAATATATAAACACATACCTCTTCTTTTCAACAATTAAATATCAGTCATCTTCTTCTTCATCCAACTCAACATATGTATCAGGATCTAGTTCAGAATCGATATTGGTGAAAGGATCATTCCTATCAACATCATCATCAACATCATTTTCGCTACTATAGTTATCGATATCATCAATGAGATCGTCGTCTCCTACATTTAGATGATCAACTTCTTCAACTTCTTCGTCTGACACATCGACTACATGAGCCACCTGCTCCTAATCTACATAATCATGATCTTCTTCCTCATTATTATCTTCATCCTCAGCTACATGATTATACTTTACTGGTCTGCCTCTTGGATCATATCTAACAACGTATGACCAACCTGCTTTACCAGGTACCTCTGAGTAAAATACTTTCTCACATTGACTTGGAAGAACATAAGGCTTTGTACCCAATTAAAATTCCCTTGTATTAACCATGGTAAATCCATTATCATGTTCAATAATAGTTCTTTCAGGATCACGTTCATGCATCCGTAGCCTGTACCATTTAACCTCAAACAAAACTATTTTAAAGGAATTAAAATCACACTCAATTATATCCTCCAAATGGCCATAGTACCTATTCTCAGTTTCTTCCAGATTTCTGTCACTTCTAGAGGAAATGTTGGTGACCTTAAACATTGCAGTTATCCCATAATCTGAGGTTTTCATCTTATCATCCAACATTTTGATACGAAATTTACAACCATTACACCACATAGCCTTGTGATGTTTCAATTACAACATGGACAAGTAAAAAATACATTGCCAATTAATAATCCTAATATAGGACTTACTAAATATATATTTCAAAAATTAAACAAACCAAATACAATGAAAAATTGGGAAAAAGCTAGGAAAATGTGGGTAAAAAATTTATCTTATTTTTTTATCTTTTAAACCAAAGGCTAAATCAACTTCCCTTGATGTAAGATCATGAAATTGATCTTGATGACGATGCGTTGTTTTAATCATCTTACTCACCCCTTCCCATGATAACCTACCTAAGTATTCTTCAGTATATTCTATCCAATGCTCCATCCAATCAATGTTGTTTGCAATGTATAAATGTAAATCATCCCACTCTCGAGCAACTATATGATAACATAACAATTTAATATCACTAATTAGCTATTGTTAATAAAGTAATAATTTAATAAATGTGTAATATATTAAATCTATGTCAACATCTAATAATTATCTTTCACAATCCTCATTTTACCTTTCCCCAATAGGAACTCCCCTTCAAATTTGTTGATGGAGTCGAGATGCCAAATGCGAGGCACATTCATCTTTTCTGCTAATTTAGGTAGATATTGACTAATATACACCATGCATTGATATACCATATATCTGATCCGGATTATTTTCGGCACGAAATGAGAGTGGAGATATAATAAAGAAATGCACAGAGATATCGCAGATATTCAATAATATAACAGAAATGTATCAGATATGTAACCATAAACACAGATATACAGTAATACACGATTTCTATCAATCAAAGAAATGTACAGAGACTGTAAAAATACAGAGTGAAAGACTCGCTAGAATGGTGGCATCTTATCTCTGAGAAGAGATGTGACGGCTACTCGCATTCGCAAGAAGATGATTACAATGAGGCTCTGAAAGCCTTTTTACATAAATGGGAATGCCAAAATTCCTAGACATCCAAAAACCTAGCCCTAGGAGATGAAGCGCCAAAAGTCATGTGGGCCCCGTTTGGGTAAGTGAGTACATCAACTTCCCAGGGTCGTAACTTTTGCATACAATCTTCGTTTTAGGCGTGTGATAGCTCGTTGGAAAGATCTATCCAAGGCCTACAACGCTCAAGACAAAATAGCATTGTAGATGCAATTTTTCGAGAGCAACATACCCAAAAAAACATCGTTTAGGGCCTGAAAATGGCCCCGGAAGTTCACAACCCGAAAAAACTGCTAAAAATAGTAAATTGTCAAAATTGCCAGAAAGTCGTTTTGAGCCATTTGGAAAAGGTGGGTGGCCACCGATATCCACCTGGATCAATCCTCCCTCCTTAGGAAGCAATGGTCTCCATTGCGTTGAGTTCCCGAGGGAGAGGGAAAAGCATTTGTTGAATCTGCATCTTGGTGAGCTGCTTGTCTTGCTGGAGACATCGCGCTGCTCAACAAATCGAGATACATGAGAGGACAATGTGCAGAAGGAATCTTTGCACTTTGTTGCAGCCTTGTCGACCTGATTCTGTTGGATAGAAGGTGCTTGGGGCAAGGTTGTAGTGGTTGTAGTGTCCTTTTGCTCTCCTTTTGAATAGATTGTGAAGAAGCTGAATTTTGCAGTATGAGATACTACCTTGCAGCACTTTTTAGATGGAACAGTAGTCGGAACTACCTCTGGTATTCTGTAGAGATGACCCCCCAAATTAACAATGACACTACGGGGTCGAGACTCATAAATAGCATGGCGTCTCCACATATATGGTTGGCCCAAGAGAACATCACAGACATCCAGTGGGGCAACATCACATAATACCTCATCCTTGAAGGGTTGGATGCCATATGACAAT